>JANAVB010033420.1:5496723-5523539 GCA_029216955.1 Iris pallida
GTGCGCTGCCCTGCTGCTCGGGGTCGACACAGGACACGACACGGAGGCTCAGGTCGTAATTTTTGGTGGACACGGGGGCCTAGTGACTTACACAACACACACAAAATTTGGGTCAATTTTATCGAGTGGTTTGAGAGGAAATCGACACGCACTGAATTTTCAAACACACACACGCGCATGCAACTGTTCACTGATACGGTGTCCGTATCGAACGTACACGAGTCGTGGACACGTTGCAGACACACGAGCATGTTCCCCTATCCTTGGCGCACCCTAGGACACGAGCACGAGCCCTATGGTGTCGTGTGTCGTACGTGTCCTAGCTCGCACTGCATCTCTGCACGAGGCTGCTGACACTGTTATTCTATGATACCTGGTTTTCAGTATTTGGACACGTCATGTCGACTTGTATGGACACGAAATCACTTCTATTGACATACATTCATGCCTGGCACGTGTGTGCACTTTATTTTGGTATTTCATTGGGTTTTCATTTATTTTCTAATTCGAAATAGGAAAATCCTAATTTCCTGATACCAGTATGCATGTTTTGTCGTTTTTAGAGTTTAAAGAACTAGATGATACGTTAGTTGAATGATTATTTGGTATGTTTTATACTAGATTTCATACATGTGTGTTTGGGGTTTGAATTATTGGGATTTCATGGAAGTTTGATTCGAATTTGGGAGTTTACTGATACGTGCAATTCCAGTTTCCCATTTCTAAACATAATGTGCTCTAAACTGATTTGTGTTGATGTTTAATTGCCATATTTGTTTCACTTACACATGTATAGTTCACTGTTAATGATAGTTTAAGTTTTGTGTTTGAGAAATAGATTTTCGATTTGATTTGGGATGTTAAACTGTCATTTTAATCTCAGTTTTCCTGAGAACTAAACCTATATGACACTATGCTCACACACACTTCTCTGTATGACACATGCTTGACACAGTCACATTTAATACATGATTCACTTTGGACACTTGACACATGCACCTGATGCTTCATTGGACACGATGGACTCCCCTTGAGTGTTACAGTCCTTATATGTTGCATGTTCAGTCTATATATTATTTAGTAGATACCAGTCCATTATTCCTCTTTGTTCAGTTCAGTATCATAGACATTTAGCCACATTTCATTTGTATATTAGCCTATAGTATTAGTCATGGTGATGGGAAGGGATAGACAAATAGTATAGAGGAGAATCCTAAGATTAATGTGTTAGTAGGTATTGGAGTTTAGGACAGCAATAGGAGAGTGTATACAGGGCCTGTACTTGGCATCCTTGGCAGTATGAGGTGCTAGGAAGTGCAAGACTGGCCATAGGCCATGTGGGATACCCTGATGTATAGGTGAAGAGTAGGCAGGTCCTATTTGGACCTGCATTTGAGTGTGCAGGCTTGGGCAGGGCAGGTTGGCCTACAGGGGATTTCTGGCTTTGATATTTTTATATCAATATAGGTATAGGTATGTATCATCCCTTTAGGTGTCAGACGTAGGATTAGCGTATCAGGACTTAGCTTGTATCAGTCATGTGGTTTGATAGCCACATGTATAGGTTCATACAGAACTTGTTTACCAGTTAAGATTAGAGGGGTTAGTGAATAGGGGTTGATGTAGAGTGGGTGTGCAGTAGTCTAGGCCTACTGTTAGCAGTTGGCCAAGAGAGGCTACTGTTCGACTGGCCATTAGCCTGGAGTTGGGTTCAGAATTTGGCTTTGGGTTGAGTTGGCTCTGCAGTAGTAGCAGGGAATAGCTTACAATCAAGGCAGCAGGGCAGAGGGCGCCAATTTGGCCTATGCTCTGTGTGAGGGCAATATGTGTAGCAGAGATTAGTTAGAGGTTAGTGTCAAATATTGTATCCATGTATGTGTGTGTGAGCTATTAGGCATGTGGAGGTGGCCAAGTACCAAGGGTGTGAGATATGGATTGAAGTGAGGATATGGTGTGAATTCGAGTGAGAGGTTGAGTACATTAATTTTGATGGAGTGAATGTTGGAGTTGAGTGTGTGGTTGATATAGATTTGTATTATACAATCCTCATAGGTATATGAATACAGGTTGTATATAATGTATAGGAAATTAATACATGTAATAGTATTAATGTGTGTCTGTTTAAGGATAGATGTGATATATAGTTAAGCTTGATTTCTTTATGATACATCATGTGTTACATAAGAGGGATATATGCCTAGGACTATAGGTTGATAGTATATATAGTATATGTATATAGACATATTAGCCTATATGGCATCCTAAGGTATCCTAGATATATTAGCTATGGGTTATTATGAGTTAGCCCTATAAGGTTGACCTAGATGTTGACCCAACAGCCTAAGTGACTTGTTGAATATAATTGACTAAACCCTAGATAGTTGTCTTAGGCTCTTAGTTTGACTAAAGGTTGACCAAAGTTGACTTAGAGTTGACTTGACCTAGTTTGACCTAGAAATTATATAGTTTGCATTGTAGCTTTTATTTTCCTTATATTGAACATGTCATAACCCATATTACTCTGTTTAGGACATTGTGACTCCAGTGCAGGCATCTGATATTACACTACTCTTTTCAGAGTAGCAGGCGAGTACATTCTTTGATAGTTCTCTCATTTACTTGTCAATTACTGTATTTCAGTTCTAGTTAGTTGTATACGATTCTCTGTTACAACATGTATGGATATTTCTGAATTCATGTATACGACACACATACTTTACTCGTCTTGCCTCTATTATTCGAATCACCATTCGAACTATTCGAACCACCTATTCGCATCTTCATGTGCTGGTTGGACTTGTATTCGATTGATGTGTCGGATTATAGATTCACTTGTATTAGAATGGGCGGGAAAATACTGATTAGACATGTGAACATTCCTACTATTCGAACCACCCCTCTGTGAATGATATTCGAACAATAGTCATCCCACACTTGGCCAAGTGTGCGGTGTGCCGTATTACCCTTAGCCGTTTACATGTCTATCTCAGTATTTTAAAACACACTTGGAGAATTTATTCGAATCATTGTTAGAACATCATATGAATCATTATTCGCACCACCTTATTCGAATCACCTTATTAGAACAATGATTAGAATCACATTCGACTCATCTTGTATTAGACTTACAGTCTTTATTGCCATGATTTTTCTCTTGTTTAGTTACTTACCTTCCTTGCACTTTATCTGTCTCTCATTACCATCACCTGAATATAAACTGCCATATTCATCAATATAACTGTCTATAACTGCTTTATAGTTCTCTGTCATTTACTTGGGTTTTCTAGATGAGATGTGCTCGTTCCTGTCTTGACTGGACCTGTTGAAAATATTACAGATACTTGCGCTGAGGATACATGCCCTACATATTATGGACCCGGAGATGGGACGGCTACCTTTGGCCCCGACACTCAGGAGTGATCGGGATTTAGTTAGTAGACTTGCATCTGTTTTCATGTAGAGCTTGTTGTATAGATTTGAGACTTGAGATGTATTTGAGATTGTTCGAGATGTTGTTATTATTTCAGTAGTTATTGTTGTCTTCAGTTCTTAGGTTATATTTAGGTATTATCTTATCGTGCTTAGACTGTGATTGAGTTACACCATATCTTATACTTGTCCTCCGTTCGGAGTTGATCATGATGAGTACATTATATACTGCATGAGTTGTTGGTTAGTTAGAGACTTAGAACAACGTTCTACCGCCGACACTGCGGCGTAGGCTGGGCGCTGTTACGTACTCGTACCCTCACGGTGGGTGCGGGTCGTGACAGATTCCTACCAAATTTTAGGCTCATATATGCACATTGCAATACTATAAGATTGGATTTATCAATAAATCCATAAATTTTAGAATTAAAATTTGAACTAATTAATTCATGAAAATTAAGAGAACCAAATTAAAATAATTATCAAGAGGAAAGAGGGAAGAGGGCTTGCCTTGGAAAATTGATTTGGGGATTAGGGCTTGGATCTTGCTCTCCCAATTTCTTCTTCTTCCTCTTCCTTCAAATTCTTCTCTCTTCTTCTTCTTCTTCTTCTTCATTTTCCTTCTCTCTCTTCTCTTCTTTTTTGAAAGAGGGGTTGGGTTTTGATGATGGAGATGGAGAGGGAGATGATGATGGTAGTGTTGGAGGTGGTGATGGAGTTGGTCGGCCGGAGGGCATGGAGGCGGCCGGAGGTGGCGGGCGGCGCCGACGGTGCGGGAGAGGGAGGAGGAAGAGGAGAATAGGTGGAGGAAGAGGAATGAGGAAGAATGGAGAGGAGAAACGAAATATGGCATTAAAATGAGAGGAGAAAGAGTACTCTTCATGCAATAATCCACTTGGTCAAAACATAGTGCCACATGTCCCTTCTCTACATGCATGAAGATACATAGCATGACTAGGTGTACATGCAAATTTGAAATTACAAACTTCTCAAAAGGGGTTTATATGTAATTATTTATATTTATGAAAAGAAAATCAACATTTTCTTTAAAATAGAACATTAATAATTAATTAGATTTTTTTTGAGATGTAAAAATAATTAAAATAAATCGAATAATATTCTATTATTGGTTACGGCTATTACACCTTCACACCCTTTCACTACTTGACTAATGCACGTGACACGGGATGAATATGATAGCTGCTCATTGTATACAATTTTATTTGCTTGCCTCAAACATGTTAACATGCAAACAAACAGGATTGTTAGAAAGATCACAAATATAGATAACATGCTTTATAAAATTGTTGATCCAAATGCAGAGCTTGGGTTTAATTAGCCACTCGCCAGTAGAAGTGCTCGTACTGACCCTCGTTCTTTGCAGGTGCCAGGAATCAGGAAGAACATATTGGGAACGAAGCGCGGAAACCGTTCCCCCAAACCAGAAAGTCCTAAGATAGAATCGAGGAAAAGCACACAAACCAAAAATGCCAAACATAATCGCAGACACAAAGATTTTTGACGTAGAATACCCTTGCGGAAAAAACTACGGGACGATCGGAGTCCAACCCTGAAGAACCTCCATTAATGGAATAAAGAGAATACACCCTCTACAAGCTCCTCCCGATCCAACACGGATCACCACAACTCACTTGAAAGGAGAAAATTTTTGATTGCGGACTCCGAAGAACAAGAGATGCCGAAAAATTATTCGAAGCAATCTCTCATTCACAATAGTCCTTAATCCTCTCTCTCTCTCTCTCAAAGATTGTAAGCACTCTTGTTTTTGAGATGATTTTACAACTAGCATGCATCACCCTTTATAAGTCCTTAGTAATCCATACATGGAAGGCCAATATATATGGAAACTTCCAATATGCATCAATCATATATTTAATAGAAATCCAATCATGATTGGCTTGCCATAATTGGAAACCCAATTATATGGAAAGCTACTATATGAAGGGTCCAATCATAAATATATAATCAAAGTAAATATAGAAATCCAATCATATATTTCCTTACCATATATGTTCCAAAATAGGATCCATGCACTCCCCGAGCTTCTCCGACAAACGGATGGCGCTCGTCGCTCTTCGGGGTATTCTCCACATAGGTTGGGAACCCCACCTACTCCAAAAAATCTCCCCCTTCACAACTAGGTGGAGGAACTCGTCATCCCGACGATCCGCCTGCAGTAGTCAAACTTTCCACATCGATTCTTCAAAGCCTTCTTGTCCTTTGGCAATCGCACCAGCTCATAAGTGGAATTGGCGTGTAAGGAACTCATCTCCTCCTGCATAGCCTGCATCCACTCATGCATGTGTTCGTCTTCCATAGCCTCTGCAAAGCTTTCGGGCTCTCCCCCGTCAGTCAGTAGCACATACTCACCCGGTGAGTATCTCGTAGACGGTCGACGATCTCTCTCGCTCCTTCTCAGTGGAGCCACTGGTGCTGGCTGTATACCAACAGCCTCCTCCTCTTCAGGAACTACCTCTCTGGCATGCTCATCCTCCTTAGGGACGTCCTGACCACCATCAACAGGCTGATGATCAAGGTTGGGAGCAACTCCATGTAGTGGCTCTCCCATAACTGGATCCTCTGTGATGTCCTCTGGAAACTGCTCGAAGCGAAATAACTCTAACTCAGGCAATTCCTCAGCCTCAGAAGGCGTCTCAGAATCCTGAGTGTTGGTCATGGTATGATCCTCGACGAATACCACGTCCCTGCTTCTGTAGAGCTTTTTTCCTACTGGGTCGTAGCGTCTATAGCCAAACTCATCTCGACCGTAGCCGACAAAGACGTATCACCTCATCTTCGGCTCAAGTTTGGACCTCTCGTCCTTTGGTACATGTACGAAGGCCTTACAGCCAAACACACGCAGGTGATTGTATGACGGTTCTTTGTCGTACCATACTTTGTCAGGTACATCACCCTGCAAAGGAGCACTAGGAGATAAATTAATAACATAAGCAGCTGTGAGAAGAGCCTCTCCCTAATAACTGTCCGGCAAGTTTGCTTCTGACAGCAAACACCGCACCCTCTCCATCAGCGTCCTGTTCATGCTTTCTGCTACACCATTGAGCTGAGGTGTCTTGGGCGGAGTCTTCTGGTATCGTATCCCTTGCTCTCTGCAATAAGCATCAAAGGGACAGATGTATTCGCCGTCGTTATCGGACCGAACACACAATAACTTCTTGCCCGTCTTTCTTTCAACAAAGGCCTGAAACTCTTTGAAAGTAGACAGCACCTGATCCTTGGTCTTTAAGGCATAGACCCAAACCTTCCTGGAATAGTCATCAATAAAAGTTACAAAGTAAGAAGCACCACCAATAGATTTTACCTTCATAGGACCGCAGACATCCGAGTGAATCAACTCGAGCAACGCCGGCTTCCTTGAACTTGGGTGACTTTGAAAAGACACCCTATTTTGCTTCCCAGCTAAGCAGTACGTGCACTTCTCCAACTTTGTAGACTTGAGCCCTGGAATCACCTTCCTTTTCACCAAGTAGCTCATCCCCTTCTCGTTGATATGGCCGAGCCGCCTGTGCTACAACTCGGTAGACGCATCACTGATGGCATTTACCTCCTGTGATCCCTGTGCGCTCCCCTCAATATAGTAGAGACCGGACTTCTTGCTTCCTTTGGAAATCACCATCAAACCTCTGGAAAGCTTTCACTGACTATTCCCGAAGAGACTGAAGAATCCCTCATCATCCAACCTTCCAACCGACACCAGGTTGAAACGGATATCAGGGACATGACGAACATCTTTGAGAACAAGAACTGTACCCGTCTTCTTCCTCAAATGCACATCTCCAACGGCAACCACCTTTGACACATCTCCACTGTCCATCTTCAACACTCCACATTCGCCTGTCATGTAAGTGGCAAATAGTGCCCTGTTGTGAGATATATGTGCTGAAGTACCTGAGTCCACCAGCCAAGAATTGTCATCACAGGCGAGGTTTGTGATAACCTCATCACCTACGATGATCATATCGCCTTCATGTATCGAAGCCGTCGATGTAGTGTTCTCATCTTGCTTCCCCTTGTCGCCCTTCTTCTCTCCCTTCGAAGCAAAACAGTTCCGCTTGATGTGGCCCTTCTTGCCACAATGGTAACACTCCGAGTCCTCGTACTGACCCTTGGACTTTCCTCTGCTCTTGTCTCTACCACCAGCTGGACCCCTGCTTTTGCCCCTTCCGTGGCTCTCTGAAACCAGTGCCTCTGAGTGATGGGATGTGGATAAAGTGCCCTGAGAACGTCTTCGCATCTCTTCATTCAGCACCCTGCTCTTGGCAAACTCCAGACTGACCACGCCTTCTGGAGCAGAAGCGATCATAGATACTCGTACGGTCTCCCACGAGTCTAGTAATGTACATAGCAACCAAAGTCCTTGAACCTTGTCGTTGAACTTGACTCCTATCGAGGATAGCTGGTCCACCACTCCCTGGAACTCACTCAAGTGATCCGTAATGGATGCACCATCTTTGTACCGCAGACCAATCATCATCCGGATCAGGAACAGTTTGTTTACCCCAATCTTTTTTGCGTACAAAGATTCTATCTTCTCCCACAATGTCTTCGTACGCTCAATATTGGCAACGTGGTTGTACACATTCTCGTCAACGAACTGCCGCATGTACCCACATACCTGTATATGCTCGAAGTTCCAGTCCTCATCGAATTTGTCACTGGGCTTCTCGGATGCAAATATTGGAAGATACAGCTTCTTGACGAACAGCAAATCCTTCATCTTGCTCCGCCAATAATGGTAGCTGGTACCGTTCAGGTTTACCATGCGCACCGGCTTTGCGTCCATCTCTGCTTCCTGGTTTGACAGTCAACTCCTGACACTTCTTTGAACCCAAAGCTCTGATACCACTCTATTGGGAACGAAGCGCAAAAACCGTTCCCCCAAACCAGAAAGTCCTGCGAGAGAACTGAGCAAAAGCATACAAACCAAAAATGCCAAACACAATCGCAGACACAAAGATTTTTGACGTAGAAAACCCTTACGGGAAAAACTACGGGACAATTGGAGTCCAACCCTGAAGAACCTCCACTAATGGAATAAAGAGAATACACCCTCTACA
The DNA here is from genome assembly GCA_029216955.1 of Iris pallida. Taxonomy (NCBI): domain Eukaryota; kingdom Viridiplantae; phylum Streptophyta; class Magnoliopsida; order Asparagales; family Iridaceae; genus Iris; species Iris pallida. The sequence goes on from JANAVB010033420.1 coordinate 5,505,252, forward strand.
AGCTCCTCCTGATCCAACACGGATCACCACAACTCACTTGAAAGAAGAAAATTTTTGATTGCGGACTCCGAAGAACAAAAAATGCCAAAAAAATTATTCGAAGCAATCTCTCCTCCACAATAGTCATTAATCCTCTCTCTCTCTCTCTCTCAAAGATTGTAAGCACTCTTGTTTTTTAGATGATTTTACAACTAGCATGCATCACCCTTTTATAAGTCCTTGGTAATCCATACATGGAAGGCCAATATATATGGAAACTTCTAATATGCATCAATCATATATTTAATAGAAATCCAATCATAATTGGCTTGCCATAATTGGAAACTCAATTATATGGAAAGCTACTATATGAAGGGTCCAATCATAAATATGTCATCAAAGTAAATATGGAAATCCAATCATATATTTCCTTACCATATATGTTCCAAAATAGGATCCATGCACTCCCCGAGCTTCTCCGACACACGGATGGCACTCGTCGCTCTCTGGGGTATTCTCCACATAGGTTGGGAATCCCACCCACTCCAACAGAACACGCCAACTAGCTAGGTGATGTTTGTGCTTTTGAAGCTTCGACCGCGCGTCGAAGGCCTCGCCGATAAATTTTGAAGACTCTCTACCAGTCCAAGAAACATGTCTCGACATCCCCCCAATCCAGGTGGCTGGAATACTTTTGTTGTAAATGAGGGATGTATGTATGGAACAGTTATCTCATCGACACTCCTTTTGTAATCGAGTCATGTTGTAAATCCCGCGCGGCACGATTGTAATGGAGTCTGTAAATGATATCTATTATCAATAAACTAAAAATTCTTTCTGTCTCAATGTGCTATTCAATTTGTCTGCGCTCACTCTCTTAGATGATGTATTTCGGATTACCTTATGAATATGCCTTGTGCGATCACAAATTAGGTTCACACGGCATCACACCCGGGAGACGACTATCGATTCTACCAAATCAGGGCGTGACACCAACACTCACTCTTCACTCTGGCTCATCCCTTTCTGATCCAACTGAATACAGAGCCATTGTTGGCAGTCTCCAATACTTGTCACTCACGCGTCCGGACATTGCTTACACTGTCAACAAGTTATACAATTCATGCACTGCCAATCATTGGAATGCAGTAAAGCATATCCTAAGGTATCTTTATGGTACTATTGCTCATGGTGTTGTTCTCTACCGCAACTTACCACTGTCACTACATGTATTTTCAGATGCCGGTTGGCTGGAAACAAAAATGATTTTACCTCAACAAGTGCCTATCTCATCTACATTGGTCGCAATCCAATATCATGGAGTTCAAAGAAACAAAGGACATTGGCTAGCTATTCTACCGAGGTCGACTACAGAGCTGTGGCCACTACATCTGCAAAAATTTGTTGGATTTGTTCTCTACTCACTGAGCTTTATATTTTTCTACCTCAACAACTGGTTATCTACTGTGACAATTTTGGTGCAACAAATTTGTGCTCAAATCAGGTATTTCATTCTCGCATGAAATATGTTGCTCTTGACTATCACTAAATTCGGGAACAAGTTTAATGAGGTTATTTTTGAGTTGCTCATGTTTTCTCTACTAATCAGCTAGCTGATGCGCTCACTAAATCTCTTTCACGCTCTCGCTTCCAACAACAGGCGGACAAGACTGGAATCACCTCACGGTGCTCCATCATACGGGGACATGATAAAGATATTTGACCATAAATGTCAATATTTATGAAATTATTACATTGTAATCAATAAGATCTTGATTTGGAATATAGCCTAGATTTGTAGGAAATTAATTAGCTACTATATATTGGTAGTTACCTATTCTAGAGACATTATTGTAGGAGATTAATTACCTACTATAGATTAATAGTTACAATTTTTAGATTAGTTGTATTGTATATATTCAAGTTGATTCATTATAATGAATATGCAATAATTTTCAATATTGCTTTCTCTTATATTCATATATTCATAAGATGGAATCCAAAAATTGAAGTTAAAATGGACTACAGTGGATTAGGATGGACTAGAGGTGAACTAACCCATATAAAAAAAAAGAGTGAAATATTTTTAGGGGTGGATTGGAGACCCACACCGTATAATTGGATCTGCCCCTTTACTACCATCACCTTACATGTTACAGAAATTTTCGTACAAATAATAAATTTATACTTTATTGTGCCAGAGGGGGAGAAGTTTGTGCAATTGCGAAAACAGGAACAGCCCGCCAAGTGAGTTGGCAGGCTTTGTCACAGAAGTGACAAGCCCGCCAACTCACTTGGCGCGCAAAAGCGGCCTCCATTTAAGTTGGCGGCTTGCAGTGGCTCCCCTTCACCAAACGTTCAGTAGTCCGCCAACTAAGTTGGCAAGGACTATCTCGTTGGCTCTCTAACGTTCACTTGCCCCTCCCCTACATTAGGGGAGCACTCTCTAAGCTTGTTTCAATCTTCAATCTTCTCTCTTCTCTTCTGTAATCTTTCCTTAAAGTCTCCTGCAATCTTTTTTTCTCTCATGCAAGGCTCCTACAAGCTTCTCTCTGCAAGACTCATTCAATCTTCTCTCCTACAATCTTCTTTTTACAAGTCTTCAAGGATCGTAGCGTAAGAATAGTATACTCACACGGAGGTAACATAAATGGGTTAGATTATGAAGGACGGGGAAACCCAAATTTTCTCAACTTACCTTAATAGTAGTTTTGAAAATTTACGTAATCTAATTATTGAACGTTGTTCTATTCGGTATGAATTTATTTTAAAATATGTTTTTAATTCTAGATGTTTTATAGTAGATGGCGATGAAGCATGAAATTTTGTTCTCGAGATTAATTCACAATCACGATATATAAATATTTTTGTTTTTCAAATATCCATAACATTTGATAACAGGAATAGTCAACCCATGAATTATTTTGCGGGTGCTAGTTCTTCCCAACAAATTGTTCCATCTTTTGAAGAAAATCATTCATTAGACGAATCTAACGACGATGATGATAATAATGACGAAAATAGTGATGATTTAATTGAAAATATAGAATATGAGTTAGATGATAATTTGGATAATGCTATAACCCATGTCAATCTGACAAAAATGCTACCTCATTTATCCGATGGAGGCATAATACCGAGGTATCTCCTGATCAAATCAGATACAGTAGACTGATGATCGAAATATATGGCATCATTTGTAATAGGCAACCATAATATGTTCGCCATATCACATAAAGTGATCATCATCTCACCCATTGGAAGTTGAAAAGTGTTGCGTTCTGGCCACCAACGCTCAGCAAGACTTACAATAAGGTAAACATTATGTATGAAAAACTTAATTTGATCTAAATATTGAAATCCAAAAGGCTGCACCAAAGCCTTTTGGGCGGTATTTAACTCCTATTTTCGATATCTTTTCTGTGTTCGCCTGTTTCCATGCTCCTGAGTTCGTAATTCAAGGTCATGATCGTATAACTATAGATAGTTTAATTAAATTATACATCTACTAAATTGGACATCTTCTAAATTGGACATTTAACTAAATAATTATTTTTAATAATTTTATATTAACGAAATTGGACATCCACTAAACAGTAAATTATATAACTATAAACAGTAAATCGTATAACTATAAATAATAAATGATTAATATATGAAAACCTAAAACAAATTATTCATATATATATGATAACATAAAAAATACTAGCGTAAATATTTACCGAGTGAGATTGAAGGAGTGTTGTTAGAACTTGATATTATAGGGAGAGGGGCACTTGCTGTTGGAAAATAAAAGAAAGAGGAGGGGGGCAAGTTGTTGCTGGAGAAGGAAAGAGGGGGGGCGATTGTGTGTGAGAGAGTGGGGGAGGGGAGGGTTTAACTAGAGAGACCCACCTCGATAAGGCCGCTAAATCTGTTGGCGGGTGCTGGTTTTAGAAAACCACAGCAGCAAGGAGCTGCCAAGTCAGTTGGCGGGTGATGTTTGGAGAGGGCCATCTGCTGACATGGTGAGCTCCTCAACGCTCTGACCGTGGCCGCCATTTAAGTTGGCGGCCCCTCCTACTTTTCGAAAATTTGAAAACTTCTCCCCCCTCCCGCAATAACGAAGAATTTTGTTACTTTATATAAAATTTTATGTAAACGTTATGACTGAAACTCTTAACTCCATTTCTTGTTTTCCTGGCTAGATTATTGACGAATATTTGTATGTTTCAACCAAGTGTACTCAACTTCAATTAATCTCTTCAAAGAACTAATTATAAATGATAAATCTCTACACGCAGAACAAAAAGGATTAGCCTGCTTTCTTCTGGTGAAAATCCTAAGAAAATGAATTCTAAGTTCAAAACTTAAAAGTAAGGCCAGGAAAATATTAGCCAAGTGCAATAGAAAAGGTGCAATAGAATTAAGGTCTCGTTTGGTGTGTGGAAAGGAAAAGAAAGAAAATTGATTCTTTGATAATTTTTTTACTTTAAAAAATTGCAATTCCAATAACTATTTTTTTGGTGTTTCAAAAAATAAAGAAAATTGGAAGAAAAAGTGAATCTTTAGAGGAGGAAAATGAATCATTGGGTTGGTGGGAGAATCATTTTCCCCTATTTTTACTCTTCTTGGAAATCAAATTCCATTCATCCTCATTTCTTTTGACATCCAAACAAAGGAAATGAATCACTTTCCTTTCCCAAGGTTCAAATTCCGCAAACCAAACGTAGCCTAAATAATAATAATCTAGAAGAGTTCACAAAGTGGAGAGATAAAGCTCATCATTATGTTACATGTACGCAAGATTAGTAAATATCGTTAGAATCTACCCAATGATTCATGAGATGGAGATACATAAATCTATTATTTGCCTAGATGGATCTTGTAACAAGCGTCTCTTTATACGGTTCAATCTTCCAGCTGTAAATTGGGTTGCAAAAGGTAAAAAGATGAAACCCTCTCTTCCGTGGTCGTATATTTGGGGACCAAAACCTCTAGTTTGTTTGTTTTTGTGTGTGTGTGTGTGTGTGTGTGTATATTTTTTTTGATATGATCCATAGGCTCAATTTTTATGTGAGTCATTCCACGTGGCTTCCATGTGGACCAATAAAAAAATAGTAACTTGGAAGAAAAAATTTATATAGATAGAAATAAAAGATCTCAAACACTACCAAAATAAGTCATATTGGCGACGAATTTAGCGACGCAAGTCATATACGTCGATAATATTTGTGAATTTAGCGACGTTTTATAATAACGTCGCTGAACGTCACTATCAGCGACGTTTAGCGACGTTTAGCGCCACACATTATGCTTTGGAAAGCTGATGTCACGGTCTAGTCGCAGAACGTCGCTGTTTTGTCTAACTCAGCGACGTTTTGCGACTCCACATTATGGACGTCGCTAGTTTTTTATTGGATAGCGACGTTTAGCGACGTCCTTTGTGGACGTCGCTAAAATGTTTCATATAGGGTTCACCCGATCGATCTTTTATTTTCTTTCACCCAAAATTTTTAATCTCCCGCTCCCCAAATTTCTCTCCCCCTTTCTCTCTCCTCTCCGGGGACCCCTCCCTCCGGCGACCCCTCCCTCCGGCTACCCCCTCCCCGCGGTGACCCCCTTCCCTGCGGTGACCCCCGTTCCTTCGGCGTCCCCCCTCCACCGTTGATTCCCCTCGTCGACGCCGACCCGACTCCGACGCCAACCCGTCTCCACCGCTGCTCCAGCGTCGGCGACCCCGACCCGACTCCGACCAAGTCAGGTAAACCCTAACCCTAACTGTAGAAATTATGGTTTCTAAATTCTACATAATGGTTTCTAAATTCTAAATGTAGAAATTATGAGGAATAAGTTATAGTTCTTGTGAATGGGTTGAGACCATCATAAAACTCCAATTGAGCCTTAATATTCTACAGAATGAGCTCCTATATTCTGAACTTATAACCTAGAAATTGGGATGGACCTTACTATCTAACCATAGTGGAAGTTTTGAGGGAATTTGAGTCACTTACTAGAAAGTATAACTTGTATTTTAAAAATTGGACATGTCGGTTCAATCAGCTGACTCATGGACCGGTACCTTTTTTTTGGGATCAAATTAGTGTTGACTCACGATTTTTCAATGGTTGTAAATAAATATTTTTATAAAAATCAGTATCTAGAAGAAATTAAATTTGGATCACTTAGATTAACTCTGATAGTTGAACCACTAGTTGAACCATTTGACTCAACCCATTGTCTTGTCTAAAACAGTCTCCGATACGAATGTTTAAAACAATAAAGTCGGTCATAACTTAGATAGGAATACATAATACAAAATGAAATTTACTTGATTTAAACGACATACTTGGTGATCACCACTAGGGTAGTTTTCAGGTCGGAGTGTTAGTAACTGTTTAGAGTGTCGGTGGGTGTGTGAATAATAATAATAATAATAATAATAATAATAATAATAACAACGTCAAGAATTGGTATACTTTACGATACCTAGCATGATTTTGAGGATCAACATTTGGGAACATATCATATTAGTCCAAAGATGAGTCCATCAAAAAATAGGATAATTAAAATAAGATCCTCTTGACCAAGTAACAACTCTAGCAAGATGGTCGCTAAGAACCCAAGACTAAGACTTGTAAGTTCTGGTTTTTAACTCGATAGGAAAAAAATCTAAATTGGTTTTAATTCGATTCTCGATTGATTTTAGCGCATCCAAGGTCATGTCGATCTTTTATTTTCTTTCACCCAAAATTTTAATCTTCCGCTCCCCAAATTTCTCTCCCCCTTTCTCTCTCCGGGGACCCCTCCCTCCGGCGACCCCTCCCTCCGGCTACCCCCTCCCCGCGGTGACCCCCTTTCCTGCGGTGACCCCCGTTCCTCCGGCGTCCCCCCTCCACCGTTGATTCCCCTCGTCGACTCCATCATTTTTATGATCGATCATAAACGTTATCTTTGTTTGGGCATGCACATGTTTGCTCTTGTTCTTAGTCATGGGTGAGCACATATACCTATGTACCGCTAGTCGCACACCCGTACTAAATCCACCCGCATACGTGTTTATGTTCTTGAGAAACACAACCACTAGGGGCGCACCAGATCTATATCTGCTCGCACGTGCGTGCTTGTTCAATTATTGCGGACGAGAACAAACACATTTACCCGCGTGAGCACCCATGCACCTTTATGTCATGAACGCTTGTGCGATAAGCCACCCCCTTAAAATATGACTAAGCTCTCTATAAGGGGCCTACTCTCCCTCTTCCCTTTCCATCCTCATATATACAGTATAAGTTTTTAATCAAAAAATGAGGTTGTTGAAGTACCAAAAAAAGGGGTAAACCAATGTGATCATGAACAGACAATCTTTTTGAAAGTTTGAGCGATCCGCGACGCTATTAATGATCAGAAGGCTCCGGACGAGAGGAAGGCCTACTGGTTTGTGCGCTTCAAGGTTAAAATATATTTGCTTTTAACATGAATCATATAATTTTTGCATATTATATATAACTGATAAATATTTGGTTTACGCTCTTCTAGGATATGTTTTTCTATCCACCGCACCGGGCCGAGCTTATCGAGGGGATGTTTCCTGCCGTCGCTGCCAAGCTGATCCGCGACGCTATTAATGATCAGAAGGCTCGTGATCGTGCAGGAAAGCCGATCCAAGGTTGGATCACCCCTGATCAGTGGAATACGATGAAGGCTCGATTCGACGAGCCAAGGTATAAGGAGAAGTCGGAGAAGGCCAAGGCGGCTAGGCAACATGCCTCGAAGTGGTGCGGTGGGTCGATTCCGATGACGGAACATTTCCGTCGTCTGGTATGTCTTTCTCTTTTAGAAATATTATTTTAATACAAACCGATAAATTATTACTAAGATAATATATTTAATTACAGGTAAGGAAGGTCGGTAACACCGACATGGTGACCGTCTTCCTGGCCACCCATCGGAAGGGCGAAGACCTTATTGACGAGAGGGCCGAGCAGACCTATGTAAGTATTATAATACGTTATCTTAATTTAATACTTCGTGTCAATTTTAATATAACTTAGTAAATTTGATGCAAATAAATATTCATGTAGTTAGTAATAATAAGTACATTAATTAGAAATTAGAAATTATAGAGTACTATCCATACTTTCTAGGCCGAGTATCAAAGGCTGCGGGAACGGGCGGCTGCTAGTGCACCTGATGAAGGAGAGGCCGGTACTTCCTCGCAGCCCACTCAAGCTCCGTCGGCGGACGAGCTGTGGATTACCACCGTTGGTGGACTCCGTAGGGGTACGTACTACGGTACGGGATCCTATGGCGCCCTAGTTGTGACCCAGTCCTCTAGGGCATCTCCTGCTAGTGTGCATGGTCCACAGCCGTCCCAGGAGTCTGCCCGAGTCCACCAGATGATGGAGTCTCTCCGTGACGACATGCTACGACGGATCGAGGAGCAGCCTCGGTACCCTGCGAACGATCCTGCGCTGCTAGCACGATTGGATGCGCTCGACCGCGACATTATGGACCTCATGGAGACGACTGAGAGGACAGAGCGCACCGTTGGAGGGTTAGAGCACACGGTGACGGAGCTGCAGACAGGACAGGTGACCATGGACGAGAGACTGAGATTGGCGCAGGATTCGATGGTCCAGAGCAGTGATAGAATGTTATCTATCATGGATTCATACCACCAGCGACTTACAAGCGTTGGAGCGTGCTGGTCCTCCGGGTGCGCCTTCATCGTCGTCGACTCCGCCGCCTCGACCGCCTTCTTCTTCGACACCGACTCCACCGACGTCACTGCCTGCTCCATCGGTATCGATTTTACTTGAGGAGTATGAGTTGTTCTTATCCCTTCGTCGCGGCGGTGCCCCTCCTGTACCAGATCCCTAGTAGTCATAGTTAGGACTGTTTGTTTGTGTTTGTTTCATCCTATTCTATTTGTGACTTGGATATTTGTTGGTTGTGTAGACTTGGATGTTTGGATCCTATTTGTTGGATCCTATTCTATTTGTTGGTTGTGTGTAGACTTTGGTTATTTGGTTGTAGACTTTGTTATTTGGTGTATTTGGATGTTATTATTCGTTTATGTTATTATTCGTTTCAATTGGATGTTAATGTGCTTCCGTTGTTTACGTTTACCGGTGTTGAGTGTTCCACCGAAGGGTCGGCGAACCCAGGAGAAAAGAATATCTGTTATACTGTCTTTATGGTTATATTTTTAAACTGCAGGGAGAAAAGGACATTCTGTATTTTATTTTTTTTATTTTTTTTCAGATTTACCGACGTTTACGACGTCCACCGACGTACGTTTGCGTCGGTAAACGTCGGTAAATCTGAAATTTTCCAGGGTACCGACGTTTACCGACGTCCTTAAAGTCGGAGACCGTCGGTAAGCGTCGCTACACGTCGGTAATAATCCCAGGAATTACCGACATTTAGTGACATTTTAAACGACGGTAAACGTCGGTAAATTTCCAAGATGTTACCGACGTGTAGCGACTTTAAAAACGTCGCTAATACACCGACGATACGACGGTAGACGTCGGTAATATACCGACGTATTTATACGTCGGTAAACGTCGGTACTTGCGACGTTTGGCGACGTTTTAAAGATCAGCGACTTACGTTTTCGCGACAAGCCCAAAACGTCGGTAATTGCGTCGGTAAATATTGTTAGCGACGTAATTTGTCGTTTTAGCGACGTCTTTGGGCGTCGCTAAAACGACTTATTTTGGTAGTGATAAGATTTGATAAATAATACTTACCATATATTTGTCTACCAAATACGTTTGCCTAGGAATTTAAATAGATAGAAATAAAATCCTATAAAAGAAAATTGTCTTTTTTTATTTCTTTGACCAATAGAAATATAGTGACTTGAAGAGAAAATTTAAATAGATGAAAATAAAAGATCTCATAAAGATTTCATAATAATAACATATCAAATCTTTACATAGGAGCTTACCAAATATGTTTGCCTAGGAAGTTAAGTATGAATAATGCCAATTGTCCCTCCAAAATAAAATTCAAATTCAAATTCAATTCAAATTCAAATTAATATATAAATTAACATTAAAATTAAAATTATTATTAACATTAATATTAATTTTAATATTAAAAATATTATTAACTTTATATTAACATTAATTAACATTAATTTAATATAATATTATATTAGCATTAACATTAACATTAATATATTAATATTAACATTAACACTAACATTAACATTAAAATAAAATAAAATTAATATTAACATTAAAATTAAGATTAATTTACATTAATATTACATTAAAATTAATAATATCAATAATATTAACATTAATATTATCATAAAATTATTAATATAATATTAACATTTAACATTAACATTAATAGTAATAGTAATATTAATATTAATTTATTTCTATCTACTTAAATTTCAAAGTAAACATATTTGGTAAGTTCCTAGGCAAAGATATGGTAAGTTATTATTTATCAATCTTTTATGGGATTTTTTGTTTCTATCTATTAATTTTTTTTCCAAGTCACTATATTTTTATTGATAAACATGGAAGCCACGTGGAACGGTTCATATAAGAGTATGAGCCTATGGTTCATATCCCGTTTTCCATAATATATATATATATATATAATATATATATATATATATATATATATATATATATATATATGGGAGCGGATCAAAAGCCCCCTTATAAAACCCCCTAAAAACCCCCTCACTCTAATTCGTAATATTATGTTAATATTAATGTTAATATTAATGTTAATGTTATTAATGTTAATATTAATGTTAATGTTATATTAATTTTTTTTATATTTTTTTGTATTATGTTAATGTTAATGTTAATGTTAAGATTAATGTTAATGTTAATGTTAATGTTAATGTCAATATTAATTTTAATGTTAAGTTTAATGTTAATTTTAGTATTTAATGTTAATATTAACATAAATTAACATTAATATTACATTAATATTACAAATTAGAGTGAGGGAGGTTTTTAGGGGGTTTTCTAAGGGGGCTTTTGATCCGCTTCATATATATATATATATATATATATATATATTATATATATATATATATATATATAATATATATATATGGAAGCGGATCAAAAGCCCCCTTATATATATATATATATGGAAGCGGATCAAAAGCCCCCTTAGAATGTTAATATTAATGTTAAATACTAAAATTAACATTAACTTAACATTAAAATTAATATTAACATTAGCATTAACATTAACATTAACATTAATATAAAATTATAATTAATATTAACATTAACATTAATATAATATTAATGTTAACATTAGCATTAATATTAACATTAATATTATATTAAATAGACGGCTGAGAGTGAGGGGGTTTTCTAAGGGGGGCTTTTGATCTGCTCCATATATATATATATATATATATATATATATATATATATATATATATATTATATACTATATATATATATATATATATATATATATATATATATATATTATATATTCCTCATTATATATATATTATATAATATATATATATATATATATATATTCCTCATTATATATATATATATTATATATATATATATATATATATATATTTATATATATATATATAATGAGGAATATATATATATATATATATATATATATATATATATATATATATATTATATATATATATATATATATATTCTCATTTATATATATCTATATATATATATATATATATATATCTATATATTATATATATTCCTCATTATATATATATATATATATATAATTATGAGGAATATATATATATATATATATATATATATATATATATATATATATATATAAAAAAAAAATATATATATTATATATATATATATATATATAATGAGGAATATATATATATATATATATATATATATATATAAAAAAAAAATATGTATATATATATTATTATATATATATATATAGGCCATGCGGGAAAGAAAACTCGTAGAAGAGGTTTGGACATTGCAGCTAGCGAAGAAGTCGCTGCGGCGCAATGCGCGAAATGTACATGGCTTAAAGTGGAGATAAATGTTCCTAATTTTTCTACAATGTTATTCGGACTAGACAAAGCCGTAATATCCATCACCTATAGACAATGAGCAACGTCATCTCCGCGACAGCCAACATCCGCTCGACGGCAGTCAGGTACTTCACCGGACTTTACAATCATCAATCCCATTATCTAACAAACTTTTTCGAAATTGTTTGTAAGAAGTTGGTCACAAATATGGGCAATGAGCGACTCTTGCACCAATAAGGATGGAGGAAATCGAGAACATAGTGAAGATGCTGACCCCAGATAATGCCTGGTCCGACGGCTTTGGGAGCAAGTTCTACAAACTTTATTAGGAAGATCTGAAAGAACAAGTACTAGAAATTGTCTCCGACTTCTTTGCAAAAGGATGCCTACTCAAGAACTGAATCACACCTTCCTCACGCTAGTGCCTAAAAAGGAGGGGGCTACAGATTTATCTGACTTTTGCCCCATTGCGTGTTGCAACTAATATACTGTTGGAATTTCTTCAATAATTTTTGTTTTCAATCTGCAAGAAATAAAATCAACTAAATGTTACCGACCTCCGGGAAAGTCGCACACGTAACACTGCCCTAAGAGTTACTCCGGGTCTATGTGCAGACTAAATCTGAACGCCCCTAGTGGTAAAATCTCCGCTCTACTCCCGGAATCTCGTTGCCGCACACGACGCAGAAAGAATGACCTCGACTTAGCTCTGCCCAGAGCAACAACAAGAACAACAGCGATTTTGAGAGACGAGAATTGCATAGAGTTTTGAGGGGGAATATTTTCTATGTCTAGGAAAAATAAAAAAGGCTCAATATATAGGCATTACAATGGAGAGAAGAATTAAAGGCAGTTTAATTAACCAATTTAATTTGAACATTACAAAACGTTTACACCAAATAAAGAGCATATGGTTCATTTCACCTGGACATAATTCAGAATCCAACCGTTACAAAAATTAAAGGAATAGTACGGTCAAAAATTTGAATAGGAGCAAAAAGCTTTTAGGGTCTCAGCCCGAACCTAAAAAGGGAATCGGATCGTCATTCGACGCCCGCAAATGTGGGCACATACCCGCAGCCGTTACGCACGCCGAACCGTGCCGGGCGGCGGTGGCACGCGTGTGTGACCCAAGGGGCTCCCATATAGAACTTCAAAGAAGCAAAGTAAGGTGAAGGAATATAAACACTCCCAAGTCCACACATCTATCCAATGTGGGACTACAAGAAAACCAAGCAACTTGAGCTTTTGCTCAAAAGTTGCAAGAGTAGCCAACAATCCCCTACACCAAAAGCTCAAGTTCCAAAGTAATAGAAGGAAGGAAGATAAAGAAGATAAGGGAATTTCTGGACAATTGTATACTATACATAAATGAGATGGACTACAGCCTTGAATCTCATGTAGTGACTATCGTCTTTGTCTGAAGAAGAGCTTGATGGGCTACGCTTTGAATTAGTTTTCTTGAACCAGATTCAAATAATAGCTCACATACTACGCTAGAGGTGCTTGGGTCTATCGGGTGGCGCGTTTGGTTGGCCATACGCACATTTACACATTCATGAGTGTTGTCTAGGATCGCCATGTCCTATAGTCGCGGCCTTCACGACCTCTCATATAGGTAAGTCCTCAAGGGTTGGTGATAGGAATCAACCTTGCATATCATGCTTGGACTTATTAAGAGTTTAAACTCACCCTATCCATATCACACAAGGAACACTGTCACCATAGGGGTAGGGTATTAATGTACACATGTACAGCCTCTTGGGCTTTTATTTTAAAAAAATTTAATCTCAGGGTTAGTATTCCATAATAGTCACCTAGTCCTACTTATTCCTACCCATTGAACCGACTTCTTGGGATCTCTAATCAGACTCGGTTGGGTTGCCACTGCTAGTGACTATATTATGGACTTAACCCCATCCCCCTCGATGATTCTAGGATCAATGTCCTAGACAGACCCTTCGTCAAGTGGTCTACAAGGTTCTTTTCTGACTTATATAGTCCAGAACCACATATTGTCCAATAGGCTCTTTATTGACTTGAAGCGCAACTGCAGGTGCCAGTTCATCTTAGCATTCACATAATCATGCTTTAGTAGTTCTATAACAGATTTTATCATAGTTTATAAAAATTGCAGGGACAGGATGAACAGAAACAGGTATATGCATAATGAGATTTATAAGCCATTCGGCTTCTGTACAGGTAGTGTCTAAAGCTATCATTTCAAAGATTGCAGCTCCTGCTAAGATAAAACATATCCAGTGGTGGATTTCACATCATATGAATCAGTTACCCAATTTGCATCAGAGTAACCTTCATAATATCATGGTGTCTATTATAATGAAGTTTATATATAGAGTTCCCTTAAGTTATCTAAATACTCTGTCCAATGCATTCCAATATGACTGGTTTGGGTTACTAGTATATCTACTTAGTCTCCCAATAGCAAATGTAATATCGGGTCTTGTTTTATTTATTATGTACATAAGGGACCCTATCATTTGTGAATATCTATGTTGTTCTATAGGTGATCCTTCATTCTTCTTGAGAACAATATTACTGTCATAAGGAGTAAGGGCAGGTTTCTTGTCAAAATACTCAAACTTCTTTAACATTTTCTCAATTGAATGTACTAGGGATAGAGTATAGTCCTATTTGCATTTGGACACTTGCATTCCTAGGATCAGGTTTGCTTCACCTAGGTCTTTCATGTCAAACTGGTTAGATAAATACTTCTTAGTGTTATTTACCAAATCCAGTGAAGATCCTAGAATAAGGATATCATCAACATACAAGCATAAGATGACACAACTTTCATTTGTATTTTTAGAATACAAATATTTGTCATTTCATTTGGCATAAAACTAAATTCTAAAATGACTTTGTCAAATTTGTTGTACCATTGCTTGGGAGCTTGCTTTAGCTATAAAAAGATTTTACTAATCTACAAACCTTCTTTTTTTGACCTTTAACAATAAAACTTTCAGGTTGCTCCATATATATTTCTTCCTCTAAATCTCTATTTAGAAATGTTGTCTTTACATCCATTTGATGGATTAGCATATCATGAATGGAAGCTAGGCTAGAAGGGTTCTAATAGAAGTGATTCTAGCTACAGGAGAGTAGGTATCAAAATAATCTAATCCCTTTTTCTGGATAAAACCTTTGGTTACTAACCTAGCCTTGTATTTTTCTTTGGTACCATCGGCTCTAAGTTTTTTTTTTTGAAGGTCCACTTACAATCTATGGGTTTACTACCTAAAGGTAGGTCTGCTAAAAACCAAGTATTATTTTCATAATGGAGTTATACTCATTGTTAATAGCTTCTTTCTAGAAAGGGGCATAAGGAGAAGATATGGCTTCTTCATAAGTTGAGGGATCACCCTCTATCAAAAATGTGAAGAATCATTCTCCTAAATTCTTTTCAATCCTTTCTCTTTTACTTTTTCTAGGTTCTATGACTTGTTCAGGTTATGGACTTGATATTAGATCATGGAAACTAGTAGATGGAATAAGAGAAGGGTTGGAGGAAGATGAAGGGGTTCTATCCTTGAAGAAAAATATTCTCAAAGTAAACTGCATCTCTAGCTTCTATAATTGTGTTATTAGAGATTTTATTTACTTTAGAATGAGTTACAAGAATCTATTGACATTACTATCTAGGGCATATCCTATGAACACAACATCTACAGTCTTAGGTTCTATCTTCCTCTTTTTGGGTTCTGGAGTCCCTACCTTAGCTAGACATCCCTAAACTTTGAGGTAATTGATCCTAGGGGTTCTGCCTTTCTATACCTCATATGGTGTCATGTCATTAGTCTTACTAGGCCGGTATCCTATTAAGAATATAACAGGCTTACAATAAGGCTTCTTCCCAAAGATTATAGGGGCACCTAAGCTGAGAAGCATGGCATTGACCATGTTAACATAGTGTGATTCTTCCTTTCAGCAACTCCGTTGGACTATGGTGAATAAGGAGCGGTAACCTCATGAATAATTCTTTGCTCTTCACAGAAGTTTGTCATTTCATTTGAGGTATACTCTCCACCACGATCTGATTTAAGGATCTTAATTTTTCTATCTAGCTGGTTCTCAGCTTCAGACATATAGACCTTGAATCTGTCTAGAACTTCATCTTTGGTCTTAAGAAGGTAGGTGTAACAATACTTTGAATGATCATCTATAAAAGTGATAAAATATTTTCTACTGCCTCGGGTTAAAATCCTATTGGAATCACAGACGTCACTATGGATAAGTTCTAGGAGTTCAGAATTCCTATGGACAGATTTGAAAGGTAATCTAGTGTGTTTGGCTTGAACACAGATCTCACATTTGTGTTCATCATCTATAGGAGTTTTAGGGATAAGATCTAAGTTCATCATCATTTTAATAGATCCTAAATTTATATGACCTAATCTGCCATGCCAACATTTGATGATTCAGCATTTGCAACAAAAGAGGATTTGAAGTTTTATTCATAGTACTTAAAATAAAGAGTCCATTTTTTTACAAATTCTTTTCCCACAAAAAGTTTATTCTTAGAAAAAACTACTTTATTGGCCTCTATTTCAATTTTGTATCCTGAGGCTACAAGTAATGATCCACTAACTAGGTTTCTTCTAACAGATAGCACATGAAGCACATCATGGAGAGGTAAAATTTTCCCTTATGTTATCTTCATATTTATTCTTCCTCTTTCTATGATTTGTGCCATTGAACCATCTCCTAGAGCCACGCCTCCTCCACATGATTCATGATAGGTTGAAAAATAGGAGCGATCAAATGAAACATGAACATTAGCTCCAGAATCCAACCACCAATCATTAGAATGGAAAGAAAAGTTTACTACAGGTTGATAGCTTATAGGCCTGAAGGAGCTGGAAGACCCATTCAGAATTATGTTAGCCTCTGGCTTGGCTTTTCCTTTGGAGGTCTTGATAGGTTCTTTCTTTCTTTGGAAGCAGTTGATGGCCGTATGGTTGGTTCTACCACACACAAAACAAAATCTTCTTTGATCCTGAGTCTGACCAAAGTTTCCAGATTTCTGAGGTTGATGGTGTTGAGGATGATAATGAGGGTTTTGGTGATTTAGTTGAAAATTTTGTTTCTTTTTGAATGAATTTTTCTTGGGTTTGAGATGGTTGTTAGCCTTGGTTTTACCATGGCTTTCTACAAGGTTTACCCTAGCTGTGGCATTAGACCTAGCTTTGGAATTTAACCTTCTTCTTTTGTTCTAAGTCTTTTTAGAGCTTGAGGGTATGTAATAGATCCTTGTAGATGGAGGAGATCCTTTGCCACATTAGACCAAGAAGGAGGAGTTTGTCTATCGAGCATCCTATTTTATGCTTAGTAGAAAAGAAAGTTCCCTTGGCTTGAACATGGCTAAGGTGTTTTTGGAATTCATGAATTTGGTCATTGATAGGTTTGCTATCTACTATGACATATCAATTAAATGTGGAGGAATTGAATATATCAATTCTAACATCATCACAACCATATTCATCTTCCAAAGCATCCCAGGGTTCTTTAGCGCTTTTATATTCAAAAAATATGTCGTAGAGTGACTCAGACATAGCACTTAAGATTCTGTGGAAGCAATGATAGTCTATTTCCTTAGGGGTCTTAGGTTTAGCAGATGAAGAGGACTTGGATACCCCTACGTCAGACTCTGTCTCATCAAAATCATTTATGATGGGTGTGGACCCATCAATGGCATAAATCATGCCTAAATGGTAAGCCAAAATTTTATCTGGCTCTGCCATCTCTTGAAGTAGGTGCCATTAAACTTAGCGGATTTTGCAGAGTAGGTCTCTTCCTTGGCAGACATAATTTCTAAAAGTCTGTAAAATTTTATATTTACTCAATAAGATGGATTAAGCTAAAATTAACAATTCAAATGATTTTAGTAATCTACCTTTAAAATTTTAGTTTTTCAATTTGACAAGGCTGGGTTAGCTGTGAGGGCCGGATCCCAGCAAGCGAAGGTTCACAAGGAACACTTAAATACCGGTCGCTTAGACGATTTCTCTTCTTGGTGACAGAAGGGCCCTTTCGGCTTGAACCCAAACAAATCTCAACTTTAGAACTTTAAAATTAAAGGAATTTAATAAATCAATCACTGTTTGGTTTAGCCTAAATTAAATATTGAGTAAAGGAAATAAAATGACAGTTTGTTACAAATGTGACAAATATTTGAAAGCTAATAAGTCACTAATGTTAAATAAGTAACAACTATTTGGTCACAATTATATTAAAAGAAAACAACTAATAAGCAATTC
>JANAVB010033420.1:5523552-5786641 GCA_029216955.1 Iris pallida
TAGCTCGCACTGCATCTCTGCACGAGGCTGCTGACACTGTTATTCTATGATACCTGGTTTTCAGTATTTGGACACGTCATGTCGACTTGTATGGACACGAAATCACTTCTATTGACATACATTCATGCCTGACACGTGTGTGCACTTTATTTTGGTATTTCATTGGGTTTTCATTTATTTTCTAATTCGAAATAGGAAAATCCTAATTTCCTGATACCAGTATGCATGTTTTGTCATTTTTAGAGTTTAAAGAACTAGATGATACGTTAGTTGAATGATTATTTGGTATGTTTTATACTAGATTTCATACATGTGTGTTTGGGGTTTGAATTATTGGGATTTCATGGAAGTTTGATTCGAATTTGGGAGTTTACTGATACGTGCAATTCCAGTTTCCCATTTCTAAACATAATGTGCTCTAAACTGATTTGTGTTTGTTTAATTGCCATATTTATTTCACTTACACATGTATAGTTCACTGTTAATGATAGTTTAAGTTTTGTGTTTGAGAAATGGATTTTCGATTTGATTTGGGATGTTAAACTGTCATTTTAATCTCAGTTTTCATGAGAACTAAACCTATATGACACTATGCTCACACACACTTCTCTGTATGACACATGCTTGACACAGTCACATTTAATACATGATTCACTTTGGACACTTGACACATGCACCTGATGCTTCATTGGACACGATGGACTCCCCTTGAGTGTTACAGTCCTTATATGTTGCATGTTCAGTCTATATTATTTAGTAGATACTAGTCCATTATTCCTCTTTGTTCAGTTCAGTATCATAGACATTTAGCCACATTTCATTTGTATATTAGCCTATAGTATTAGTCATGGTGATGGGAAGGGATAGACAAATAGTATAGAGGAGAATCCTAAGATTAATGTGTTAGTAGGTATTGGAGTTTAGGACAGCAATAGGAGAGTGTATACAGGGCCTGTACTTGGCATCCTTGGCAGTATGAGGTGCTAGGAAGTGCAAGACTGGCCATAGGCCATGTGGGATACCCTGATGTATAGGTGAAGAGTAGGCAGGTCCTATTTGGACCTACATTTGAGTGTGCAGGCTTGGGCAGGGCAGGTTGGCCTACAGGGGATTTCTGGCTTTGATATTTTATATCAATAGGTATAGGTATGTATCATCCCTTTAGGTGTCAGACGTAGGATTAGCGTATCAGGACTTAGCTTGTATCAGTCATGTGGTTTGATAGCCACATGTATAGGTTCATACAGAACTTGTTTACCAGTTAAGATTAGAGGGGTTAGTGAATAGGGGTTGATGTAGAGTGGGTGTGCAGTAGTCTAGGCCTACTATTAGCAGTTGGCCAAGAGAGGCTACTGTTCGACTGGCCATTAGCCTGGAGTTGGGTTCAGAATTTGGCTTTGGGTTGAGTTGGCTCTGCAGTAGTAGCAGGGAATAGCTTACAATCAAGGCAGCAGGGCAGAGGGCCAATTTGGCCTATGCTCTGTGTGAGGGCAATATGTGTAGCAGAGATTAGTTAGAGGTTAGTGTCAAATATTGTATCCATGTATGTGTGTGTGAGCTATTAGGCATGTGGAGGTGGCCAAGTACCAAGGGTGTGAGACATGGATTGAAGTGAGGATATGGTGTGAATTCGAGTGAGAGGTTGAGTACATTAATTTTGATGGAGTGAATGTTGGAGTTGAGTGTGTGGTTGATATAGATTTGTATTATACAATCCTCATAGGTATATGAATACAGGTTGTATATAATGTATAGGAAATTAATACATGTAATAGTATTAATGTGTGTCTGTTTAAGGATAGATGTGATATATAGTTAAGCTTGATTTCTTTATGATACATCATGTGTTACATAAGAGGGATATTGCCTAGGACTATAGGTTGATAGTATATTAGTATATGTATATAGACATATTAGCCTATATGGCATCCTAAGGTATCCTAGATATATTAGCTATGGGTTATTATGAGTTAGCCCTATAAGGTTGACCTAGATGTTGACCCAACAGCCTAAGTGACTTGTTGAATATAATTGACTAAACCCTAGATAGTTGTCTTAGGCTCTTAGTTTGACTAAAGGTTGACCAAAGTTGACTTAGAGTTGACTTGACCTAGTTTGACCTAGAAATCATATAGTTTGCATTGTAGCTTTTATTTTCCTTATATTGAACATGTCATAACCCATATTACTCTGTTTAGGACATTGTGACTCCGGTGCAGGCATCTGATATTACACTACTCTTTTCAGAGTAGCAGGCGAGTACATTCTTTGATAGTTCTCTCATTTACTTGTCAATTACTGTATTTCAGTTCTAGTTAGTTGTATACGATTCTCTGTTACAACACGTATGGATATTTCTGAATTCATGTATACGACACACCTTTACTCGTCTTGCCTCTATTATTCGAATCACCATTCGAACTATTCGAACCACCTATTCGCATCTTCATGTGCTGGTTGGACTTGTATTCGATTGATGTGTCGGATTATAGATTCACTTGTATTAGAATGGGCGAGGAAATACTGATTAGACATGTGAACATTCCTACTATTCGAACCACCCCTCTGTGAATGATATTCGAACAATAGTCATCCCACACTTGGCCAAGTGTGCGGTGTGCCGTATTACCCTTAGCCGTTTACATGTCTATCTCAGTATTTTAAAACACACTTGGAGAATTTATTCGAATCATTGTTAGAACATCATGTGAATCATTATTCGCACCACCTTATTCGAATCACCTTATTAGAACAATGATTAGAATCACATTCGACTCATCTTGTATTAGACTTACAGTCTTTATTGCCATGATTTTTCTCTTGTTTAGTTACTTACCTTCCTTGCACTTTATCTGTCTCTCATTACCATCACCTGAATATAAACTGCCATATTCATCAATATAACTGTCTATAACTGCTTTATAGTTCTCTGTCATTTACTTGGGTTTTCTAGATGAGATGTGCTCGTTCCTGTCTTGACTGGACCTGTTGAAAATATTACAGATACTTGCGCTGAGGATACATGCCCTACATATTATGGACCCGGAGATGGGACGGCTACCTTTGGCCCCGACACTCAGGAGTGATCAGGATTTAGTTAGTAGACTTGCATCTGTTTTCATGTAGAGCTTGTTGTATAGATTTGAGACTTGAGATGTATTTGAGATTGTTCGAGATGTTGTTATTATTTCAGTAGTTATTGTTGTCTTCAGTTCTTAGGTTATATTTAGGTATTATCTTATCGTGCTTAGACTGTGATTGAGTTACACCATATCTTATACTTGTCCTCCGTTCGGAGTTGATCATGATGAGTACATTATATACTGCATGAGTTGTTGGTTAGTTAGAGACTTAGAACAACGTTCTACCGCCGACACTGCGGCGTAGGCTGGGCGCTGTTACGTACTCGTACCCTCACGTGGGTGCGGGTCGTGACAGATTCCTACCAAATTTTAGGCTCATATATGCACATTGCAATACTATAAGATTGGATTTATCAATAAATCCATAAATTTTAGAATTAAAATTTGAACTAATTAATTCATGAAAATTAAGAGAACCAAATTAAAATAATTATCAAGAGGAAAGAGGGAAGAGGGCTTGCCTTGGAAAATTGATTTGGGGATTAGGGCTTGGATCTTGCTCTCCCATTTCTTCTTCTTCCTCTTCCTTCAAATTCTTCTCTCTTCTTCTTCTTCTTCTTCTTCATTTTCCTTCTCTCTCTTCTCTTCTTTTTTGAAAGAGGGGTTGGGTTTTGATGATGGAGATGGAGAGGGAGATGATGGTAGTGTTGGAGGTGGTGATGGAGTTGGTCGGCCGGAGGGCATGGAGGCGGCCGGAGGTGGCGGGCGGCGCCGACGGTGCGGAGAGGGAGGAGGAAGAGGAGAATAGGTGGAGGAAGAGGAATGAGAAGAATGGAGAGGAGAAACGAAATATGGCATTAAAATTAGAGGAGAAAGAGTACTCTTCATGCAATAATCCACTTGGTCAAAACATAGTGCCACATGTCCCTTCTCCACATGCATGAAGATACATAGCATGACTAGGTGTACATGCAAATTTGAAATTACAAACTTCTCAAAAGGGGTTTATATGTAATTATTTATTTTATGAAAAGAAAATCAACATTTTCTTTAAAATAGAACATTAATAATTAATTAGATTTTTTTTGAGATGTAAAAATAATTAAAATAAATCGAATAATATTCTATTATTGGTTACGGCTATTACACCTTCACACCCTTTCACTACTTGACTAATGCACGTGACACGGGATGAATTGATAGCTGCTCATTGTATACAATTTTATTTGCTTGCCTCAAACATGTTAACATGCAAACAAACAGGATTGTTAGAAAGATCACAAATATAGATAACATGCTTTATAAAATTGTTGATCCAAATGCAGAGCTTGGGTTTAATTAGCCACTCGCCAGTAGAAGTGCTCGTACTGACCCTCGTTCTTTGCAGGTGCCAGGAATCAGGAAGAACATATTGGGAACGAAGCGCGGAAACCGTTCCCCCAAACCAGAAAGTCCTAAGATAGAATCGAGCAAAAGCACACAAACCAAAAATGCCAAACATAATCGCAGACACAAAGATTTTTGACGTAGAATACCCTTGCGGAAAAAACTACGGGACGATCGGAGTCCAACCCTGAAGAACCTCCATTAATGGAATAAAGAGAATACACCCTCTACAAGCTCCTCCCGATCCAACACGGATCACCACAACTCACTTGAAAGGAGAAAATTTTTGATTGCGGACTCCGAAGAACAGAGATGCCGAAAATTATTCGAAGCAATCTCTCCTTCACAATAGTCCTTAATCTCTCTCTCTCTCTCTCAAAGATTATAAGCACTCTTGTTTTTGAGATGATTTTACAACTAGCATGCATCACCCTTTCATAAGTCCTTAGTAATCCATACATGGAAGGCCAATATATATGGAAACTTCCAATATGCATCAATCATATATTTAATGGAAATCCAATCATAATTGGCTTGCCATAATTGGAAACCCAATTATATGGAAAGCTACTATATGAAGGGTCCAATCATAAATATATAATCAAAGTAAATATAGAAATCCAATCATCATATATTCCTTACCATATATGTTCCAAAATAGGATCCATGCACTCCCCGAGCTTCTCCGACACACGGATGGCGCTCGTCGCTCTTCGGGGTATTCTCCACATAGGTTGGGAACTCCACCTACTCTAAAAAATCTCCCCCTTCACAACTAGGTGGAGGAACTCGTCATCCCGACGATCCGCCTGCAGTAGTCAAACTTTCCATATCGATTCTTCAAAGCCTTCTTGTCCTTTGGCAATCGCACCAGCTCATAAGTGGAATTGGCGTGTAAGGAACTCATCTCCTCCTGCATAGCCTGCATCCACTCATGCATGTGTTCGTCTTCCATAGCCTCTGCAAAGCTTTCGGGCTCTCCCCCGTCAGTCAGTAGCACATACTCACCCGGTGAGTATCTCGTAGACGGTCGACGATCTCTCTCGCTCCTTCTCAGTGGAGCCACTGGTGCTGGCTGTATACCAACAGCCTCCTCCTCTTCAGGAACTACCTCTCCGGCATGCTCATCCTCCTTAGGGACGTCCTGACCACCATCAACAGGCTGATGATCAAGGTTGGGAGGAACTCCATGTACTGGCTCCCCCATAACTGGATCCTCTGTGATGTCCTCTGGAAACTGCTCGAAGCGAAATGACTCTAACTTAGGCAATTCCTCAGCCTCAGAAGGCGTCTCAGAATCCTGAGTGTTGGTCATGGTATGATCCTCGACGAATACCACGTCCCTGCTTCTGTAGAGCTTTTTTCCTACTGGGTCGTAGCGTCTATAGCCAAACTCATCTCACCGTAGCCGACAAAGACGTATCACCTCATCTTCGGCTCAAGTTTGGACCTCTCGTCCTTTGGTACATGTACGAAGGCCTTACAGCCAAACACACGCAGGTGATTGTATGACGGTTCTTTGTCATACCATACTTTATCAGGTACATCACCCTGCAAAGGAGCACTAGGAGATAAATTAATAACATAAGCAGCTGTGAGAAGAGCCTCTCCCTAATAACTGTCTGGCAAGTTTGCTTCTGACAGCAAACACCGCACCCTCTCCATCAGCGTCCTGTTCATGCTTTCTGCTACACCATTGAGCTGAGGTGTCTTGGGCGGAGTCTTCTGGTGTCGTATCCCTTGCTCTCTGCAATAAGCATCAAAGGGACAGATGTATTCGCCGTCGTTATCGGACCGAACACACAATAACTTCTTGCCCGTCTTTCTTTCAACAAAGGCCTGAAACTCTTTAAAGTAGACAGCACCTGATCCTTGGTCTTTAAGGCATAGACCCAAACCTTCCTGGAATAGTCATCAATAAAAGTTACAAAGTAAGAAGCACCACCAATAGATTTTACCTTCATAGGACCGCAGACATCCGAGTGAATCAACTCGAGCAACGCCGGCTTCCTTGAACTTGGGTGACTTTGGAAAGACACCCTATTTTGCTTCCCAGCTAAGCAGTACGTGCACTTCTCCAACTTTGTAGACTTGAGCCCTGGAATCACCTTCCTTTTCACCAAGTAGCTCATCCCCTTCTCGTTGATATGGCCGAGCCGCCTGTGCTACAACTCGGTAGACGCATCACTGATGGCATTTACCTCCTGTGATCCCTGTGCGCTCCCCTCAATATATAGAGATCGGACTTCTTGCTTCCTCTGGAAATCACCATCAAACCTCTGGAAAGCTTTCACTGACTATTCCCGAAGAGACTGAAGAATCCCTCATCATCCAACCTTCCAACCGACACCAGGTTGAAACGGATATCAGGGACATGACGAACATCTTTGAGAACAAGAACTGCACCCGTCTTCTTCCTCAAATGCACATCTCCAACGGCAACCGCCTTTGACACATCTCCACTGTCCATCTTCAACACTCCACATTCGCCTGTCATGTAAGTGGCAAATAGTGCCCTGTTGTGAGATATATGTGCTGAAGTACCTGAGTCCACCAGCCAAGAATTGTCATCGCAGGCGAGGTTTGTGATAACCTCATCACCTACGATGATCACATCGCCTTCATGTATCGAAGCCGTCGATGTAGTGTTCTCATCTTGCTTCCCTTGTCGCCCTTCTTCTCTCTCTTCGAAGCAAAACAGTTCCGCTTGATGTGGCCCTTCTTGCCACAATGGTAACACTCCGAGTCCTCGTACTGACCCTTGGACTTTCCTCTGCTCTTGTCTCTGCCACCAGCTGGACCCCTGCTTTTGCCCCTTCCGTGGCTCTCTGAAACCAGTGCCTCTGAGTGATGGGATGTGGATAAAGTGCCCTGAGAACGTCTTCGCATCTCTTCATTCAGCACCCCGCTCTTGGCAAACTCCAGACTGACCACGCCTTCTGGAGCAGAAGCGATCATAGATACTCGTACGGTCTTCCACGAGTCTAGTAATGTACATAGCAACCAAAGTCCTTGAACCTTGTCGTCGAACTTGACTCCTATCGAGGATAGCTGGTCCACCACTCCCTGGAACTCACTCAAGTGATCCATAATAGATGCACCATCTTTGTACCGCAGACCAATCATCATCCGGATCAGGAACAGTTTGTTTACCCCAATCTTTTTCGCGTACAAAGATTCCATCTTCTCCCACAATGTCTTCGTACGCTCAATATTGGCAACGTGGTTGTACACATTCTCGTCAACGAACTGCCGCATGTACCCACATACCTGTATATGCTCGAAGTTCCAGTCCTCATCGAATTTGTCACTGGGCTTCTCGGATGCAAATATTGGAAGATACAGCTTCTTGACGAACAGCAAATCCTTTATCTTGCTCCGCCAATAATGGTAGCTGGTACCGTTCAGGTTCACCATACGCACCGGCTTTGCGTCCATCTCTGCTTCCTGGTTTGACAGTCAACTCCTGACACTTCTTTGAACCCAAAGCTCTGATACCACTCTGTTGGGAACGAAGCGCAGAAACCGTTCCCCCAAACCAGAAAGTCCTGCGAGAGAACTGAGCAAAAGCATACAAACCAAAAATGCCAAACACAATCGCAGACACAAAGATTTTTGACGGGGAAAATCCTTACGGGAAAAACTACGGGACAATTGGAGTCCAACCCTGAAGAACCTCCACTAATGGAATAAAGAGAATACACCCTCTACAAGCTCCTCCTGATCCAACACGGATCACCATAACTCACTTGAAAGAAGAAAATTTTTGATTGCGGACTCCGAAGAACAAAAAATGCCAAAAAATTATTCGAAGCAATCTCTCCTCCACAATAGTCATTAATCCTCTCTCTCTCTCTCAAAGATTGTAAGCACTCTTGTTTTTTAGATGATTTTACAACTAGCATGCATCACCCTTTTATAAGTCCTTGGTAATCCATACATGGAAGGCCAATATATATGGAAACTTCTAATATGCATCAATCATATATTTAATAGAAATCCAATCATAATTGGCTTGCCATAATTGGAAACTCAATTATATGGAAAGCTACTATATGAAGGGTCCAATCATAAATATGTCATCAAAGTAAATATGGAAATCCAATCATATATTTCCTTACCATATATGTTCCAAAATAGGATCCATGCACTCCCCGAGCTTCTCCGACACACGGATGGCACTCGTCGCTCTCTGGGGTATTCTCCACATAGGTTGGGAACCCCACCTACTCCAACAGAACACGCCAACTAGCTAGGTGATGTTTGTGCTTTTGAAGCTTCGACCGCGCGTCGAAGGCCTCGCCGATAAATTTTGAAGACTCTCTACCAGTCCAAGAAACATGTCTCGACATCCCCCCAATCCAGGTGGCTGGAATACTTTTGTTGTAAATGAGGGATGTATGTATGGAACAGTTATCTCATCGACACTCCTTTTGTAATCGAGTCATGTTGTAAATCCCGTGCGGCACGATTGTAATGGAGTCTGTAAATGATATCTATTATCAATAAAAAAAATTCTTTCTGTCTCAATGTGCTATTCAATTTGTCTGCGCTCACTCTCTTAGATGATGTATTTCGGATTACCTTATGAATATGCCTTGTGCGATCACAAATTAGGTTCACACGGCATCACACCCGGGAGACGACTATCGATTCTACGAAATCAGGGCGTGACACCAACACTCACTCTTCACTCTGGCTCATCCCTCTCTGATCCAACTGAATACAGAGCCATTGTTGGCAGTCTCCAATACTTGTCACTCACGCGTCCGGACATTGCTTATACTGTCAACAAGTTATACAATTCATGCACTGCCAATCATTGGAATGCAGTAAAGCATATCCTAAGGTATCTTTATGGTACTATTGCTCATGGTGTTGTTCTCTACCGCAACTTACCACTGTCACTACATGTATTTTCAGATGCCGGTTGGCTGGAAACAAAAATGATTTTACCTCAACAAGTGCCTATCTCATCTACATTGGTCGCAATCCAATATCATGGAGTTCAAAGAAACAAAGGACATTGGCTAGCTATTCTACCGAGGTCGACTACAGAGCTGTGGCCACTACATCTGCAAAAATTTGTTGGATTTGTTCTCTACTCACTGAGCTTTATATTTTTCTACCTCAACAACTGGTTATCTACTGTGACAATTTTGGTGCAACAAATTTGTGCTCAAATTAGGTATTTCATTCTCGCATGAAATATGTTGCTCTTGACTATCACTAAATTCGGGAACAAGTTTAATGAGGTTATTTTTGAGTTGCTCATGTTTTCTCTACTAATCAGCTAGCTGATGCGCTCACTAAATCTCTTTCACGCTCTCGCTTCCAACAACAGGCGGACAAGACTGGAATCACCTCACGGTGCTCCATCATACGGGGACATGATAAAGATATTTGACCATAAATGTCAATATTTATGAAATTATTACATTGTAATCAATAGATCTTGATTTGGAATATAGCCTAGATTTGTAGGAAATTAATTAGCTACTATATATGGTAGTTACCTATTCTAGAGACATTATTGTAGGAGATTAATTACCTACTATAGATTAATAGTTACAATTTTTAGATTAGTTGTATTGTATATATTCAAGTTGATTCATTATAATGAATATGCAATAATTTTCAATATTGCTTTCTCTTATATTCATATATTCATAAGATGGAATCCAAAAATTGAAGTTAAAATGGACTACAGTGGATTAGGATGGACTAGAGGTGAACTAACCCATATAAAAAAAAGAGTGAAATATTTTTAGGGGTGGATTGGAGACCCACACCGTATAATTGGATCTGCCCCTTTACTACCATCACCTTACATGTTACAGAAATTTTCGTACAAATAATAAATTTATACTTTATTGTGCCAGAGGGGGAGAAGTTTGTGCAATTGCGAAAACAGGAACAGCCCGCCAAGTGAGTTGGCAGGCTTTGTCACAGAAGTGACAAGCCCGCCAACTCACTTGGCGCGCAAAAGCGGCCTCCATTTAAGTTGGCGGCTTGCAGTGGCTCCCCTTCACCAAACGTTCAGTAGTCCGCCAACTAAGTTGGCAAGGACTATCTCGTTGGCTCTCTAACGTTCACTTGCCCCTCCCCTACATTAGGGGAGCACTCTCTAAGCTTGTTTCAATCTTCAATCTTCTCTCTTCTCTCTGTAATCTTTCCTCAAAGTCTCCTGCAATCTTTTTTTCTCTCATGCAAGGCTCCTACAAGCTTCTCTCTGCAAGACTCATTCAATCTTCTCTCCTACAATCTTCTTTTTACAAGTCTTCAAGGATCGTAGCGTAAGAATAGTATACTCACACGGAGGTAACATAAATGGGTTAGATTATGAAGGACGGGGAAACCCAAATTTTCTCAACTTACCTTAATAGTAGTTTTGAAAATTTACGTAATCTAATTATTGAACGTTGTTCTATTCGGTATGAATTTATTTTAAAATATGTTTTTAATTCTAGATGTTTTATAGTAGATGGCGATGAAGCATGAAATTTTGTTCTCGAGATTAATTCACAATCACGATATATAAATATTTTGTTTTTCAAATATCCATAACATTTGATAACAGGAATAGTCAACCCATGAATTATTTTGCGGGTGCTAGTTCTTCCCAACAAATTGTTCCATCTTTGAAGAAAATCATTCATTAGACGAATCTAACGACGATGATGATAATAATGACGAAAATAGTGATGATTTAATTGAAAATATAGAATATGAGTTAGATGATAATTTGGATAATGCTATAACCCATGTCAATCTGACAAAAATGCTACCTCATTTATCCGATGGAGGCATAATACCGAGGTATCTCCTGATCAAATCAGATACAGTAGATGATGATCGAAATATATGGCATCATTTGTAATAGGCAACCATAATATGTTCGCCATATCACATAAAGTGATCATCATCTCACCCATTGGAAGTTGAAAAGTGTTGCGTTCTGGCCACCAACGCTCAGCAAGACTTACAATAAGGTAAACATTATGTATGAAAAACTTAATTTGATCTAAATATTGAAATCCAAAAGGCTGCACCAAAGCCTTTTGGGCGGTATTTAACTCCTATTTTCGATATCTTTTCTGTGTTCGCCTGTTTCCATGCTCCTGAGTTCGTAATTCAAGGTCATGATCGTATAACTATAGATAGTTTAATTAAATTATACATCTACTAAATTGGACATCTTCTAAATTGGACATTTAACTAAATAATTATTTTTAATAATTTTATATTAACGAAATTGGACATCCACTAAACAGTAAATTATATAACTATAAACAGTAAATCGTATAACTATAAATAATAAATGATTAATATATGAAAACCTAAAACAAATTATTCATATATATGATAACATAAAAAACTAGCGTAAATATTTACCGAGAGATTGAAGGAGTGTTGTTAGAACTTGATATTATAGGGAGAGGGGCACTTGCTGTTGGAAAATAAAAGAAAGAGGAGGGGGCAAGTTGTTGCTGGAGAAGGAAAGAGGGGGGGCGATTGTGTGTGAGAGAGTGGGGGAGGGGAGGGTTTAACTAGAGAGACCCACCTCGATAAGGCCGCTAAATCTGTTGGCGGGTGCTGGTTTTAGAAAACCACAGCAGCAAGGAGCTGCCAAGTCAGTTGGCGGGTGATGTTTGGAGAGGGCCATCTGCTGACATGGTGAGCTCCTCAACGCTCTGACCGCGGCCGCCATTTAAGTTGGCGGCCCCTCCTACTTTTCGAAAATTTGAAAACTTCTCCCCCCTCCCGCAATAACGAAGAATTTTGTTACTTTATATAAAATTTTATGTAAACGTTATGACTGAAACTCTTAACTCCATTTCTTGTTTTCCTGGCTAGATTGTTGACGAATATTTGTATGTTTCAACCAAGTGTACTCAACTTCAATTAATCTCTTCAAAGAACTAATTATAAATGATTAATCTCTACACGCAGAACAAAAGGATTAGCCTGCTTTCTTCTGGTGAAAATCCTAAGAAAATGAATTCTAAGTTCAAAACTTAAAAGTAAGGCCAGGAAAATATTAGCCAAGTGCAATAGAAAAGGTGCAATAGAATTAAGGTCTCATTTGGTGTGTGGAAAGGAAAAGAAAGAAAATTGATTCTTTGATAATTTTTTTACTTTAAAAAATTGCAATTCCAATAACTATTTTTTTGGTGTTTCAAAAAATAAAGAAAATTGGAAGAAAAAGTGAATCTTTAGAGGAGGAAAATGAATCATTGGGTTGGTGGGAGAATCATTTTCCCCTATTTTTACTCTTCTTGGAAATCAAATTCCATTCATCCTCATTTCTTTTGACATCCAAACAAAGGAAATGAATCACTTTCCTTTCCCAAGGTTCAAATTCCGCAAACCAAACGTAGCCTAAATAATAATCTAGAAGAGTTCACAAAGTGGAGAGATAAAGCTCATCATTATGTTACATGTACGCAAGATTAGTAAATATCGTTAGAATCTACCCAATGATTCATGAGATGGAGATACATAAATCTATTATTTGCCTAGATGGATCTTGTAACAAGCGTCTCTTTATACGGTTCAATCTTCCAGCTGTAAATTGGGTTGCAAAAGGTAAAAAGATGAAACCCTCTCTTCCGTGGTCGTATATTTGGGGACCATAACCTCTAGTTTGTTTGTTTTGTGTGTGTGTGTGTGTGTGTGTGTGTATATTTTTTTTGATATGATCCATAGGCTCAATTTTTATGTGAGTCATTCCACGTGGCTTCCATGTGGACCAATAAAAAAATAGTAACTTGGAAGAAAAAATTTATATAGATAGAAATAAAAGATCTCAAACACTACCAAAATAAGTCATATTGGCGACGAATTTAGCGACGCAAGTCATATACGTCGATAATATTTGTGAATTTAGCGACGTTTTATAATAACGTCGCTGAACGTCACTATCAGCGACGTTTAGCGACGTTTAGCGCCACACATTATGCTTTGGAAAGCTGATGTCACGGTCTAGTCGCAGAACGTCGCTGTTTTGTCTAACTCAGCGACGTTTTGCGACTCCACATTATGGACGTCGCTAGTTTTTTATTGGATAGCGACGTCCTTTGTGGACGTCGCTAAAATGTTTCATATAGGGTTCACCCGATCGATCTTTTATTTCTTTCACCCAAAATTTTTAATCTCCCGCTCCCCAAATTTCTCTCCCCCTTTCTCTCTCCTCTCCGGGGACCCCTCCCTCCGGCGACCCCTCCCTCCGGCTACCCCCTCCCCGCGGTGACCCCCTTCCCTGCGGTGACCCCCGTTCCTTCGGCGTCCCCCCTCCACCGTTGATTCCCCTCGTCGACGCCGACCCGACTCCGACGCCAACCCGTCTCCACCGCTGCTCCAGCGTCGGCGACCCCGACCCGACTCCGACCAAGTCAGGTAAACCCTAACCCTAACTGTAGAAATTATGGTTTCTAAATTCTACATAATGGTTTCTAAATTCTAAATGTAGAAATTATGAGGAATAAGTTATAGTTCTTGTGAATGGGTTGAGACCATCATAAAACTCCAATTGAGCCTTAATATTCTACAGAATGAGCTCCTATATTCTGAACTTATAACCTAGAAATTGGGATGGACCTTACTATCTAACCATAGTGGAAGTTTTGAGGGAATTTGAGTCACTTACTAGAAAGTATAACTTGTATTTTAAAATTGGACATGTCGGTTCAATCACTGACTCATGGACCGTTACCTTTTTTTGGGATCAAATTAGTGTTGACTCACGATTTTTTCAATGGTTTAAATAATATTTTTATAAAATCAGTATCTAGAAGAAATTAAATTTGGATCACTTAGATTAACTCTGATAGTTGAACCACTAGTTGAACCATTTGACTCCCCATTGTCTTGTCTAAAACAGTCCGATAACGAATGTTTAAAACATACGTCGTCATAACTAGATAGGATACATAATACAAAATGAAATTTACTTGATTTAAACATACTTGGTGATCACCACTAGGGTAGTTTTCAGGTCGGAGTGTTAGTAACTGTTTAGAGTGTCGGTGGGTGTGTGAATAATAATAATAATAATATAATAATATAATAATAATAATAATATACAACGTCAAGAATTGGTATACTTCACGATACCTAGCATGATTTTGAGGATCAACATTTGGGAACATATCATATTATCCAAAGATGAGTCCATCAAAAATAGGATAATAAAATAAGATCCTCTTGACCAAGTAACAACTCTAGCAAGATGGTCGCTAAGAACCCAAGACTAAGACTTGTAAGTTCTGGTTTTTAAACTCGATAGGAAAAAATCTAAATTGGTTTTAATTCGATTCTCGATTGATTTTAGCGCATCCAAGGTGTCGATCTTTTATTTTCTTTCACCCAAAATTTTTAATCTCCCGCTCCCCAAATTTCTCTCCCCCTTTCTCTCTCCGGGGACCCCTCCCTCCGGCGACCCCTCCCTCCGGCTACCCCCTCCCCGCGGTGACCCCCTTTCCTGCGGTGACCCCCGTTCCTCCGCGTCCCCCCTCCACCGTTGATTCCCCTCGTCGACTCCATCATTTTTATGATCGATCATAAACGTTATCTTTGTTTGGGCATGCACATGTTTGCTCTTGTTCTTAGTCATGGTGAGCACATATACCTATGTACCGCTAGTCGCACACCCTACTAAATCCACCCCATACGTGTTTATGTTCTTGAGAACACAACCACTAGGGCGCACTAGATCTATATCTGCTCGCACGTGCGTGCTTGTTCTATTATTGCGGACGAGAACAAACACATTTACCCGCGTGAGCACCCATGCACCTTTATGTCATGAACGCTTGTGCGATAAGCCACCCCCTTAAAATATGACTAAGCTCTCTATAAGGGGCCTACTCTCCCTCTTCCCTTTCCATCCTCATATATACAGTATAAGTTTTTAAGCAAAAAATGAGGTTGTTGAAGTACCAAAAAAGGGGTAAACCAATGTGATCATGAACAGACAATCTTTTTGAAAGTTTGAGCGATCCGCGACGCTATTAATGATCAAAGGCTCCGGACGAGAGGAAGGCCTACTGGTTTGCGCGCTTCAAGGTTAAAATATATTTGCTTTTAACATGAATCATATAATTTTTGCATATTATATATAACTAATAAATATTTGGTTTACGCTCTTCTAGGATATGTTTTTCTATCCACCGCACCGGCCGAGCTTATCGAGGGGATGTTTCCTGCCGTCGCTGCCAAGCTGATCCGCGACGCTATTAATGATCAGAAGGCTCGTGATCGTGCAGGAAAGCCGATCCAAGGTTGGATCACCCCTGATCAGTGGAATACGATGAAGGCTCGATTCGACGAGCCAAAGTATAAGGAGAAGTCGGAGAAGGCCAAGGCGGCTAGGCAACATGCCTCGAAGTGGTGCGGTGGGTCGATTCCGATGACGGAACATTTCCGTCGTCTGGTATGTCTTTCTCTTTTAGAAATATTATTTTAATACAAAACCGATAAATTATTACTAAGATAATATATTTAATTACAGGTAAGGAAGGTCGGTAACACCGACATGGTGACCGTCTTCCTGGCCACCCATCGGAAGGGCGAAGACCTTATTGACGAGAGGGCCGAGCAGACCTATGTAAGTATTATAATACGTTATCTTAATTTAATACTTCGTGTCAATTTTAATATAACTTAGTAAATTTGATGCAAATAAATATTCATGTAGTTAGTAATAATAAGTACATTAATTAGAAATTAGAAATTATAGAGTACTATCCATACTTTCTAGGCCGAGTATCAAAGGCTGCGGGAACGGGCGGCTGCTAGTGCACCTGATGAAGGAGAGGCCGGTACTTCCTCGCAGCCCACTCAAGCTCCGTCGGCGGACGAGCTGTGGATTACCACCGTTGGTGGACTCCGTAGGGGTACGTACTACGGTACGGGATCCTATGGCGCCCTAGTTGTGACCCAGTCCTCTAGGGCATCTCCTGCTAGTGTGCATGGTCCACAGCCGTCCCAGGAGTCTGCCCGAGTCCACCAGATGATGGAGTCTCTCCGTGACGACATGCTACGACGGATCGAGGAGCAGCCTCGGTACCCTGCGAACGATCCTGCTGCTGCTAGCACGATTGGATGCGCTCGACCGCGACATTATGGACCTCATGGAGACGACTGAGAGGACAGAGCGCACCGTTGGAGGGTTAGAGCACACGGTGACGGAGCTGCAGACAGGACAGGTGACCATGGACGAGAGACTGAGATTGGCAGCAGGATTCGATGGTCCAGAGCAGTGATAGAATGTTATCTATCATGGATTCATACCACCAGCGACTTACAGCGTTGGAGCGTGCTGGTCCTCCGGGTGCGCCTTCATCGTCGTCGACTCCGCCGCCTCGACCGCCTTCTTCTTCGACACCGACTCCACCGACGTCACTTGCCTGCTCCATCGGTATCGATTTTACTTGAGGAGTATGAGTTGTTCTTATCCCTTCGTCGCGGCGGTGCCCCTCCTGTACCAGATCCCTAGTAGTCATAGTTAGGACTGTTTGTTTGTGTTTGTTTCATCCTATTCTATTTGTGACTTGGATATTTGTTGGTTGTGTAGACTTGGATGTTTGGATCCTATTTGTTGGATCCTATTCTATTTGTTGGTTGTGTGTAGACTTTGGTTATTTGGTTGTAGACTTTGTTATTTGGTGTATTTGGATGTTATTATTCGTTTATGTTATTATTCGTTTCAATTGGATGTTAATGTGCTTCCGTTGTTTACGTTTACCGGTGTTGAGTGTTCCACCGAAGGGGTCGGCGAACCCAGGGAGAAAAGAATATCTGTTATACTGTCTTTATGGTTATATTTTTAAACTGCAGGGAGAAAAGGACATTCTGTATTTTATTTTTTTTATTTTTTTTCAGATTTACCGACGTTTACCGACGTCCACCGACGTACGTTTGCGTCGGTAAACGTCGGTAAATCTGGAAATTTTTCCAGGGTACCGACGTTTACCGACGTCCTTATAAGTCGGAGACCGTCGGTAAGCGTCGCTACACGTCGGTAATAATCCCAGGAATTACCGACATTTAGTGACATTTTAAACGACGGTAAACGTCGGTAAATTTCCAAGATGTTACCGACGTGTAGCGACTTTAAAAACGTCGCTAATACACCGACGATACGACGGTAGACGTCGGTAATATACCGACGTATTTATACGTCGGTAAACGTCGGTACTTGCGACGTTTGGCGACGTTTTAAAGATCAGCGACTTACGTTTCCGCGACAAGCCCAAAACGTCGGTAATTGCGTCGGTAAATATTGTTAGCGACGTAATTTGTCGTTTTAGCGACGTCTTTGGGCGTCGCTAAAACGACTTATTTTGGTAGTGATAAGATTTGATAAATAATAACTTACCATATATTTGTCTACCAAATACGTTTGCCTAGGAATTTAAATAGATAGAAATAAAATATCCTATAAAAGAAAATTGTCTTTTTTTTATTTCTTTGACCAATAGAAATATAGTGACTTGAAGAGAAAATTTAAATAGATGAAAATAAAAGATCTCATAAAAGATTTCATAAATAATAACATATCAAATCTTTACATAGGAGCTTACCAAATATGTTTGCCTAGGAAGTTAAGTATGAATAATGCCAATTGTCCCTCCAAAATAAAATTCAAATTCAAATTCAAATTCAAATTAATATATAAATTAACATTAAAATTAAAATTATTATTAACATTAATATTAATTTTAATATTAAAAATATTATTAACTTTATATTAACATTACATTAACATTAATATTAATATTAATATTAATATTAATATTAATATTAGCATTAACATTAACATTAATATATTAATATTAACATTAACACTAACATTAACATTAACATAAAAATAAAATTAATATTAACATTAAAATTAAGATTAATATTTACATTAATATTACATTAAAATTAATAATATCAATAATATTAACATTAATATTATCATTAAAATTATTAATAATAATAATATTAACATTAACATTAACATTAATAGTAATAGTAATATTAATATTAATTTATTTCTATCTACTTAAATTTCAAAGTAAACATATTTGGTAAGTTCCTAGGCAAAGATATGGTAAGTTATTATTTATCAAATCTTTTATGGGATTTTTTGTTTCTATCTATTAATTTTTTTTCCAAGTCACTATATTTTTATTGATAAACATGGAAGCCACGTGGAACGGTTCATATAAGAGTATGAGCCTATGGTTCATATCCCGTCTTCCATAATATATATATATATATATATATATATATATATATATATATATATATATATATATATATATATATATATATATATGGGAGCGGATCAAAAGCCCCCTTATAAAACCCCCTAAAAACCCCCTCACTCTAATTCGTAATATTAATGTTAATATTAATGTTAATGTATGTTATATTAATGTTAATATTAATGTTAATGTTATATTAATTTTTTTTAATTTTTTTGTATTAATGTTAATGTTAATGTTAATGTTAAGATTAATGTTAATGTTAATGTTAATGTTAATGTCAATATTTTAATGTTAAGTTTAATGTTAATTTTAGTATTTAATGTTAATATTAACATAAATTAACATTAATATTAATTAATATTACAAATTAGAGTGAGGGAGGTTTTTAGGGGGTTTTCTAAGGGGGCTTTTGATCCGCTTCATATATATATATATATCTATATATATATATATATATATATATATATATATATATATATATATATATATGGAAGCGGATCAAAAGCCCCTTATATATAATATATATGGAAGCGGATCAAAAGCCCCCCTTAGAATGTTATATTAATGTTAAATACTAAAATTAACATTAAACTTAACATTAAAATTAATATTAACATTAGCATTAACATTACATTAACATTATATAAAATTATAATTAATATTAACATTACATTAATATTATTAATGTTAACAGCATTAATATTAACATTAATATTAATATTAAATAGACGGCTGAGAGTGAGGGGGTTTTCTAAGGGGGGCTTTTGATCTGCTCCATATATATATATATATCTATCTATATATATATATATAATATAATATATATATATATATATATATATATATATATATAATAATTATATATATATATATATATATATATTCCTCATTATATATCTATATAATATATTATATATATATATATATATATATTCCTCATTATATATATCTATATTATATATATATATATTAATATATATATATATATATTATATAATGAGGAATATATATATATATATATATATATAATATATATATATATATAATATATATTATATATATTATATTCCTCATTATATATATATATTATATATATATTATATATATATATCTATATAGATATATATATATTCCTCATTATATATAGATATATATATATATATATATATATATATATATATATATTCCTCATTATATATATATATATATATATATATATATATATATATATATATATATATATATATATATATATTCCTCATTATATATATATATATATATATATATATATATATATAATGAGGAATATATATATATATATATATATATATATATATATATATATAGGCCATGCGGGAAAGAAAACTCGTAGAAGAGGTTTGGACATTGCAGCTAGCGGAAGAAGTCGCTGCGGCGCAATGCACGAAATGTACATGGCTTAAAAGTGGAGATAAATGTTCCTAATTTTTCTACAATGTTATTCGGACTAGACAAAACCGTAACAATATCCATCACCTTATAGACAAAATGAGCAACGTCATCTCCGCGACAGCCAACATCCGCTCGACGGCAGTCAGGTACTTCACCGGAATTTACAATTAATCAATCCCATTATCTAACAAACTTTTTCGAAATTGTTTGTAAGAAGTTGGTCACAAATATGGGCAATGAGCGACTCTTGCACCAATAAGGATGGAGGAAATCGAGAACATAGTGAAGAGTGCTGACCCAGATAAAGTGCCTGGTCCAGACGGCTTTGGGAGCAAGTTCTACAAACTTTATTAGGAAGATCTGAAAGAACAAGTACTAGAAATTGTCTCCGACTTCTTTGCAAAAGGATGCCTACTCAAAGAACTGAATCACACCTTCCTCACGCTAGTGCCTAAAAAGGAGGGGGCTACAGATTTATCTGACTTTTGCCCCATTGCGTGTTGCAACTATATATATTGTTGGAATTTCTTCAATAATTTTTTGTTTTCAATCTGCAAGAAAATAAAATCAACTAAATGTTACCGACCTCCGGGAAAGTCGCACACGTAACACTGCCCTAAGAGTTACTCCGGGTCTATGTGCAGACTAAATCTGAACGCCCCTAGTGGTAAAATCTCCGCTCTACCGGAATCTCATTGCCGCACACGACGCAGAAAGAATGACCTCGACTTAGCTCTGCCCAGAGCAACAACAAAGAACAACAGCGATTTTGAGAAGACGAGAATTGCATAGAGTTTTGAGGGGGAATATTTTCTATGTCTAGGAAAAATAAAAAAAGGCTCAATATATAGGCATTGCAATGGAGAGAAGAATTAAAGGCAGTTTAATTAACCAATTTAATTTGAACATTACAAAACGTTTACACCAAATAAAGAGCATATGGTTCATTTCACCTGGACATAATTCAGAATCCAACCGTTACAAAAATTAAAGGAATAGTAACGGTCAAAAATTTGAATAGGAGCAAAAAGGTTTTAGGGTCTCAGCCCGAACCTAAAAAGGGAATCGGATCGTCATTCGACGCCCGCAAATGTGGGCACATACCCGCAGCCGTTACGCACGCCGAACCGTGCCGGGCAGCGGTGGCGCGCGTGTGTGACCCAAGGGGCTCCCATATAGAACTTCAAAGAAGCAAAGTAAGGTGAAGGAATATAAACACTCCCAAGTCCACACATCTATCCAATGTGGGACTACAAGAAAACCAAGCAACTTGAGCTTTTGCTCAAAAGTTGCAAGAGTAGCCAACAATCCCCTACACCAAAAGCTCAAGTTCCAAAGTAATAGAAGGAAGGAAAGATAAAGAAGGAGTAAGGGAATTTCTGGACAATTGTATACTATACATAAATGAGATGGACTACAGCCTTGAATCTCA
The DNA here is from genome assembly GCA_029216955.1 of Iris pallida. NCBI lineage: Eukaryota > Viridiplantae > Streptophyta > Magnoliopsida > Asparagales > Iridaceae > Iris > Iris pallida. The sequence goes on from JANAVB010033420.1 coordinate 5,545,146, forward strand.
TGTAGTGACTATCGTCTTTGTCTGAAGAAGAGCTTGATGGGCTACGCTTTGAATTAGTTTTCTTGAACCAGATTCAAATAATAGCTCACATACTACGCTAGAGGTGCTTGGGTCTATCGGGTGGCGCGTTTGGTTGGCCATACGCACATTTACACATTCATGAGTGTTGTCTAGGATCGCCATGTCCTATAGTCGCGGCCTTCACGACCTCTCATATAGGTAAGTCCTCAAGGGTTGGTGATAGGAATCAACCTTGCATATCATACTTGGACTTATTAAGAGTTTAAACTCACCCTATCCATATCACACAAGGAACACTGTCACCATAGGGGTAGGGTATTAATGTACACATGTACAGCCTCTTGGGCTTTTATTTTAAAAAGAATTTAATCTCAGGGTTAGTATTCCATAATAGTCACCTAGTCCTACTTATTCCTACCCATTGAACCGACTTCTTGGGATCTCCAATCAGACTCGGTTGGGTTGCCACTGCTAGTGACTATATTATGGACTTAACCCCATCCCCCTCGATGATTCTAGAATCAATGTCCTAGACAGACCCTTCGTCAAGTGGTCTACAAGGTTCTTTTCTGACTTTATATAGTCCAGAACCACATATTTGTCCAATAGGCTCTTTATTGACTTGAAGCGCAACTGCAGGTGCCAGTTCATCTTAGCATTCACATAATCATGCTTTAGTAGTTCTATAACAGATTTATTATCATAGTTTATAAAAATTGCAGGGACAGGATGAACAGAAACAGGTATATGCATAATGAGATTTATAAGCCATTCGGCTTCTGTACAGGTAGTGTCTAAAGCTATTATTTCAAAGATTGCAGCTCCTGCTAAGATAAAAACATATCCAGTGGTGGATTTCACATCATATGAATCAGTTACCCAATTTGCATCAGAGTAACCTTCTATAATATCATGGTGTCTATTATAATGAAGTTTATAATATAGAGTTCCCTTAAGTTATCTAAATACTCTGTCCAATGCATTCCAATATGACTGGTTTGGGTTACTAGTATATCTACTTAGTCTCCCAATAGCAAATGTAATATCGGGTCTTGTTTTATTTATTATGTACATAAGGGACCCTATCATTTGTGAATATCTATGTTGTTCTATAGGTGATCCTTCATTCTTCTTGAGAACAATATTACTGTCATAAGGAGTAAGGGCAGGTTTCTTGTCAAAATACTCAAACTTCTTTAACATTTTCTCAATTGAATGTACTAGGGATAGAGTATAGTCCTATTTGCATTTGGACACTTACATTCCTAGGATCAGGTTTGCTTCACCTAGGTCTTTCATGTCAAACTGGTTAGATAAATACTTCTTAGTGTTATTTACCAAATCCAGTGAAGATCCTAGAATAAGGATATCATCAACATACAAGCATAAGATGACACAACTTTCATTTGTATTTTTAGAATACAAATATTTGTCATTTCATTTGGCATAAAACTAAATTCTAAAATGACTTTGTCAAATTTGTTGTACCATTGCTTGGGAGCTTGCTTTAGCTATAAAAAGATTTTACTAATCTACAAACCTTCTTTTTTTGACCTTTAACAATAAAACTTTCAGGTTGCTCCATATATATTTCTTCCTCTAAATCTCTATTTAGAAATGTTGTCTTTACATCCATTTGATGGATTAGTATATCATGAATGGAAGCTAGCTAGAAGGGTTCTAATAGAAGTGATTCTAGCTACAGGAGAGTAGGTATCAAAATAATCTAATCCCTTTTTCTGGATAAAACCTTTGGTTACTAACCTAGCCTTGTATTTTTCTTTGGTACCATCGGCTCTAAGTTTTTTTTTTTGAAGGTCCACTTACAATCTATGGGTTTACTACCTAAAGGTAGGTCTGCTAAAAACCAAGTATTATTTTTCATAATGGAGTTATACTCATTGTTAATAGCTTCTTTCTAGAAAGGGGCATAAGGAGAAGATATGGCTTCTTCATAAGTTGAGGGATCACCCTCTATCAAAAATGTGAAGAATCATTCTCCTAAATTCTTTTCAATCCTTTCTCTTTTACTTTTTCTAGGTTCTATGACTTGTTCAGGTTATGGACTTGATATTAGATCATGGAAACTAGTAGATGGAATAAGAGAAGGGTTGGAGGAAGATGAAGGGGTTCTATCCTTGAAGAAAAATATATTCTCAAAGTAAACTGTATCTCTAGCTTCTATAATTGTGTTATTAGAGATTTTATTTACTTCAGAATGAGTTATAAGAAATCTATTGACATTACTATCTAGGGCATATCCTATGAACACAACATCTACAGTCTTAGGTTCTATCTTCCTCTTTTTGGGTTCTGGAGTCCCTACCTTAGCTAGACATCCCTAAACTTTGAGGTAATTGATCCTAGGGGTTCTGCCTTTCTATACCTCATATGGTGTCATGTCATTAGTCTTACTAGGCCGGTATCCTATTAAGAATATAACAGGCTTACAATAAGGCTTCTTCCCAAAGATTAATAGGGGCACCTAAGCTGAGAAGCATGGCATTGACCATGTTAACATAGTGTGATTCTTCCTTTCAGCAACTCCGTTGGACTATGGTGAATAAGGAGCGGTAACCTCATGAATAATTCTTTGCTCTTCACAGAAGTTTGTTATTTCATTTGAGGTATACTCTCCACCACGATCTGATTTAAGGATCTTAATTTTTCTATCTAGCTGGTTCTCAGCTTCAGACATATAGACCTTGAATCTGTCTAGAACTTCATCTTTGGTCTTAAGAAGGTAGGTGTAACAATACTTTGAATGATCATCTATAAAAGTGATAAAATATTTTCTACTGCCTCGGGTTAAAATCCTATTGGAATCACAGACGTCACTATGGATAAGTTCTAGGAGTTCAGAATTCCTATGGACAGATTTGAAAGGTAATCTAGTGTGTTTGGCTTGAACACAGATCTCACATTTGTGTTCATCATCTATAGGAGTTTTAGGGATAAGATCTAAGTTCATCATCATTTTAATAGATCCTAAATTTATATGACCTAATCTGCCATGCCAACATTTGATGATTCAGCATTTGCAACAAAAGAAGGATTTGAAGTTTTATTCATAGTACTTAAAATAAAGAGTCCATTTTTTTACAAATTCTTTTCCCACAAAAAGTTTATTCTTAGAAAAAACTACTTTATTGGCCTCTATTTCAATTTTGTATCCTGAGGCTACAAGTAATGATCCACTAACTAGGTTTCTTCTAACAGATAGCACATGAAGCACATCATGGAGAGGTAAAATTTTCCCTTATGTTATCTTCATATTTATTCTTCCTCTTTCTATGATTTGTGCCATTGAACCATCTCCTAGAGCCACGCCTCCTCCACATGATTCATGATAGGTTGAAAAATAGGAGCGATCAAATGAAACATGAACATTAGCTCCAGAATCCAACCACCAATCATTAGAATGGAAAGAAAAGTTTACTACAGGTTGATAGCTTATAGGCCTGAAGGAGCTGGAAGACCCATTCAGAATTATGTTAGCCTCTGGCTTGGCTTTTCCTTTGAATGAGGTCTTGATAGGTTCTTTCTTTCTTTGGAAGCAGTTGATGGCCGTATGGTTGGTTCTACCACACACAAAACAAAATCTTCTTTGATCCTGAGTCTGACCAAAGTTTCCAGATTTCTGAGGTTGATGGTGTTGAGGATGATAATGAGGGTTTTGGTGATTTAGTTGAAAATTTTGTTTCTTTTTGAATGAATTTTTCTTGGGTTTGAGATGGTTGTTAGCCTTGGTTTTACCATGGCTTTCTACAAGGTTTACCCTAGCTGTGGCATTAGACCTAGCTTTGGAATTTAACCTTCTTCTTTTGTTCTAAGTCTTTTTAGAGCTTGAGGGTATGTAATAGATCCTTGTAGATGGAGGAGATCCTTTGCCACATTAGACCAAGAAGGAGGGAGTTTGTCTATCGAGCATCCTATTTTATGCTTAGTAGAAAAGAAAGTTCCCTTGGCTTGAACATGGCTAAGGTGTTTTTTGGAATTCATAATTTGGTCATTGATAGGTTTGCTATCTACTATGACATATCAATTAAATGTGGAGGAATTGAATATATCAATTCTAACATCATCACAACCATATTCATCTTCCAAAGCATCCCAGGGTTCTTTAGCGCTTTTATATTCAAAAAATATGTCGTAGAGTGACTCAGACATAGCACTTAAGATTCTGTGGAAGCAATGATAGTCTATTTCCTTAGGGGTCTTAGGTTTAGCAGATGAAGAGGACTTGGATACCCCTACGTCAGACTCTGTCTCATCAAAATCATTTATGATGGGTGTGGACCCATCAATGGCATAAATCATGCCTAAAGTGGTAAGCCAAAATTTTATCTGGCTCTGCCATCTCTTGAAGTAGGTGCCATTAAACTTAGCGGATTTTGCAGAGTAGGTCTCTTCCTTGGCAGACATAATTTCTAAAAGTCTGTAAAATTTTATATTTACTCAATAAGATGGATTAAGCTAAAATTAACAATTCAAATGATTTTAGTAATCTACCTTTAAAATTTTAGTTTTTCAATTTGACAAGGCTGGGTTAGCTGTGAGGGCCGGATCCCAGCAAGCGAAGGTTCACAAGGAACACTTAAATACCGGTCGCTTAGACGATTTCTCTTCTTGGTGACAGAAGGGCCCTTTCGGCTTGAACCCAAACAAATCTCAACTTTAGAACTTTAAAATTAAAGGAATTTAATAAATCAATCAACTGTTTGGTTTAGCCTAAATTAAATATTGAGTAAAGGAAAATAAAATGACAGTTTGTTACAAATGTGACAAATATTTGAAAGCTAATAAGTCACTAATGTTAAATAAGTAACAACTATTTGGTCACAATTAATATTAAAAGAAAACAACTAATAAGCAATTTCTTTGATTTGCTAAGTGTCAACAAAATGTCATAAACAGCAGAAAAGGTTTGTTGTAAGAACACTAATAAGCAAATAGTAGGAATTTCTTAAGCAAATATTTCAGTGAACCTTTCTTAGGCAAGGTTTTGTACAGAAATTATGAATGAACATTTCTTAAGCAAATAGTAGCAATTTCTTAAGAAAATGTTTCAGTATAAGAATTTTGACAGTAAGCAAATATTTCTACTCTGAACAGAATGAAAAACTTTGACAGTGAGCAAATATTTGAGTGTATGAATTTTGACAGTGAGCCAATAGTGGCACTTTCTTAAGCAAAAGGTTTATATTTCTAATTTTGAATGAAAACTTTCTAAATACAAATTTATTTTAGTGAGCAATTGTTTGACAGTAACAAATATTCAGTGAGCAAATTTACAATGAACTTTGAACATAATTTTCAGTGTACGAATTTTTACTAACAACATTTAACAGAAGAAAATATTTTTGTAAAATGACATAACACTTAGATTGTTGGAATTTCTTCAATAATTCTTTGGTTTCGATCTGCAAGAAAATAAAATTAAGTAAATCTTATCGGCCTCCGGGAAAGTCGCGCATGTAGCACTGCCCTAAGAGTTAGTCCGGGTCTATGTACAGACTGAATCCGAACGTCCCTAGTGGTAAAATTTTTGCTCTACCGAAATCTTATTTCCACACACGACGCGGAGAGAATGACCCCGACTTAGCTCTGCCCAGAGCAACAACAAAGAACAACAACGATTTTGAGAAGACGAGAATTGCAAAAAGTTTTGAGAGAAAATATTTTCTATGTCTAGGGAAAATGAAAAAAGGATCAATATATAGGCATTGCAATGGAGAGAAGAATTAAACGCAGTTTAATTAACCAATTTAATTTGAACGTTACAAAACGTTTACACCAAAATTTGAAAAATAGCACAGGGTTCATATCACCTAGACATAATTCAGAATCTAACCATTACAGAAAATAAAAGAATAGTAACGGTCAAAATTTTGAATAAGAGCAAAAAGGATTTTAGGGTCTCAGCCCGAACCTGAAGAGAAAATCGGATTGGCATTCGGCGCCCGTAGATGTGGGCACGTACCCGCACTCGTTACGCGCGCCGAACCGAACCGAACCGAACCGAACCGAATCGAACCGAGCCGAGCCGGGCCGGGCGACGGTGGCACGCGCGTGTGGCCCAAGGGGCTCCCACATAGAATTTCAAAGAAGCAAAGTAAGGTGAAGGAATATAAACACTAAGTCCACACATCTATCCGATGTGGGACTATAAGAAAAACAAGCAACTTGAGCTTTTGCTCAAAACTTGCAAGAGCAGCTAACATTGTGAGCCCTTGGACCAAATAATGGTGCTAGAAATTTTTTATATAATATTTTATTATTACTGTCAATTTTTGTTTGTGTATATATATAAATATATCAAGTGTTTCAAAGCCAATGACCAACAAATAGGTAAAAAGATAGGATTCATGTAAAATATTAACTTAGGAGGGCCTTAGTGCAAATTTCACCATTTTAAAAACATGTTTGGCCGACCTCTTTATAGGGCTAAGCCTGTGAATCAAATTCAAAACTATGTTAAAGCTAGAGTTTTCCCTCCTATCATCTAGTCGACCAAGAGGGATAAATCCAATCTCGTTTAAATCAATCTTCCTTCTATCTATTTCCTTCTTGGCTCAATCCAAACGATAGAATATATAAATGTAGAGTAACAGCGCTCCCTCGGCCCTTTAAACCCAAGTTCCATTTCCTTTCAAGCACGAGAAAAGTAAAGGATTAGCCGAGGAGCAATCGGGTTCACCCGATTCTAAACAGGTTCATTGGACTTTTGACTCAACACTTGGCCCGTGGCAGCAGCTAAGGACCACAGGCAAGTATACCTTGCCGAACTTATACAGTATTTACATGTTTTCTTTCTTGTTGTGTTCTTTCTACATGGTTACATGCTTTTCATATTGCGGTTGGCTTGTCATCGACTGTTTTACTTGTTTCTAGATTTACGTGCACGTATAGGATATTCGATATTGTTTGTCTATTGGTCTTTTTCGTGTTATCGTGTCTTGTGATAGAGTTGCCAGTTCTACACCTTGTTTTTGACTTGACCATTCTTGACTGAGAGTATCTTGCATTGTACTACAGTTGAGACATACTATAGATTGGGAGTATCTTACATTGTACTACGACCTATAGCAGATTTTTCTACCTTGATATTGATAGATTGACTTGACTTGCGACACTATAAATTGGGAGTATCTTGCATTGTACTACGGTTTATAGGTATATTCTTGATCTTGTATTCCTTTAGGAGAGAAAATCGATACTATAATTGGCTAATCTTGACTGGGAGTATTTTGCATTGTGCTACAGTCGAAACCTACTATAGATTGGGAGTATCTTGCATTGTACTACAAGCTATGGGAGTTAATCGATTGATTGATAGCCAAGTCTAGTATTACATTTCCATGTTTTAGATATCTTTCTTGCACCGTTCTTATCCTCCATACATGTTATTTACTGTCATACTAGTAGGCATGTTTTATGTATCTTGCTAGTCCTCTGAGGACCTGATGATCTCTTCAGGTTTAGCCGAGTATTGAGCCAGTTGCACACGAGCAGGTTTGAGCCAGCATTGGACCATAGTACCACTGCAGCTGAGGGTACCTTTGATATTTAGCAGTTTGGACTCAGTCACTTCGTTTCCATGTTTCTATTTTATTTTCGTCTATTGGTAGTGGATTTGTGTCCTCGGATGTAACTGGAAATTCTTGATAAACTTGATACTCCATTTTATATTATCATTCATTATTCTGTTTCATTTGAGTTAGTTGATTGTATCATATTTTATGGATGAGATCTAGACTGCCTTATTAGTTCTATAGACTCTGTGACTTGAATATATATTAGACAACGTTCTACCGCCGACACTGCGGCGTAGGTTGGGCTTGGACACGGACTCGTATCCGAAAAGTGGGAGCGGGTCGTGATAAACATATACAAGATCATCACGGGTGTCATGTGCCGACGAATGGAGGAGTTGATGCCAGACTTGGTTTTCAGAAACCAAGCCGCATTTATAAAAGGGCGATCAATTACGAAAAATTCCTTGCTTGCTCACGAGTCCGTAAGGGAATTCAACCGTCCAGGAGAGAAGAAAGCTTGCATAAAGCTCGACCTCAGAAAAGCGTATGATACTGTTAACAGAGACTTTGTCTGCAGACTAATGTCGGCTATGGGTTCGCAGATGACTGGGTATACCGTGTGCAGGAATGCATTACTTCTCCAACATTTTTTATTCTTATCGAGGGATAACCGAGTGGATTCTTCTCCAGTAGCAGGGGTCTACGGCAGGGGGACCCTCTATCCCCATACATATTTACTCTGGTTGTGGAGTATTTTACATGATTGGTGGATGCGACAGTTGCTTGGAAGAAGATCACCCAGCTATACAAATCAGTCAATCCACAGGTTAGCCATCTCATTTATGCGGAGGACTTACTCATTTTCCTAGTTCCTTCTTTGTAAGGTATTCGAACGTTAGCTGATATCATGGAGCAGTTTGGCCATCTGTCGGGATTGAAGCTCAATAAAGATAAAAGCCGCATATACTTCATCTCCTCCTGTCCGGATAAGGAAGAGCGTGCATCAGAGTTGGGAGTAAATCGGGCAGAACTACCGGTCAAATATCTAAAAATTCCTCTGACAATGAACTACGCACGAGAAGAAGACTATCGGACTTTGGTGGAGTTTGTACAGAAGTGCATAGACGGGTGGCAAGCACAGACTCTTTCTTCTGGCGACCGCATAGAACTGTTTAATATAGTTCTACAATCCACCATGAACTTCTGGCTTCAGGCCATAATGCTGCCTTCGAGCACATTAAGGCGGGTAAAACGACACTGTGCAGACTTCGTCTGGTGAGGAGGAATACATGCAATATCATGGGACAAGCTATGCCAACTAAGAGACGAGGGAGGGGTCGGTCTCAAATTGCTGAAGCATATGAGCCAGATTGCGGGGGTAAAGATGGCGTGGAGATATATCCAAGAAGACTCGCTTTGGGCAGAGTGGACGGCAAACAAATATATTCACGATACTAACTTCTGGGAGTACAGATCCAACAACAACGAATCAACAACGTTGAAGACTATCTTGCGACAAAGGAGCATCATAATATCGCATATGGAACGTATTCTGGCCGACGGCAATGGGACAGATTTTGGCTCAACCCATGGATCCAACATAAGAGTCTATTCCATATTATTGGTACTCACATGGAACACGAAGCATGGCGGGGAGAGAGAGTCAGTTCTATCCTGCAATCGGGGAACTTGATCCCAGCCCACCATCGCTGGGCCAAGCAGGCAGACACAAGCATTCGACAATGCAAAGTGGACCCCTCCAGAGGAAGAGACGAGTGAATGTGGTCAGAGACTACGAAGACGGGATTCGATACGAAGCTGGCGTACAGGATAATAAAGCTGAGGGAACAGTTTCCATACGTAGATATAATATGGGCCAAATGGATTCCAAAGAAAATGAGATGTGCTTGTACAAGCTCAAGCTAAAGCGAATATTGATCAAATATACACTGCACCGTATGGGAATTCAGATTGTGAACAACCCTTGCTCACTATGTATGCAACTGGAGGAGACAATCGAGCATCTTTATTTCAATTGCGAGATGTCCAAAGAGATTTGGCACGTTCAACTTAGAAGAATGGGTTTGCAACAAGTCTCAGAGGAAGGTATTGATGGCGCTGAATAAAGAATCCAGAGTAGTCGCGGACGAGGCATTCAGTGGTTCAAGGAAGCTTGTGGTCGGCTCTCATCAGTAGTATGGCACATAAAGAAAGGGACGAAATAACAAGGAGATCGAAGACTGTCGCACATAGTTCACAATATAGAATTTGATGTCAAGGGGATGGGATTAGATGGAAGAACAAACTGAAGTTGTACATACATTTTTTTTCTGAATAATAAAATCACTTACAAGGTTCCCAATTTTTTTTTTCCCAATATATATATATATATATATATATATATATATATATATATATATATATATATATTTATATATATATATATTTTATATATATATATATATATATATATATATATATATATATATATATAAATATATATATATATATATATATATATATATATATATATATATATATATATATATAAAATAATTTTTTTTTTTTGGATTGAGTATATATATATATATATATATATATATATATATATATATATATATATATACTCAATCCAAAAAATATATATATATATATATATATATATATATATATATATATATATATATATATATATATATTATATATATATATATATTTTGGATTGAGTATATATATATACATATATATATATATATATATATATATATATATATATATATATATATATATATATATATATATATATATATATATATATATATATATATATATATATATACTCAATCCAAATATATATATATATATATATATATATATATATATATATATATATATATATATATATATATATATATATATATATGTACTCAATCCAATTTTATTGAGATATTCCTAATATATATAAAAATATTCAATCCAAATATATTGTAATATTTCTATTATATATAGGAATATTCAATCCAAATCCATTGAAAACCCTTCTACTCCAACAAGAAGACCGAAGATTAAATAACTCAACGAACTCTGACACGTTGTCTTTATTTTCATGATAAAAGAATCATGTTCTTAATCAAGCATTTGATGTTTCTCGTGTGACTAACCTTTTTTTATACTGTTTTTTAAGTACAACAACATAGATATTTTCTAGGAAGCCAATATTGATTTTGCTAACTTGGTCAAGAAGAAACTTCACTGGTGTGTGTGTGTGTGTGTGTGTGTATATTGTTGGAAATTATTCCATTTTCTTCTTTTAAAAATCTGCAACCAAAAAAAAATAAAGTAAATGTTACCGGCCTCCGGAAAAGTCACGCACGAAGCACTGCCCTAAGAGTTGATTCGGGTCTATGTGCAGACTTGTTCCAAATGTTCCTAGTGGTAAAACTCCCGCTCTACCGGTATCTCCTCGTCGCACACAACTCGGAAAGAGCGACCCCGAACTTAGCTTTTGCCCAGAAAAGAACAAAAAACTTACAATTGCTTTGGAATTAAAAGAAGAGTACTAGAGAGAGAGAGAGAGAAGTTGTAGGAAAATCACTAAAGCCAAGAGTGCTCCTAAAAAGGAATTAAGTAGAATATATATAGATAGTACCAACCCAAAAATAGCCTATAGGTTGTCCAAGTGAGTCGGATCTGAAAGACTTATTCTCCACCATTAGTGAAGCCAAGGAATAGGACAAGAATGGAGCTTGTCTGACTAGGAAGTGAAAGGACTTGGTTTTTATGAGGACTTGGTTTTTTGTACATAACATGCAACAATCCTCCCCCCCCCAAGAAACCAAGTTCTTTAAAATAAAAGATAAGAATAAGAGTAGAGAATATCTGGGCAAATATATATATACTATGCATAGATGAGATGGACTACAGCCTTGAATCTCACTTAGTGACTATTGTCTTTATCTGAAGAAGTGTTTGATGGACTATGCCTTGAATCAGACTTTTTGAACCAGATTCAGAAAATAACACACATAGTACGCTAGAGGTTTTTGAGTCTATCGGTTGGCGCTTTTGATTGGCCATGCGCACGTATTCCATATTCATGAGTTGTCTAGGATTGTCATGTCCCATAGTTGTGACCTTCACGACCTCTCATATAGGTAAGTCCTCAAGGGTTGGTGATAGGTATCAACCCTGCATATCATGCTTGGACTTATTAAGAGTTTAAACTCATCCTAACCATATCACACCGGAACACTGTCACCATAGGGATGGGGTATAAATGTACACATGTACAGCCTCCTGGGCTTTTATTTTAAAGAGAATTTAATCTCAAGGTCAGTGTTCCGTATTAGTCACCTAGTCCAGTTTGTTCCTACCCATTGAACCGGCTTCTTGGGATCTCCAGTCAGACTCGGTTGGGTTGCCACTGCTGGTGACTAAATTATGGGCTTAACTCCATCCCCCTCGATGATTCTAGGATCAATGTCCTAGACAGACCCTTCGTCAAGTGGTCTGCAAGGTTCTTTTCTGACTTTATATAGTCAAGAACCACATATTTGCCCAATAGGCTCTTGATTGACTTGAAGCGCAGCTGCAGGTGCCTATTCATCTTAGCATTCACATAATCATGCTTTAGTAGTTCTATAACAGATTTATTATCACAATTTATAGAAATAGCAGGAACAGGAGTATTAGAAACAGGTATATGCATAATCAAATTTCTAAGCCATTCAGCTTCTGTACAAGTAGTGTCCAAAGCTATCATTTCGGAGTCCATAGTACTCCTAGCTATGATAGTTTGTTTACATGAACCCTAGGAGATTGCAGCTCCTCCTAGGATAAAAGGATATCCAGTTATCCAGTTGTAGATTTTACATCATGTGAATCAGTTACCCAGTTTGCATCTGAATAACCTTCTATAATATCAGGGTGTCTAGAATAATAAAATTTATAATCTAGAGTACCTCTAAGATATCTAAATACTCTATCCAAAGCAGTCCAATGTGACTGATTTGGGTTACTAGTATATCTACTAAGTCTCCCAATAGCAAATACAATATCGGGTCTGGTTCTATTTGATATGTACATAAGAGACCCTATCATCTGTGAATATCTATGTTGTTCTATAGGTGATCCTTCATTCTTCTTGAGACCAACATTACTGTCATAAGGAGTAAGGGCAGGTTTTTTGTCAAAATACTTAAACTTTTTTAGCATTTTCTCAATTGAATGTGCTAAAGATAGAGTATAGCCCTCTTTGCATTTGGACATTTGTATTTCTAGGATCAAGTTGGCTTCGCCTAGGTCTTTCATATCAAACTGGTTAGATAAATAATTATTAGTGTTATTTATCAGTTCCAGTGAAGATCCTAGAATAAGGATATCATCAACATACATGCATAAAATGACACAACTTCCACCAGAATTTTTAGAGTATATACATTTGTCATACTCATTTGGCAAGAAACTATATTCTATAATCACTTTATCAAATTTGTTGTGCCATTGCTTGGGAGCTTGCTTTAGGCCATAAAGTGATTTTACTAATCTGCAAAAAAAATTTCTTGACCTTTAGCAATAAAACCTTCATGTTGCTCCATGTAGATCTCTTCTTCTAGATCTCCATTCAAAAATGCTGTCTTTACATCCATTTGATGGATCAGCATGTTATGAATGGATGCTAAGGCTAGAAGGGTTCTAATAGAAGTAATCCTAGCTACAGGAGAATATGTATCAAAATAATCTAAATCCTTTTTCTGAGTGAAATCCTTGGCTACTAATCTAGCTTTGTATTTCTCTATAGTACCGTCAGCTCTGAGTTTCTTTTTGAAGATCCACTTACAACCTATAGGTTTACTACCTAAAGGTAGGTCTGCTAAATACCAGGTATTGTTCTCCATAATGGAGTTATACTCATTGTTTATGGCTTCTTTCCAGAAAGGAGCATCAGAAGAAGATATTGCTTCTTCGTAAGTTGAGGGATCACCCTCTATCAAATAAGTGAAGAAGCCTTCCCTTAAATTCCTTTCAATCCTTCTTCTTTTACTTCTTCTAGGTTCTAAGTCTTGTTCAGGTTGTGAGCTTGATGAATGGTAATAGGAACTTGTAGAAGGAGCTAGTGAAGAACTTGAGGGGTTAGAAGAAATTCTATCCTTAAAAGGGAATATATTCTCAAAGTAAACTGCATATCTAGCTTCTATAATGGTATTGTTAGAGATTTTATTTACTTCAGAATTAGTCAATAGAAATCTATTGGCATTGCTATCTAAGGCATATCCTATGAACACACCATCTACGGTCTTGGGTCCAATCTTTCTCTTTTTTGGTTCAGGGATTCCAACTTTTGCTAGACATCCCCAAACTTTGAGGTAATGGACTCTAGGAGTTCTACCTTTACATAATTCATAGGGAGTCTTATCCTTAGATTTACAGGGAATCCTATTTAGGATATAGCAGGCTGTTAATAAGGCTTCTCCCTACAGATTATCAAGAGCACCTGAGCTGAGAAGCATGGCATTCACCATGTCTAACAGAGTGCGATTCTTTCTTTCAGCAACTCTGTTGGACTGTGGTGAATAAGGAGCAGTCACCTCATGAATTATTCCGTGTTCTTCACAGAAGTTAGTCATTTCGTTTGAGGTATACTCTCCGCCACGATCAGATATAAGGATCTTAATCCTTTTCTCTGATTGGTTTTCAGCTTCTGATTTGTAAACCTTGAATCTATCTAGAACTTCATCTTTGGTTTTGAGAAGGTAGGTATAGCAATACTTTGAACAATCATCTATAAATGTGACAAAGTATTTCCTACTGCCTCGAGTCAAAACCCTATTTGAATCACAAATATCACTATGAACTAGTTCTAGAAGATCAGAATTCCTTTCTACGGATTTGAATAGTAGTCTAGAATGTTTGGCTTGAACACAAATCTCACACTTGTCTTTATTATCTACAGGAGACTTGGGAATAAGATTTAGGTTCATCATCCTTCTAAGGGAACCCAGGTTCACATGACCTAGTCTACCATGCCAAACATTGGAAGATTCTACATTGGAAACAATAGGAGAATGATCCAACATTTTATTTACAGTACTGAGAATAAATAGACCATCCTTTACCAATCCTTTACCAACAAAGGACTCATTCTTAGAAAATACAACTTTATTGGCTTCCATTATAATCTTGTAACCAGATGCTACAAGAAGGGAACCGCTAACTAAATTTCTCCTAACAGTCGGCACATGAAGAACATTATGAAGAGGCAGAATTTTTCCAGATGTCATCTTCAGATCTATTCTTCCTCTTCCAACAATTTGTGCCGTAGAGCCATCTCCTAGGGTTATGCCTCCTCCACATGATTCCTGATAGTTTGAAAAACAGGAGCGATCAAATGAAACATGAACATTAGCTCTAGAATCCAACCACCAGTCATCAGAATGGTAAGAAATATTAACTAAGGGTTGGTAAGTCACGGACCTGAAGGAACCAGAAGACCCATTCAGAATTATATTGGCTTCTGGTTTGGCTGGGCCTTTCCCCTATAGGAAGTCTTGATTGGTTCCTTCTTCCTTTGGAAACAGTTGATGGCCATGTGGTTTGTCCTACCGCACACAAAACAAAATCTTCCTTGATCCTGAGTCTGACCAAAGTTTCTAGGTTTTTGGGTTTGTTGGTGTTGACGATTCTGGTGGTTCTGGTGATGAGGCTGAACAATATTCTTCTTTTTGAAGATATTCTTCTTGGATTTGTGAGGATTATTAGGCTTAGGTTTGCTTTGGGATGACTCTACTAGGTTTACCTTAGCCTTAGTCTCAGTCTTGGAGTTAGACCTTAGCCTAAGTTGTTCTTCAACTCTAATTTACTTCAGTACTTGGGTAAAAGTAAGGTCATCTTGGGTACGATGGAGGTCCTTTTTTATATCAGACCAAGAGGGAGGGAGCTTATCTACCAGGCAAGCTATCTTATGTTCAGCTGAAAAGGTTGTACCTTTAGCTTGAATGTGCCTCACAAATTTTTAGAATTCATGGATTTGTTCATTCATAGGTTTGTCATCTACCTTGAAATACTTATTAAATGCTGAATAAGTGAATCTTTCAATTCTAGCATCATCACAACCATATTCATCTTCTAAAGCATTCCAAAGTTCTTTGGCGCTTTTATATTCAAAGAATATATCATAAAGTGAATCAGATAAAGCGCTTAGAATTCGATGGAAGTAGTGAAAGTCTATTTCCTTAGGGGTTTTAGGTTTGGAGGAACTGGAGGGTTGGAACATTCCTATGTCAGACTCAGTATCGTCAGAATCATTTATGATGGGTGTTGTCACCCTCATTTCCCGTATTTTCGTATTTATACTCGTAGATTGGATTTTGGCTTGTATTTTTAATTTTTCGACTTGCAAGAATTTTGGGTTTTCTCGTATTTCGGGTTTTGGTTCGGCTCGGTTTTAATTGGTTTGGTTTGGTTATTTTGCATTGGAACCCCTTAACCTACTCTACACCCTCAAGAACACCACAACCACCCTCATTATATCCCACCTAACTTTTCTCTCTCCTCTTTATTTTCATTTACTTCTCCATCTTCTTCTTCTTCCTTCTTCCACACAACTCCTCAACCCATAGGCAAGTGCTTTTGGCCACCACATGAGAACCCCTTTTATTTGTCCATTAGATAGCTTAGTTCACCATGAACAACATTAGAACTTGGAGTTTCTGGATTTGAGGCATGGGTCTCCTTAGATCTGAACTTTCATGAATCTCAGTTTTCCTCAAATTTATTTCATAAACCTTGATTTTTGGCGTCTTTGAGGTTTCCATGTTGAGGAGAATCAAGTTTTACACAACTTTGGTCTTTGCAAAACCTGATTTCGTTTTCAATTGAAAGAGTTATGGATTTTTGCAAGTTTTTGGGGTGGATGTTCTTCCTCTCGGACAGAGGTAGGAGAAGAACACAGCCTTTCCCTCTTGTTGGCCACGCGGCTCCCGCGTACGGCCTTTGCGTAGAGCTCATGCGTAGTGTTGCTTGCGTAGAGCCCTTGCTTAGGGTCTTCTGCGTATTGCACCCTGCGTATTGCACTCTGCGTAGCCTCCCCTGCGTAGTGCCCCTCTACGCAGCCAGCACGTGGCCTCCTCTCCCTTGTCCCCATCATGAGCCTTTGAGCCCCTACACGCACGCACCACGTGTGCGTGGGCCCCAGCTCCATTTCGTGCGCGCCGCTGCTGCTGACCCTATACGCACGCCCACGTGCGTGGGGCCCGCTGTTTTAGTTTTCGTGCAAACCTGCTCCCCTTGCGTATGGCCTGCGTATAGCCCCTGCGTATGCTGGCCTGCGTACTGTGCATTGCGTATGGCCTGCGTATAGCCCCTGCGTATGCTGGCCTGCGTACTGTGCATTGCGTATGGCTTGCGTACTGCTCCCCTGCGTATGCTGGCCTGCGTACTGTGCATTGCGTATGGCTTGCGTACTGCTCCCCTTGCGTATGGCCTGCGTATAGCCCCTGCGTATGCTGGCCTGCGTACAGGACCTCTGGTGCCCGTTTGACCTTCAATAGCCCTCTCGTTTTATTATGGGTTGGAGCTTCTGATATTTTGTAACTCACAACACTACCTGGCCCGACTTGATACACTTTGGACACAACTTGGAGTTGATTTCTGTTTTAATGGTCTTGGCTTATTCTGGCTGGTTCCTTATGAATTGCAGACTTTTAGCTTATCTTTTATAACTATCACCTGTAACCTGTAGTTCATCTTGCAATCTAGTAATCCTTAATATTAGTAACTTGTAACTTGTAACCTGTTAATCTTCAACCTGTACTTGTAACTGGATATTTGTAGCTTGCACTTGTATTTTCATACTGTATCTGCATACGAACCAACCAGATCTGGGCATGAAGTTCCCTTGACTTAACTTGATCATGGCCCGTAGCGGCGCACTCCCGACTTGGCATGACTTGATAACTTAACTTGACTTGACTTGGTATGACTTGGCTTCACTTGCTAGTGGCCCGTGGCGGCACACTCTTGACTCGACTTGACTTGTCTTGACACCGTGGGTGTACTACTTGTTGCTCTGTGCAAATCACTTGTCTTGTCTTGCACCATGCTAGGAGGTGACTCCCTGGGTACCACGGCCAGGGACTCATACTAAAATTGGACTAGGTAATGAATAGACCAAATTAGAACATGGAGAATTCCCGGTCACAGGCAGTCTCGTTATCTGGAGGCATAAATGAACTTGTAGCTTGCCGACGAGTAGAGCACATTTCCAGCACACTGTCATGTGTTGCACCCTCTAAGTCACCTAAGGGTACATTTGTCTCCCGGGCGATGTACCCACCTATAACTCTCAACCCGCGGAAGGATAACTGGATGGTCTGCAGGGCTTGGGACTGGGAGTTTCTCACTTGCATCTTGTTAGTAATTAGGCTTGTGATAACCCTAGTTAGTTAAAGTAGTAAGCCGTAGTACTTGCTTGGCCGATTGTGAATGAATGGTGTCCAGCCCTGTCTAGAGTCTTGTCTAGCCCCTGTACCTGGAACTCTTGATCATGATTGTTTTACTTATCTCTAACGATAAATGGGTAGAGACAGTGAGCTATTCAGGCGAAGGGGTACAATCCCGGTCCTTGTTTGGTTTAAGGATTGTAACCTGGCTCCCGGAATGGTTCCACGTCCCTAGTCGTTTATCGCTCTGTGTACTTTATTTACTGGTACTTTTCCTTTTCTTCTTTATGTTTTGATATGCTGGCTTTTGTTCTTATTTGTGGCCTCCCTTGTGGCACTTGCTCTTTCTGGGGTTTGACCCAGCTGGTTTTGTATGGCCAGATTTCGGAGCGGCTTCCGAGGATCTACCGAGCTTCCAGCCCAATGGTGACAACTAGACGGAACCCGGGCTACGAGTGGGTCTTCCTTTTTTTTGTTTCACCCACTTATATGTAAATTTATTCTTTTGAGGCGTTTGCCGACGAGCACCTGTTAGCTCGATGCACAATTCCTTACTGTCTGCCTACGGGCTGTAACATGATTAACAAATCCTAGGGTTGATCATGTATGACTGAACTCTTGCTAGTCCTATCATTTTGTACGGCTAGCTTCATGATCATCCAATATGTAATATTTGGGACGCCTTATATATATATATATTTGATGCTCTAACATCTTGTAACTCTGTTAATTGCTTGAGATTGAGACAATAGGCTTGACCTTAAGAGACTGCTGGCTTGTAGTAAACCCTCATATCTAGACAGCCGTGACCGTATTGTTGAGACGTATTCTATTTCAATATACGTAGCTGGCTGTGTCTGCCCCCGCTCTCCAGTATTCTGGTTCTGGGGCGTGACACGGTTTAAGTGGTGGCCCATGCAGGTTTTGGCATTCAAGAAATGTGAGGGTTTACCAAATAGATGTCTCAATCAATATTCGCCCTTGATCTCTGCTCGTATCTTCAAATCCCTGAGATTCTTGACCTGATCATATTGCTTGTATAATTGATCTGTCCTGGTCCTTTCCTTATTGTTCCCTATGTCATCTTCTTCAGCGGCATTACTCCCGGACCTGCCAACCAGCCAGAGGAAGCTCGACAAGCACTCCAGCGCCAGGAAGATCAAGCTCAGCACTCTGGAGTAGCCTCTCGAGTTATGCCTTCCGGAGGCCCGGAACCTCCAGTTCAGGCAGCTCCGCCCGTTCAACCAGCTAGACAGGATGAGGGACCTTTGGTGGGGCTTATCAGAGAACTGCTTGCATCCCAAGATCGTCGAGGCGACGTCTTGCACCAGGAAGTTCATGATGCACTAAACCGAGGAGGTCCCCAAGGAAATCAGGCGGCCAACAGTTTCAAGCGCTTGAACCCTCCCTTCTTTGACGGCAGTGAAGATGCGATTGCTGCGGATGCTTGGCTTCAGGATACCGAGGTGGTTCTAGAAGCAGCTAGGACACCTGATAATGATAAGGTGGCGGTGGTACGCCTACAGTTGTTAGACTTGGCTCGCGATTGGTGGGCAGCTCAGGCCATGGGGTTAGCAACACCAGTCACTTGGGCGACGTTTAGAGAGAGGTTTCAGACAAAGTACTTCGATGCGGTGGCACGGTACGACCTGCAGACCAGATTCACCAACTTGAAGCAAGGAGGCAGGACGGTCGATGGCTATGCGACCGAGTTTTCTAGACTGAGTAGGTTCGCCCCCACCTTGGTGGCAACCAAGTTCGATAGGGCTCAGCGGTTCCAGCAAGGACTGCATTTGGAGATATTATTGGCTGTAGAACAGTTCGAGCACCAGACGTTCGATGCAGTATTGAAAGCAGCAAGGAGGCATGAGTATACCTCCCGGAGAATTGTGGACAGGACCGGAGGCAGGAAGCGGTCCCACAACCAGATGCACCAATCTTCAGCTCCAGCCCCGGCAGCTAGGGGTATAACCATTGGAACTCCGAGGCGGGCGGCCTCAGTGACGTCGGTTCAGCATTCGACCCCGACGTACCCGCAGCAGCAGAAGCAGAAGCAGTCTTCCGCGGTGGGATGTTCTTATTGCGGGAAGCCGGGCCATGTAGTGGCAGAGTGTCGTAGGGCACAGGGATTGTGCCTGGCTTGTGGAGGAGCAGATCATAAGATAGGAACCTGCCCGAATAGGGGAGGTCCATCCTCATCTAACCTTTCTAGTTCTTCGGTGAGGGGACCAGCCCCAGTTCCAGTCCAGCAGCAGCAGCAGCAACAGCAGTACCCGAGGCCATTGGCGCCCCAGGCCCAGGCCTTTCAACAGCAGAACCCGCAGCAGTTCACCCAGGCTCCAGCACAGAGCCGACAGAGGGGTTTCCAGCAGAGGGGACTCGCAGCTAGAGGTCAGGCAATGATGATGACCATGGAAGAAGAAGTTGCACCAGGTGAGGTAGTGGCAGGTACTATTCTCGTCAACACCTTTCCAGCATCTGTATTATTTGATTCTGGTGCATCGCATTCATTCATGTCTGCACGATTCGCGACACGGATAGGATTGAAGCCCGAGTCATTATCAGTGAGGCTCAATATACTTACCGGTAATGGTCTTGTGGGAGTAGATCGAGTGTTTTCCTCGTGTCGAATCGTAGTTAGCAGTAGAGAGTTCCCCGCTAGATTCATAGAATTCCCTATGGCGGACTATGATATAGTCCTAGACATGGATTGGTTGAGGAACCATTATGCTAGGATAGACTGCCATGTTGGCAGAGTTGTCTTTAGTATTCCCGGAGAGCCAGAGTTTTCATTTACCAGAGGCACAGTAGAACCATCTCCTCCAGTATTGCGGATGGCAGTAGCAGCAGCGCAGTTGCCCCGGATAGTTGAAGAGTTCCAGATGTCTTCCCAGAAGAACTTCCAGGGATGCCACCAGAGCGGGAGATCGAGTTCACCATTGACTTGATTCCCGGGACAGCACCAGTATCAGAGCGAGTCTACAGAATGGCGCCTTCAGAGTTGGAAATTTTGTACAAGATGATTGAAGAACTCAGGACCAAGGGATTCATTCGTGCAAGTGGATCGCCTTGGGGAGCCCCGATGCTTCTTGTGAAAAAGAAGGATGGTACGTCCAGGCTATGTGTTGATTATCGTACCTTGAACTCAGTGACAATCAAGAACAGATACCCTCTTCCAAGGATAGATGATTTGTTTGATCAACTCAAAGGGGCTTCAGTTTTCTCGAAGATAGACTTGCGGTCAGGATACCACCAGATCAGAGTCAGAGAGCAGGACATCCCGAAGACGGCGTTCAGATCTAGGTACGGGCATTGGGAGTTTCTAGTTATGCCCTTTGGAGCGACCAATGTGCCGGCAGTGTTCATGGACCTTATGAACCGTATTTTCATGCCTTACTTGGATCAGTTTGTGATAGTATTCCTTGATGACATCCTGGTCTACAGCAAGAGTGAGGCAGAGCATGAGCAGCATCTCCGTGTGGTTCTTCAGATTCTCAGAGAGCACCAGTTGTACGCCAAGTTCAGTAAATGCGAGTTCTGGCTCGATCGCATTTCATACTTGGGTCACATCATTACCAGAGGAGGAGTGGAAGTGGATCCCCAGAAGATTGTGGCTATCGAGGCATGGCCAGTACCCAGCTCAGTGGCAGAAGTTCGCAGCTTTCTAGGATTGGCCGGCTACTACCGGCGGTTCGTCTCTGATTTTGCAAGGATTTCAGCGCCGATGACCCAGTTGACCCGCAAGGATGTGCCGTTCGTTTGGACAGCAGAATGTCAGGAATCATTTGAGAAGTTGAAGCGAGGTTTGATAACGGCTCCCATTCTCACCCTTCCAGATGGGACCGGAGGATTCACAGTTTATTGCGACGCTTCAGGCAGAGGATTGGGATGTGTTTTGATGCAGCATGGGAAGGTAATTGCTTATGCGTCACGACAACTCCGTGATCATGAGAAGAATTACCCGACCCACGACTTGGAGCTAGCAGCAGTAGTGTTTGCACTTAAGTTGTGGAGGCACTACTTGTACGGAGACAGAGTGGAGATATTTACTGATCATAAGAGCCTGAAGTATGTTTTCACCCAGAAGGATCTTAATATGCGGCAGAGAAGATGGCTCGAGCTACTGGTGGACTATGATGTGGACTTGCAGTATCATCCAGGGAAGGCCAATGTTGTAGCAGATGCGTTGAGCCGGAGAGCCGGAGTCTACCTTCTAACGGCACAACCAGAGCTATTGGCAGATCTTCAGAAGATGGGAATTAAAGTGATTCTCCCTTCCAATGTGGCCTTGATGGCCAGCCTACAGATACAGTCCACCATAGTTGAGAGGATCCGGACAGCACAGTTAACAGATTCCAAGATTCAGCGGCTCAGAGCAGAGTACGAGGCAGGGAGAAGGCCAGAGTTATGTATTCATGAGGATGGTACACTTCGACACGGCACGCGTCTTTGTGTACCCAGCGGAGATATCAGACAGGAAGTCATGGCAGAGGCTCACAGTTCGCAGTATTCCATTCACCCAGGCGGCACGAAGATGTACAGAGATATTCGTCAGCACTTTTGGTGGAATGGTATGAAGAGGGAGATAGCCCGGTATGTCTCTCGATGTTTGGTTTGCCAACAAGTCAAGGCTGAACATCAGAGGCCAGCTAGACTTCTTCAACCTTTACCGATCCCAAAATGGAAATGGGAACACATAACCATGGATTTCGTGACTGGGTTACCCAGATCTCTGGCAGGCAGAGATGCTATTTGGGTCATTGTGGACAGGCTTACCAAGGTGGCACACTTTCTTCCCTTTAGAGTTGGACAGTCGACGGCACAGCTAGCAGAGATGTATCTCAGGCAGATCGTCCGACTTCACGGGGTGCCAGTCAGCATAGTATCAGACAGGGATACGAGATTCACATCGCACTTTTGGCGCAGTCTTCATCAAAGTTTGGGGACTCGTCTCAAGTTCAGCTCAGCGTATCATCCGCAGACAGATGGGCAGTCAGAGCGTACTATACAAACTCTCGAAGATATGTTGCGGTCGTGTACCCTTGACTTCGGTGGTTCGTAGGAGGACCACCTGCACCTGGTGGAATTCTCGTACAACAATAGTTTCCAGGCCAGTATCCAGATGACACCCTTCGAGGCTCTGTATGGCAGGAAATGCAGATCCCCGTTAGCATGGGACGATATCGGAGAGAGGCAGATGCTCGGTCCAGAACTGATTTCTCAGACGGTTGAAGTGGTCAGGAAAGTCAGAGATCACATCCGAGTTGCTCAGGACCGCCAGCGCCATTGGGCCGACGCTCATCGGCGTCCCTTAGAATTTGCCGTCGGCGACCATGTATTCCTTAGGATCTCGCCTACCCGCGGCGTCATTCGTTTTGGCGTACGGGGAAAGCTTAGTCCTAGGTATATAGGGCCGTTTGATATTCTGGAGCGAGTAGGCGATGTGTCCTATCGTCTCGCTCTTCCGCCGTCACTAAGTGAGGTACATGATGTATTCCATGTATCCCAATTAAGACGGTACATCCCGGACCCGAGCCATATCCTAGATCATTCGGAATTGGTTGTTGGTACCAACCTTTCGTATGAGGAGAGGCCCGTGTCTATTTTGGACCGGAGAGAAAAGACGCTCAAGAACAAGACTATTAACTTAGTCCGTGTTGCTTGGGGTCATCACTCTCTAGGCGAGTCAACGTGGGAGCGTGAGGACGACATCCGATCGCGATATCCCTACCTGTTTGACTCGTATGGTATAATGTCTTTCTTATGCCTTACGCTTTTCCCTTCCTTGCTTGCATTGTATGGTTGTATGATTGAACTGCTTAGTGTAGCTTGTCTGTGCTTAGTATAGCTTGTTGTGGCAATCTCTAGCTCCTTGATTAAATTTCGAGGACGGAATTCTTTGAAGGTGGGTAGAGTTGTCACCCTCATTTTCCGTATTTTCGTATTTATACTCGTAGATTGGATTTTGGCTTGTATTTTTAATTTTTCGACTTGCAAGAATTTTGGGTTTTCTCGTATTTCGGGTTTTGGTTCGGCTCGGTTTTAATTGGTTTGGTTTGGTTATTTTGCATTGGAACCCCTTAACCTACTCTACACCCTCAAGAACACCACAACCACCCTCATTATATCCCACCTAACTTTTCTCTCTCCTCTTTATTTTTATTTACTTCTCCATCTTCTTCTTCTTCCTTCTTCCACACAACTCCTCAACCCATAGGCAAGTGCTTTTGGCCACCACATGAGAACCCCTTTTATTTGTCCATTAGATAGCTTAGTTCACCATGAACAACATTAGAACTTGGAGTTTCTGGATTTGAGGCATGGGTCTCCTTAGATCTGAACTTTCATGAATCTCAGTTTTCCTCAAATTTATTTCATAAACCTTGATTTTTGGCGTCTTTGAGGTTTCCATGTTGAGGAGAATCAAGTTTTACACAACTTTGGTCTTTGCAAAACCTGATTTCGTTTTCAATTGAAAGAGTTATGGATTTTTGCAAGTTTTTGGGGTGGGTGTTCTTCCTCTCGGACAGAGATAGGAGAAGAACACAGCCTTTCCCTCTTGTTGGCCACGCAGCTCCCGCGTACGGCCTTTGCGTAGAGCTCCTGCGTAGTGTTGCTTGCGTAGAGCCCTTGCTTAGGGTCTTCTGCGTATTGCACCCTGCGTATTGCACTCTGCGTAGCCTCCCCTGCGTAGTGCCCCTCTACGCAGCCAGCACGTGGCCTCCTCTCCCTTGTCCCCATCATGAGCCTTTGAGCCTCTACACGCACGCACCACGTGTGCGTGGGCCCCAGCTCCATTTCGTGCGCGCCGCTGCTGCTGACCCTATACGCACGCCCACGTGCGTGGGGCCCGCTGTTTTGGTTTTCGTACAAACCTGCTCCCCTTGCGTATGGCCTGCGTATAGCCCCTGCGTATGCTGGCCTGCGTACTGTGCATTGCGTATGGCCTGCGTATAGCCCCTGCGTATGCTGGCCTGCGTACTGTGCATTGCGTATGGCTTGCGTACTGCTCCCCTGCGTATGCTGGCCTGCGTACTGTGCATTGCGTATGGCTTGCGTACTGCTCCCCTTGCGTATGGCCTGCGTATAGCCCCTGCGTATGCTGGCCTGCGTACAGGACCTCTGGTGCCCGTTTGATCTTCAATAGCCTCTCGTTTTATTATGGGTTGGAGCTTCTGATATTTTGTAACTCACAACACTACCTGGCCCGACTTGATACACTTTGGACACAACTTGGAGTTGATTTCTGTTTTAATGGTCTTGGCTTATTCTGGCTGGTTCCTTATGAATTGCAGACTTTTAGCTTATCTTTTATAACTATCACCTGTAACCTGTAGTTCATCTTGCAATCTAGTAATCCTTAATATTAGTAACTTGTAACTTGTAACCTGTTAATCTTCAACCTGTACTTGTAACTGGATATTTGTAGCTTGCACTTGTATTTTCACACTGTATCTGCATACGAACCAACCAGATCTGGGCATGAAGTTCCCTTGACTTAACTTGATCATGGCCCGTAGTGGCGCACTCCCGACTTGGCATGACTTGATAACTTAACTTGACTTGACTTGGTATGACTTGGCTTCACTTGCTAGTGGCCCGTGGCGGCACACTCTTGACTCGACTTGACTTGTCTTGACACCGTGGGTGTACTACTTGTTGCTCTGTGCAAATCACTTGTCTTGTCTTGCACCATGCTAGGAGGTGACTCCCTGGGTACCACGGCCAGGGACTCACACTAAAATTGGACTAGGTAATGAATAGACCAAATTAGAACATGGAGAATTCTCGGTCACAGGCAGTCTCGTTATCTGGAGGCATAAATGGACTTGTAGCTTGCCGACGAGTAGAGCACATTTCCAGCACACTGTCATGTGTTGCACCCTCTAAGTCACCTAAGGGTACATTTGTCTCCCGGGCGATGTACCCACCTATAACTCTCAACCCGCGGAAGGATAACTGGATGGTCTGCAGGGCTTGGGACTGGGAGTTTCTCACTTGCATCTTGTTAGTAATTAGGCTTGTGATAACCCTAGTTAGTTAAAGTAGTAAGCCGTAGTACTTGCTTGGCCGATTGTGAATGAATGGTGTCCAGCCCTGTCTAGAGTCTTGTCTAGCCCCTGTACCTGGAACTCTTGATCATGATTGTTTTACTTATCTCTAACGATAAATGGGTAGAGACAGTGAGCTATTCAGGCGAAGGGGTACAATCCCGGTCCTTGTTTGGTTTAAGGATTGTAATCTGGCTCCCGGAATGGTTCCACGTCCCTAGTCGTTTATCGCTCTGTGTACTTTATTTACTGGTACTTTTCCTTTTCTTCTTTATGTTTTGATATGCTGGCTTTTGTTCTTATTTGTGGCCTCCCTTGTGGCACTTGCTCTTTCTGGGATTTGACCCAGCTGGTTTTGTATGGCCAGATTTCGGAGCGGCTCCCGAGGATCTACCGAGCTTCCAGCCCAATGGTGACAACTAGACGGAATCCGGGCTACGAGTGGGTCTTCCCTTTTTTTTTGTTTTACCCACTTATATGTAAATTTATTCTTTTGAGGCGTTTGCCGACGAGCACCTGTTAGCTCGATGCACAATTCCTTACTGTCTGCCTACGGGCTGTAACATGATTAACAAATCCTAGGGTTGATCATGTATGACTGAACTCTTGCTAGTCCTATCATTTTGTACGGCTAGCTTCATGATCATCCAATATGTAATATTTGGGACGCCTTATATATATATATTTGATGCTCTAACATCTTGTAACTCTGTTAATTGCTTGAGATTGAGACAATAGGCTTGACCTTAAGAGACTGCTGGCTTGTAGGAAACCCTCATATCTAGACAGCCGTGACCGTATTGTTGAGACGTATTCTATTTCAATATACGTAGCTGGCTGTGTCTGCCCCCGCTCTCCAGTATTCTGGTTCTGGGGCGTGACAGGTGTGGAACCATCAATGGCTGAAATCAGTCCTAAAGTGGTGAGCCAGAAATTCATTTGACTCTGCCACCTCTTGAAGTGGGTGCCATCAAACTTGGCTGGCTTAGCAGTCGAAGTCTCGTCTTTGATAGACATGATTTCTAAGGTCTGAAAATAAAATAAAATATTTACTCAATAAGATGGATTAAGCTAAAACTTAACAATTTAAATGATTTTAGTAGACCTTTAAAAATTAAGTTGTTCAAGTTTTGATAAGGTTGGGTTAGCTGTAGGGGTCGGATCACAGCAAGCGGAGGTTCACTAAGAACACTTAAGAACCGGTCGCTTAGACGATTTACGTCTTTTTGACAGAAGGACCCTTTCGGCTTGTTCCCAAACAAATCTCTACTTTAGAACGTTAAAATTAAAGAAATTCTACTAAATCAATTAATTGTTTACTTTAGCCTAAATTTAAAATATTGAGTAAAGAAAACTAGAATTGACAAAATTACTAACACAATAATGTTTGTCTCAGGTGTCACTTTATGAAAACGACAAATTGTTACTAATGTGACAAATATTCAAAAATTAACAAATAACTTGTTAATGGTAAGCTAAAATATTTGCTTGATGATAGTAAAGAGTAAGCAATGTATAGCAAATTTTGTGAGTGAATAGGAGATATGCTAACACTATTATAAGTTATAACAATGCATATAAGTCTTCATGCTTACAATAATTTAAGCACCGTAGATTATAACAATGTTGATGATTGCAAAAATTTTGCTAAAGGACAAGTAAGTATGCTGGAACAACTTGATTGAAACTAACAAATAAATTAAGGCATCAAAAGAACTTCTTGTTTGGAAATAACATATATTTGATAACAAAAACCTTTTTTTTTTCCCGCTACAGTAAGAAATATTTGATAACAAATTTCGTAGCAGCAATTAGAGATTTTTATTTTATAAATGACTCAACTCTTAGATTGTTGGAAATTATTCCATTTTCTTCTTTTAAAAATCTGCAACCAAAATAAAATAAAGTAAATGTTACCGGCCTCCGGGAAAGTCACGCACGAAGCACTGTCCTAAGAGTTGATTCGGGTCTATGTGCAGACTTGTTCCGATTGCTCCTAGTGGTAAAACTTTCGCTCTACCGGTATCTTCTCGTCGCACACAACTCGGAAAGAGCGACCCCGAACTTAGCTTTTGCCCAGAAAAGAACAAGAAACTTACAATTACTTTGGAATTAAAAGAAGAGTACTAGAGAGAGAGAGAGAAGTTGTAGGAAAATCACCAAAGCCAAGAGTGCTCCTAAAAAGGAATTAAGTAGAATATATATAGATAGTACCAACCCAAAAATGGCCTATAGGCAGTCCAAGTGAGTCGGATCTGAAAGACTTATTCTCCACCATTAGTGAAGCCAAGGAATAGGACAAGAATGGAGCTTGTCTGACTAGGAAGTGAAAGGACTTGATTTTTATGAGGGCTTGGTTTTTTTTACATAACATGCAACATATATATATGTCAGTTTCTTCTAGCTAAGTTCAATCAAAGACTACTACTACCCTCACATGCACCTTTCTTTTCCAGTTGCAGACAGTCTTTGAGTGCGAAATTTAGAAACAGACGTTGAAGATTGCTGATAAAATAGCTAGAAATGAAGGGTGATAAGAATGGAGTGTCCCCCTGGTCGGTTTTAGCATCATTAGTTTCGAGTTTCTTTTCTCGGCACTGTGGCCACAAGAAGCGTAGCGCGTCATCTCCATCTGGACCTGAAGCTGCCATGGTTGCTGCTGCTAAGCATTTCTCCAGTGCCCACAAGATCAAATTTGGTTAAACTACGCGACGCTGCTACGTTACCCGCGATCTGTGATTGTGGCCGTGACTGTATGCTACATATAACGTCTTCCATTGACCTTCTGGTCCGGATTTTAAGATGTGGGTCCAGTAATAACAGGAGGGGTCAATGGTTGGTTGTTACGTAAATTTGCGTTACGTCCATGGTCAGCTACGTTGTCCGCAGTTTATGAACGTAGACGTGACTGCAGGCCACATGGCAGCCTTCCATAGCAGAGGCTACGAACAGGCTAAGAACAGCCCGGGCCAGCTGAGAGCAAAAATGCATTTTCATTTATATATACGATGGCACATCCAAGATTTGATCCCAGGTCGCTATGGCCACAATAGGACATTCTAACCACTAAACTACAACTACTGTCATATTGTTTGTGGAATTGTTCAACATAAAATACCTAGTAATTTGTTTTTATTTCTAGCATGGGCTTACAACACGGGCCCGTCCAACTTTTGCTCCACCCCTGAACGGAGCGGTAGGAGGAGGAGGGGGGAGGTGTCGACGGAGGAGGAGGAGGAGGAGGCTGCAGAGCAGACGACGGAGGACGGCAGAGCAGTAGCGGGAGGGCGGAGTTGTCAGTGCAGAAGGAGGAGGAGGCGAAGCAAGAGGGGAGGGGGGAGGGGGGAGGGGGGACGGGGGAGGAGGAAGGTGGCAGCGGAGAAGGAGGCAAGTTGGTGACAGCGACACCGCAATCCTCGGCTGCGGGTGCACCTGCTATGCACGTGCGCGTGCCAAATAGCTTTTTCGTTTTTTGTTTTACTAGAATAAGTTTAGAATGCTTAATTAACTCTCATTATATTCTCAAATTATAATATAGTGGTAGCCTGTCAAGGATTTAACATGATTTAGTGTTGCGACCGAAAGCATCGATATTGTGCTTCGATACCATGTCTGAAACTGATCGCAACGGAAAATTTTGCCAACCCACTTGAGATAACCATCCATCCGCCTAACGCAAGTACCAAGCAAAGATGAGAACATAACATTTTCGATAACTGTTGCACATGGACAAATCACAATCGTTATAACCTCAAGTAAAATTACAAGATTAAATACAAACTTGTTGAACCCTTTGCACAAAGGTTCAACCCTCTCACCGAACTTAACAAGGAAGCAGAAGATTACAATGATATCACTCACCTTATCCTTAGCGATCTTCTTGTACGAAGACGACGACTTCCTGCACAGATATCTTCTTCCTGTGGTATTGAATGACAAGTTCTAAGAACAAAATACGGATTTTTTCTTAGTTTTCTGTGCACAAGCACCCTAAAATCTTCCGTGTCTGCTCCTCCCATGCTTCCACCCTCAACGCATATAAATAGGTTGAAAAACCCCTCTTTTAGACTATAGAAAGGAACAACCAAAACTTGGCCGTCCGCATGAAAATAAAATGAAAACTCGTCAGCCGCCGAATCAAACTCGGCCAGAGTTCGATTTGGACCATGCTAAATGTTTTGTCATAAAATATCCGAATTCGGACCGAGCTTGACAAGAAATCGAATTTGGGCCGGGTTGGGTTCTGTCATCCAGACTGGGCTCAACATCTCAAATAAAAGACGTAGCTCAGGACGTCAAGGTTTGGCATTTCCATCACATAAAGGATGATGGTGCAAGTTGGAAACACTCTTCATATGTTTGGACTTTTACAACTTTTCTATGTAATATTATACTTGGTTAGTTGTAGTTTGTCCGGTCCGAAAATTTGTTCCAAGATCCAGGCCTCGTTTGGTTCACGGATTCAAGGAAGTAGGAAAAAAAAATTGTTCTTTTTTTTTGTTTGGTAACCACAAACTTGGGAATCAATTTCCTCACAAGGGAAAAAATTGGAGGGAATATGCTTCCACTCATGACCCATGGAATTGATTTTCCCTCTTCCTTTTCCAACATTTATTACAAAAGTTATGACAAAAGTAACCATGTGTTATTGCTTATTTTACCATTAATGTTATTTTTCATAATATTATTTTTATTTTATATGTAAGGATATTATTGGAACATTGCTATATTTTTTGCTTTCCTTTCCTACACCTAGAGGTGGGCACGGGTCGAACCGGGCCCAAATTTGTTGGACCCGGACCGGACCCGTTACTTGGCGGGGCGGGGCGGGTTCAAAAAATATTGGACCCGGACCGGACCCGACCCGTTTGAAACGGGTCCGAAACGGGTCGACCCGCGGGTCCAAACGAGTCCAAAAAAAAGTTTAAAAAATTCTCTAATAGTAACCATTTACATATGTTATATTGTCTATAAGAACAAAACAAGTCTAATGTCTTCCAAAACTTCTAGAATTTGTTTAGTAAACAATAAAATATTCTATTATGTATAGACTATAATAACAAAAAATGCTAAAAATTGATATAAAAAAAATATATACTCCTAGAAACGGGTCGGGCCGAGGTCCCGTTTATTTTAAAAATAGGACCCGTCCCGACCCGTTAATGTCACACGACCCGTCCCGGCCCGCCCTGTTTAAATTTCAAAATTTAGGAACCGGCTTGTTTAGACATTTTACAGTTCGGATCGGATCGAAATCGCGGATCCTAGAACCGTATGCCCACCCCTACCTACACCAACCAAACAACGGAAAGAAAATGTAATAGAAATCCTACTTTTGCATTCCCATGGAAAATACAAAGGAATGCATTTCCTTTCCGTCAACCAAACGAGGCCTAAGTGTGGCTGTTAGAGTATAGGACCTTACTTCATGTTCTTGGAAAGTTTGTTGGGTATAGATGTGCATGCGGAAGTATGTACCATATCCAACAAAGACGTTAACCAAGGATATGCTACAAGACTAAACCCAGAACACACGCGATTTGTGCTGGCTTGACAAGTTTTAACATTTTATTAATAAATATATTTCACTTACAATTAAATTGTATTGCCAAATTTGTTGCTCCAAGAGTCATCCTAATGGAGATGGATCAATTTTTTTTTAACTTCATACAAGAAATTTCTCACTGGTTGCTCCACAGTGAACATCTCGCACCAAGGGCAGAACCAAAAATTTGAGCAGGGGTAGACTAGAATAGATTAGGGTGGACTAGATATAGCTTGACTCACAAAAATTAACAAAAAAAATTTATATTACAAACTCTTATATCGATTGTAATTAGATCTCTTTTGAACGTCCCGAACAAATTACCGTTGACTTCCCCGGCCACTCCAAACTGTTTTTTGTCCTATTCATATAGGTCTGGATAGGGCTGAAAATCGAACGAACGAGCTCGAACAAACTGTGTTCGAACTCGGTTCGACTAAAGTATCGAGCGAGCTTTATTCGAGCCGAGCTCAAGATCGAGCTCAAAAATGGTATTTGAACTCGGATTGATTATAGGCTCGAACGATCGAGCTCGACTCGATTTAGTTATCGAGCTCGGACGAGCCCGAGCCAGGACCGAACAAAAGCCACATTAAACTTGTTGTACGGTTACTTTCAAGTCTTAAAAATTTTTTTGTTGAATTAATTATGCTTTTTACATCACAAATTTAGCATCATATAAATAACAAAAATGAGAGTAAATTTTCTAAGACAAAATTTATCAACATCCATAAAAATATATAGCATGTATTAGAAAAAGCCATAATATTAGAAACCGAGCCGAGTTCGAGCCAGTTCGCAAACGAGACCGAGTCGAACAACCTATGATTGAACTCGGTTCGAATACCACTTCGAACAAAAAAAATCGACCGAGCTCGGTATCGACTTGCCCACGAACGAGCTTCGAACCGAGCTTGGCCCGAGCCGAATGCAAGCCGAACAAACTGTTTGAATCGTTTTGCAGCCCTATGTCTAGATTCTCAACAAAAGTTAATTGTTAAACTTAGTTGTTGATTTTTTATTTTTTATTTTTATTTTTAAGATGCCCAAAGTGATGATAAATGGAAGAAATAACATCCTACCGTGACTCGAACTATTAATCTTCTGCCATCTAGCTAGAACTTTTATACTTCCTCTACTGACTATAAAAGTCACTCGGATTGGACAAAGTTCTCAAGCTTAGTTTAACCCCAACTATTGTCTCCTTTTCTATATTAACTCTAAACCTAACTTAAATTATAGACCACCTTCTTAGAAACGACCTGACAAAACTTAGATACAGCAGACTGTATCAAAAATTTGATACAGCCTTTGTATGACAGGTGGGCCCTCTCTCTTTTTTCATAAATCATGTAAGCAAATATCTATAGGAGGGTCCACCTGTCATACAGAGGCTGTATCAAAAGTTTGATACAGTCTTCTGTATCAAAGTTTCTCTCGAAACGACCAACACAAAGATAGATAGATGTCCTTTTGACAAATTGGCCAGAAATGGGCGCTTGTCCTGTTGTCCACCACG
The DNA here is from genome assembly GCA_029216955.1 of Iris pallida. Taxonomy (NCBI): domain Eukaryota; kingdom Viridiplantae; phylum Streptophyta; class Magnoliopsida; order Asparagales; family Iridaceae; genus Iris; species Iris pallida. The sequence goes on from JANAVB010033420.1 coordinate 5,578,259, forward strand.
AAAATACTGACCATATGCATGTCTGAGCAATCCCCACGTTGACTACGTACAGACTTCTTCTCCTCAAATTGCTAACTTGTCCACCACGAAATCTCACTAAAACGTGCCCATATATAAACACTACTTAGCGATCCCAAGTTGACTACGTACAGACTTGTTTTTCCCTCGTGCTCAAATTGCTAACTTGTCCACCACGAAATGTGCCCATATATAAACACTACTTAGTGAAGGCCCTTACAATCGACTCTCCAAACGCTCTCACCATACAAACATTCTTCACTGTCTATTTCCGACCAAGACTTGCTCGCTAATTAATGACTGAAACAAAATAGAAATGGAGAAGAAGAAGAACAATGGCTGGTTAGCGTTGCTGCTCTCATGCTTTCTCGCGGCGGATTATTCAATCATCGACGACGGAAAGAGACCCTCGGATGCAGCATCCATTGGACCGGACAGGCCAGGCGATGATCGCTGCTGCCAAGCATTTCTCCGGTGCACATAAAATTCGATTTGGCGATTAATTAGCAGGGCCGGCCCATCCCAGAACCCAATAGAATATGGAAGCCATATATATATATATATATATATATATATATATATATATAGACAGAAAGTTTCTCCTACGGGAATAACTTACGGGACAAACTTACGGGATGAGAAATTATACGTATGGTTCTCTTCTTTATTTCTTTCACTTTAAAAATGTTAGATCTCTCCTTTAAAAAAGGAACCTATCTCTATCTTAAAGATAAGTCTATTTATTTTTTAAATAGTGAGAAAATTATTTATTTATTCAAAAAATAGAGATAAAAAAGTTAATTTTATAATTTTTTTAAAGTAGAGATGGATTGTTTTAAAATTTGTTATCTTTAAACGTAAATATCTTTTTAAAATGTTATTCAAAAATATACTTAATATTAATGTTAATTTTAATATTATTTCTCATGTTAGTTTTTTGGTGCTAACTTTATTGTTGATATTAATTTTAATTTTAATTTCAACATTAACATTAAGTTTAATTTAACATTAACATTAATATTAACATTAACATTAATATTAACATTAACATTAAAATGTAATATTAAAATTAAGATTAAGATTAATATTAAGATTAAGAATATAATTTAAAATTAAGATTCGAATTTAAATTTAGATTTAGATTTAAATTTATTTAAAAACAAAAATAAATTTAAATTTAAATTAAATTTAACATTAACATTAAAATTAAAATTAAATTAGATTTAGATTTAAATTTATTTAAAAACAAATTTAAATTTAAATTTAAATTAATTTTAACATTAGCATTAACATTAAAATTAACTTTAACATTAAAATTAAAATTAATGTAAAAATTAAAATTAATATCAACATTAATATTAAGATTAACATTAAAATTAATATTTTAAATATAATTTTTAAAGGTATATTTATTTCTAAGGATAGATTCTTTTTTTTAAAAAAAAATTATCTTTATTTAAAAAAATAAATGGAATAATTTATCTATCTCTATTTCTTAAAATAAATAAATTCCTCTGTGTTTAAAACTAAATTGATAGATAAGCCTTATTTTTTAAGATAGAGATATGTTTCTTTTTAAGAGTAGAGAGCAGAGATTTAAATATTAAAGAGAAATAAATTTCAGAAGAGAAACATACGTATATTTCGGCCAGATATTTTGAGTTTCTTTTCTCTCCGTAAGAAATTGTTCTATCCCGTAAACTTATCCCGTATAAGAAAGGGGCTGTATATATATATATATATATATATATATATATATATATATATATATATATATATATATATATGGGAGCGGATCAAAAGCCCCCCTTAGAAAGCCCCCCAAAAATCCCCCACACTCTAATTCGTAATATTAATGTTAATATTAATGTTAATATTAATATTAATGTTAATATTAATGTTAATGTTAATATTTAATTTTTTTTAATTTTTTTTATATTAATGTTAATGTTAATGTTAATATTAATGTTAATGTTAATATTAATGTTAAGTTTAATGTTAATTTTAGTATTTAATGTTAATATTAACATTAATATTAACATTAACATTAATATTAACATTAATATTAACATTAAATTACGGATTAGAGTGAGAGGGGTTTTTGGGGGGCTTTCTAAGGGGGGCTTTTGATCCGCTTCATATATATATATATATATATATATATATATATATATATATATATATATATATATATATATATATAAAATCCAACCACTTTATAAATGAATAGCCTCCCAATAAAAAGGAAGCCATGGGAACAAAACACCCAGACCCAGCCGGCCGGGCTACAAACAGCCCCAAGCTGTACAAAACCTACCCAAGTATATATCAAAGAGGATATATAAAGGGGATAGGGATATATAAAGCAAACTCTATATAACAAGCAAAACCCAACAACCCCAACCCGAACCTACCTACCACCGCTAGCAGGAGACCTGACGATGAAGGCAGGATCCCCAACCTCAGCGTGCAGACAGGAGACAAGAGCCATGTTCACCTGTCGCCGAATCTCGATGATCAGTTTAGAGATAAGCCACCTCTTCCTTCATATCTAATTTTATTCCTATTCTTCCATATGACCCAGGCGATCGCCGCCACCATAACACATCTCACATGATGGTTAGGCCCGCTCCACCAGCTTCCTAGGCCCTCCATAAGTGTGTCCCCGACACTACTGAATCCCAGCTCGGCTTCGAAAACGTCCCAAATCAACCTAGCCGTTTCTTCTTGGGAGATGAGGTGAGAGATAGATTCCACCTCGCTATCTTCGTAGCATGAACATTTCGAAGCTAAGGAAAACCCAGTCTTTTGCACCACCAGATCCGATGGAAGTTTGTCCTTAATAATCCTCCACATTAGAATAGACCACTTCAAGGGAATGCAAGAGCTCCACACTTCCGTCACAGCCACATCTCGATTTCTCTCGATCTTAGCGGCTCGCCAAGCCGAGGAAGACGAGAACCTCCCGCTCGCGCCCAGTACCCAAACGAAGCTGTCTTTGCCCGAGGAAAGGGCCAAACCTGAACAACAGATGCGTTGAGCCGCCTCTACGTCGAACCACTCGATGCACTTGTCCTCTTCCCATCCGTTAGTCCCCCAAAACTCCGATATCTGTAGGGCGTTCCCCTCGACCTCCAGGATGTCGTCCCCCACCCACCATGCTGCTGTCGCCCCCGTGGATCCGTCCCCCAGAAGCAGCCGCATATTTCCCTCACCTAGATCCCTTCCCTGCAAAAGCCGTCTCCACAAAGCAGATGCTGATTGGCCCGCTACATAAGTGAATGGGTTCTGTGACTTGAAGTATTTATCGCGCATATAGCAGCTCCAGAGAGATTCTTGAGACCGAACCTTCCACCACAACTTCACGGAGAACGCCTGCACCACCTCTTCCAAACTTCGGATCCCCAGTCCTCCTTCCTCCTTAGGCCTAGCAATGGTTTCCCAGCTCACCCATCTTTTTTTGTACTCGTTCTCGGCCTGCCCCCAGAAGAAGGAACAAAACATGCCTTCGATTCGCTTCAACACTTGCTTAGGAGGATTGCAGGCTGCAAGTAAATAAATCGGGATAGATGAAAGAACCTGCTTGACGAGGATCAGTTTTCCTCCCGACGAAAGAATCCGATTGTGCCACCCGTCAATCCGATCTTTGATCTTCTTGATGATAGGGTAGAAGGCAGCAGAGGTACGACGCCCACAAGAAATAGGACAGCCCAGGTACTAGAAAGGAGTATGCTCCACATCAAAACCGAGCCGATGACTCAGTTCCTGCCGCTTCTCCTCCTCAAACGAGTGGTGCACGTACGCTCTCGTCTTCATTCTGTTCAGAGCCTGTCCCGAGCACTCCTCGTACTCCCGGAGAGTCTTGAGGACCAAAGTCGTTGTGATTTTGTCCGCCGCACAAAATATCAGGAGATCGTCAGCGTACGCCAAATGGTTGACCAAAGAGCATCCCAAATAAGTGTAGAACCGTCCAAATCTGCTCGAAGTTCCCATCCTCTTAAGCATGCCACTCAACACTTCTGCCGCAATGACGAAGAGGGACGGAGACAACGGATCGCCTTGTCTGACCCCTCTGGATGACCGAAAAAAACCCCGTCGCTTCTCCGTTGATGAGGACCGCAAACCAACAGCTGCTAATGAGCCTCCACACAATGTTAATCAATCTTTCGTCAAACCCAAATCGGCGCATTACCCATATGAGGAACTGCCAATCGATCCTATCATAGGCCTTTTCCATATCGATTTTAATCGCCACATTACCACCCCGATTAGGATGCCCGATCCCTTCCACCATTTCCTGAGCCAGAAGGACGTTGTCGAGGATCTCCCGGCCATGGACGAACCCACTTTGTTCTTTAGAGATGATGGACAGGAGGAGACTCGCTAGCCGGTTGGCAACTAACTTGGAAAAGATATTGTTGATAGTGTTGCATAGGCTAATAGGCCTAAACTCCCCAAAGGTTCTCGGATTATCACCTTTCGGAATGAGAACTAAGTGAGTTTGAGTAATCTCCTTCGGCAAAGCAAGACCTTCGAGGAAGGCATTCGAGGAAGCCAATACATCTTCTCCAATTATCCCCCAACAGGAGGAGTAGAAAGCGCCCCCGAACCCATCCGGCCCCGTCCCACTGTTGGGGTCCAGAGCGTCGACGATCCCCCGAAGTTCCTCCATTGTAACAGGCTTGAGAAGCGTCTCGTTGTCTGCAGCCGTGATATTGGGGTGAATCACGCTGAGTACGTCTTCACTATAGGTCACTTTCTCTTTAGTCAGGATCTTCTCAAAGTATCGGGTAGCTTCCTCCTGGATCTCGGCCATATTGGAAGTGTCGCTCCAATCCGCCTTGGTTATACTGTGGATCCCCAGCCTTTTCTGCCGTCCGGAAACACACGCGTGAAAGAACTGAGTGTTCTTATCACCATCGTGGTCCCATTTGACGTTTGCTTTTTGTTTCCAGAAATGAGCTTCGACTTCGATCCTTCTCTTCAACTCTGCTTGGGTACGATATTTCTCACATCTATTCTCCTGGGACTCATCGGCATCATATGCAGCTTCCGCCTCCGCAGCCCTCCTCTCCGCTTCCCTCGCCTCCTTGTGGATGTCGCCAAAGGTCTTCCTGCTCCATCCGTCAAGCTCCCTGCCAGTCGCCATGATCCTCTTCGCCAGTTGCACGAGGGGATTAGGATGAGAGACCTTCCCCCACGCTTTCCCGACCGTTTCCTGGAAGTTCTGATGAGAGATCCACAAATTTAAAAACTTAAATCTCCTACCTTGCGAAGCTGGCCTCGACCTCGTCTCCACAAGCAGGGGCGCGTGATCCGACTCCGTGCTACTAAGGTTCTTAACTTCCGAGCAATGCACCAAATCAGTCCATGGCTTGTTGGTGACCACCCTGTCCAACCTCGACGATTGCCTCTTACTCCTGCTCCGATTGTTGCACCATGTGAAGGTATTACCAGAGGTTGGGAGAGCGCTGAGACAAGCTTCTGAAAGGAAATCCGAGAACTCTTCGATGGATTGTTGATCGAGAATTCTGCCCCCCTTCTTCTCGGTGGGACAAAGGATCGCGTTGAAGTCGCCTCCGACCGCCCAAGGAGTGTCATGAGGAATCGGGATAGCCAGGAGCCTCTCCCAAAGCTCCCTTCTCCCTTTACTGGTTGTACTTCCATGCACCACCGTCAACCAGGCCTCCTGTCTGCAAGCAGGGTGGGAGAAACTGATAGTCAAGGCCTGTTCAAATTGATCCACAAGCTTGATTTGCATCTCCTCTTTAGCCATAATCCACACACCCTTCTTGTTCTCGATACTCTGCTGGAAACCCAGAGATATCTGGAACTTCTTGATCTGGTCAGCTGATACTTTGGGTTCAATTATATCCAATATATCGATCTTATTAATCCTACATAAATTCTTGATCCTCCCTGTTGTTCGGGAATTTGCAATCCCCCGAACGTTCCAAATGAGCATTTTAAACATTAATGGACTGCGTCGTAGATTTATTGCTAATCTTGGACGCTGCCCTCGTGTTCCTCGGAGTTTCTACCCCCAGTATGGTAGAGACCCCTGATTGGCCTTTGCCTTTGCTGTTTCTGGGTCCCCTAATTTCTAGCTCCAGCTACGCTTTACCACTATTGTTTTGTTTAGGCGAACTCACACTTTCCGTGGCCCCCTGTTCCGTCGTGGCTTCCTGCGTCCCCGCGAGATCAATGCTGATGTGGCCAGCTTTCATGGATGCAGCCTCTTTCCTGTTTATGACCCTCACTCCCTGTCCCTTCGTCCTGTCATCTTTGGCGGGCCTCTCTGTCTCAGTGATCTGAATCTGACCTTCTTCCAGTTCTGACTCCTCTTCTAAGCCTTGAGAGCTTAGCAACCTTCCCCTTCAACTTTGTCTTTTCGCCTCTCTGATTCAACAACACTTCTTTCTGGAGCCCCTGGAGCAGAAGTCCCTGCTATGTCAACATTCGGGTCAGCGTCTGCATCTCTATGTGGCAACTGCGACCCTCCCTGGATGATGTTAACACCCTGATCATCCCCCCCTCCTGCGTGGTATCTGCGTCCTGCAGGCAAGGATTAACCTCCCCGATGTCTTCCTCTTCTCTGTTAAGAGCTTCCCCTGCCTGCTCTGTGAGGCCCCCGGCCATTATCTCAGGGTTCCCCGGATTGGGGGAGATCCGCAGGTTGGTGGTGGGTTAAATCTCCCTTATCTCTGTAGCTTTATTCTCGGCTTGATGCCTAGTTTCAGCCATAGCAGCCATTTGATTCTTAGAAGCATTTTTACAAGCAGCAGCTTCATGCCCCAAGTGCCGACACCATTTGCAGAATTTGGGAGGGTCTTCGAACACCAATGATTGCCAGTAACTTCGGTTACCAGGGAGGTTTACCCGAACACGTGACGGCAATGGTTTACTGATATCGACTTCGACAAACATTCGAGCTACGCTGGGCCGCGTGAAGTCTGAAGTGGCGCTGTCCAATTTGAGAGGAGTACCGAAGGCTTGAGCCAACAAGAAGAGCGCCGAATTGTTGAAGAGATGATGGCGGATGGCCGGGAGATTAACCCACACTGCCGCCATAGGAGATTCGATTGCCGGGTCAAAATCGACCGACGATTTGAAGATTCTCATTGGCGATTTAGCCACCATCCACGAGAGCTTCGACTGCAGTCGCAAGAAATCAGCCTCCGGTTTAGGATGATGAGAACGTGTTTGTGATCGACCAGCCCGATCCGGCAGTTCCCCGACAGACCAAAGCCGGAGAAAGCATGCCGAACCGCGTTAATCGAAGGCCTTTTGTGAGAGAACTTGCCTATAAGCGCTAAGGCCAGGGGGGCTGCCAGAGAGCGCTCATCTTCTGCGGAGAAGGAAACCGCAGGTTCACCTTTGAAACATTCGGGAGGTCGAGGAGGGAGGGACGGAGAACAGGGGGTGGTTCGCCCACCAGCGCCCGCAGAAAGGAAGGAGCGGAGGAAGACGACGGAGCTGAAGGGGCCGCCATGGCCTGAACGGCTGGGGCTCGCGCCGTCACAGGAGAGTGGAAGATCGCCACTCTAGGGCCTGCACAAAGGGGGAAAATATGACATATATATATATATATATATATATATATATATATATATATATATATATATATAATCAGCACTAATATGTAACATGACCCATTTTTATCATAAAATAATTGTGGTTAATATGTTATATTTGTGCAGTAGATGTCTTAGGTGCAATTCTTGATTTTTACATTTTTAAAATTTTACTTTAATTTTATTTTTTATATTATATATGGGCTCCATTTTAAAAGTTTGCTTAGGGCTCCCATGAACTCAGGGTCAGTCCTGTTTATTACCCATGCATCCTAACTTCAGTGTAATATGTATCTTCTCTCCATGCTCCTTTTCCTTTATTATCTTTGTTTAGTAGGGGATTCAGAGCATATAAATTATTAGAAATTGAAACTAAGCACAAAGTTTTATATATCTTAAGAACACCCTTCCAAAGGGCATTCTATAAAATAATTAAGAAATTTTTTTTTTCAAAACGCCATTTCGAAAGGCATTTTTTCAATTTATAAAAATAATTAAGTGTGCAGGAATTCGTCACTAAAATTTATTTTTATCACTAAAATTTTTATTTTGTCACTGAAAGTCCAAATTCGTCACTATAATCACTTTAAATTTTCGTCCCAAGTTAGATAATTTTTTTGAAAAAAATCCAAAACGCTCGTCCGAAGGACATTTTCCATTGGAATCAGTAGAAGTTTATTTCCGCCACTAAAAGCCCTATTTCGTCACCAAAAAGTCCAAATTCGACACTAAAAAGCGTCACTAAAAATATCTTCCTAAGTCACGAAAAAATTAGAAAAATAATTTTTGACATAACACCCTTCCTAAGGGCGTTCTTGTGCTCTTTTTAAAATATTTAGAATCTTTGTGCTTTGGTTACAATTTCTATGAATTTCTATGCATTTTACGAAAATTTTCGTAAACAAATATTTTGAACTTTGTTCATAAAAGGAGTTGAAAGCAAATAAGGCACTTTAGTACTCTATCCAAATAATACTTGTAGATTATATAAATGCAAGAAAATTTTGCTTCCAGATAGGGGATGATGGCCTACAAGGAATACTGGCGTGTGTAAACACCATGCGCTTGATCACTATGCACGCATGGACATGTTGCACATAGTATCAGTAGCACAGAGGATGGCCGCACCGAGAACTCGCACATAGATAAATTGCAGAGGACTCTAGTGCATAGAGTGGCCTCGCAGAGTTCTCACCTTGCAGATGAATCTGTAGAGAACTCAGCATGGAGAGTGGCCTTACCAAGATAATGCGCACATAAATGTCCCGCTGAGAGTGGCCTCGCCAGAGATAATATAATACAGATTTGGCCATTGGTGTGAATGTCTCCATATAATCAATTGCATATATTTGAGTATATCCCTTCACGCAAGTCAACAACTTCCCAAGTTAAGTTCTTTTGAAGGATCTTCATTTCTTAATTCATTGCCAGCTCAATCTGGGATCTTTCAATGCTTCTTGCACACTGTTAGGCAGGGCCGACTCCTACATTTTGGAGGCTCTAACCAAGTCCCAAAACGAGGGGCCCATCCTCTATATAATTTTTCTATAATGCAAACCCAGCAAATACAAAATACAATATAATTAGTACTAAGCAACTTCAAGTTCTAAAGTCATAACAATGTTTCTGGATGTATTCGTTCATACTATGCTATAAACAACTGGTTAGCGGAATATGGATAAAAAAATAGTTCAAATACAAACTAGTCGAAGATAACAAATATTGCGGCAGGGATCCTAAAGTTTTGCATTGCAAACAAGAAGATAAATATGGATGAAACTTTACAGAAGATAGAATCAGAAATCATATACAATTTTTTTTGGATGCAATGAATCATGAAATTATTCAAATAAATGGATAAAAATTATAAAAAAATAATTGCCAATAACAACATCACTCAAGGGTCACGCAAGCTCCCTAGTCTCCACTAGTGCTGACTATCTCTCACAAATAAAAAAATCATAAAAAAATAAGAGTAGGTGCCAAAAAAATGTCAACTCACTCAAGCAAGGATCATGCTCCTTCTTGACGTGACTTGTAAAATTGTTTCAGGTTTGGTCGCCGGAAAGAAGTAAAAAAAAGAAGAATATGATGTTCTTAGAGATTGAAAGAGAGAGAGAGATGATATTATCTTAGCAAATACTAAGTGGAAAGGAAGAGAGCGCTTTATTTTTTCCCCAGATTTTTAGTGGGAGAGGAGATGAAGAGGCAGCTTAGAAATATGGTGACATTTTATTTTATTTCATAGGTTTTATTTTATTCTCCAGGCAGCCATGGACTTCTTCAGGCCCATAATTTTTTTTTACTAGACAAAAAAAACTATTACTTCAAAAAAAAAAAATGGAGGCCCCCTTGGGAGAGGTGGCCTTAGGCGGCTGCCTAGGCCGCCTCCCCCTAGAGCTGCCTATGTTGTTAGGAATAGATACAATAAATAATTGATTCATAAATGCCATATTTTTCTTTGACAATCTTAGGTAGGACACTTAGGGTTTGCTTGGTAACAGTGTTTTCACTGGTTCTGGGGTATTTTTGGACCGACCATTTATGAAAAATCCTGCTTGTTTATTTTGTTGAGGCACTGGTTTTGATAAACCCTCCAAAATCGGTATAATACAATTTTGGGCGGCTTTATGAACCCCATAAATCGGTGAGTTTTGAGCGATTTTATTATTTTATTCCATTTATATCCTCACCAACAATATATAATTGTAACTATTAATATGTTTTTCTATTTAATTTTATTCATGTAAAAAACTTTCAGAGCTGCTCTTAGTGAATTATCAAGCATGGATTGGACTGGTTTAAAAGTCGCTACTTAAAAACCACCCAAAAGCAGACCCCTCTTAACTGCTTATAATCGGTACTCTAAAAACACCTCATATATGCTACCATTACAATTGACAAGCAGACCCTTAGTTATTTATGGGATATTTAGATTTAAAGTTGAGGACAGGTTCATAGCTAACTTTGGGTTTTCCTTTTGTGACTGGATTGGGTATAACACTTTTAGGCAATGTTCTAAAAACCGGATCGATGATCGAACCGGATTTTTTTTGTATAGATCGGACCGGGGTTCAACCGGGGTTCATTTGGAGTTCAATATACTTGGTTTGGTTTGATTCAAATAGGTAAAATATCCATATTTACTTATTGGTTTAGTTTGGTTTGGTCATAAGTATGTTGGTTTTGTTTAATTTTACAACCATAAGGTCGATTAAAACCAAATCAAGAATCAAATGGTCCAAATTTCACATGATAATTTATTTTGATTTTTTAAAAAATAAAATTGGCCGGTTCAATTGTGAAACGGTTCGGCCGGTTCACCGATTGAATCTGGTTTTGACAAAAAACCGACAGTTCTTTAAATGACCCGGTTTTAGTCGAAACGGACTAATTTTCTGGCTTAAACCGGTTGGACCCAGTCCGATCCGGTTTTTACAACATTGCTTTTAGGTGAGAGAAACTTTGATACACCCGGCTGTATCAAAGTTTTGATACAGCCGGTGTATGACAAGTGGGCCCCACTATAAAAATTTTATATGCACGAATTACGAAGAGAGAGGAGGGCCCACTTGTCATACACCGGCTGTATCAAAACTGATACAGCCGGGTGTATCAAAGTTTTCTCACTTTTAGGTGAGGTTCAGATTCATAATTTTTATGAGACTCAGGCATGGAGTCGGCTGGAGAAGATAATTGGTTACTGACGACACTTCCAGTTGACCCTAATTCTCATCCTCAAAAAATTCTGGACCATCACCCGTCTCACCTGGACACTCCTCCTTGTTATCCAAGGTGTTACCATTTACATGGACATTCATAGCACCGTGACTTAGTGTCCGATTTCACCACAGTGAGTACACAGACGTTCTGGTCATATGGCTCCTATTTCGTACCTGCAATTTTGTGATCCAAACAACTGATTGTGATCATGCATGATTCAGTGGACTAGATGTTCGATCTATGTACCATAGCAGATGGCTCTGAATGTTCAGGTTCGCCATTCAGTACAGCTTTGCAAACACGACGAACATACGCATAAGTTCTTCAAGATCCCTCTTGAGAATCTCACCTCGAATTTGTTCAAATTCTGCATCTTTTCCATTCAAAAAAATATGCACCCCCAATCTCTCAACTGTTTTTTTTGTAGCCAATAACATTGTCGGGATTGTTCATGACAATTTTATCACGATGATCTTGCTCTTGAAATTTTTTTATCAGATCACCATAATAGGTGTGGAAAGAGGACGACCAACCTGTTTGGTAGAGAATGCTCGTTGATTCAGTACAAAGAGTTTCAATTCATCTGCCCATCATTGAATGATTAGGCAATAGGCAATATAAGATAACGTTTCATAATCTCCGGTGACATAGAGGTATCCTTTGACCTTTTGATTCTCAACATACCACTTCGCATAGGAAGTATCAGTAACCATCAGAGATGTTCTACTCGTATGATATTCAAGCTTCTCACGTCCTGCAATCTGCATTTCCATGATTCGAGACCAGGCATCATAATTGGTTTCGGTAAGAATGGTATCAGTAATTGTGAAAATGGGGTTTTCTGATTGAACATGGATAACCGGTACGGAGAATTCAGGCTGTGATGATATAGAACATATAATAACTCGCTCTGATACCAAGTAAAAAATACAGAGTTTGTGAGGAGAAGCCTCCAATGGCTTTCCCAATCTTTCTGGGCATAGATAGCCACTGTACAAAGCTTTAGATATCTATAGTTTAGTACCGATTGACTAACTATAAGGAAACTATAGCTGTCGAGATACAATCACATATTTACAGGAATTCTTGTAAGTCAGGTCTATCTGTACAATAGAAACAAATTAGGGGGAGAACCTACTTGGAGATAATTACTCTTGATTGTTGTCAACAGTATAGTGCATCCACAGATGAAAGAAAATGTAAATGTTGCCGAGTACGTACAGGTGGACCTGTTAGAACATTTCCAACTCTGTATTTTAGAGACAAAATGACCACTGTTGAGAACTCAGTGTTGATCACTTCTACTCCAGTCCATATCAGACAAAGAGAAAAGTCGGAAAAGTTCAATGGAGCCCAACTGTAGATATGATCTCTAGTCGAAATGTGATTGTTCTCAAGCTTGTCCCCAGTGGTGAGGATAGTGTTGGGCAGTTCTACTTGATTTATCATATTAGGACCAGAAGTATTGGTAGCTCCAGGACTAGAATAGTGAAATGGCAAGGAACAAAAGCAATGCAACAGACTATGTCAACACAACACTTCCAGCAGCTAGCAGCTGGAGTTCATAGCTTGATAGTATAGTTTTGCTGATCTGAATGTCTGTTGTAATCTTTTTTTTTATCATTTAGAAACTTTCCAACTCGGAGAGAGATTTGATAGAGTCATGACTCAGCTTTGCATTCATGCTGGAATATTAAGTAATTTGTCCTAAAATGATTGGTGCTTCTATTTAGTTCAGTTCTACTGCTAGTTGGAGTTTCAGTTAAACTATTTCCAGTGTTGCTGCTGTCATTTAGATTATAACTCCACTAAAGTTTCGCAATATCGGTATTGAAATCATTATAGTACCCTTCTTTTGAGTATCGGAATCTGCGGTATCGATAGTATCGACACTTTTGGATCTGATTATCAAATTTTGGGTATCAGAAACCAAATTAATATTTAATAGTAAATTATTTAAAATGATGATAAAATGTTAATACAATTAGTTATATTTTTACTTAGTTTTGAAACTGAATGAAATAATAGTCATCCTTGCCATTTGGTTTATCTACGATAGATAACTTTTTTCGTTAAATGCTTTAATAAATTTACTATATTTTTACACCCTTGTTGACGTTCAATTTTCTTTGTCAATTTGACTAGAAAAGAGACCCTCATTGTCGGTATCGGTCCCATTCGGTGTCGGATCGGGACAAGCCAAACCGTATTGGTATCGGCCGATACTGCAAACTTTTGAGAACCAATAAGGGACTTTAGTCCCACATTGGAATATGTAGTATGAAGAGGAGTTGGAACCTCTATAAGTAGCAAGTAGTAGGCCATCAATAAAATTATCCCATTATTCACTTCTACATAGTATCAGAGCCATAACTCATCCACCCCTCTCTCCCTCACACACAAAAAAAAAAAAAAAAAAAAAATTCCCCTCCCGCTCCCGACTCCAGGCCCCCCCTTCCCAGTGGCTCCCGACTCCAGGCCCCCTGCTGCCCCTCAGTTACTGATCCCATAGAGAGATCACCAACCCACCCCCCCCCCCCCCCCCCCCCCGCGCTGCTGGAGTCCCCCCCCCCCCCCCCCCGGCTGCCGGATAACCCCCCACCCCACCCCCTCGTCCCCTCCTTCCGTTGTTGCCGACCCCAGCCACCTTCCCTGCTGCTGCCGACCCCCGCCCCTGCAGCTGCCGACCCCCCTTCCCCGCTGCTGCCGGACCCCCCAACCCCTCTGCCTCCTTGTTTTTACTTGGTGTGCCGGATCCCCCTCCGTTCCCACCTCCTTGTTTTTACTTGGTGTGCCGGATCTTTCCCACCGCTTCCATGTTTTTACTTGGAGTGTCGGTTCCCCTCCCCTCCTTGTTTATACTTGGAGTGCTGGAACAATCGATCATGCAAGGAGTAAACGACCCACGTCGTTGTTTTCCTTGTTCGATCTAATGCTGTTCTAGTTGCTCGTATACCTAAGGAATATCTGTGAGGCGGCTCCTTGTTGTTTCCCTCGGTCTCAACAGTTGACTACGAAGACACAAGAGATCGGGACACAAAAGTAGTTAGACGATAAACGACGAAGACGACGACTTGGGATACAACAGGACCTCACACAGATAGACGACGTTATGGATGCAATCAGTGAAAAACTGACGGCACAGAAGATGCAGGCCTTGGTTGATGATATCTTGTCCAAGAGATTGACCGAGGCGACCCCACGTGTGACCCATACTGATGTAGTTCCGTCACCTTACAAGATGGGGAAGTTGGAAAAGCTAGAGACGAAGTTGGAAGGAACTTCCAACTTGTCACGACCCGCACCAGTTTTTCGGACGCGAGCTCGTGAGCAAGCCAGCTACGCATCAAGCGGACACCAGCCCGACTCGAATACGAAAACGCTGTCACGGCTAGGGTAAGATGCCAAAACATGGCAAACAAATCTATATCTCAAATCCACAATAAGAGTACGAAATATAAATGAACAAGTATGGGTCGTGGTCTCCAGCCCACTAGCACATATGTCCGATATGACTCTAAAGAAAGTAACAAGAGTCTAAAACTGAATCAGGAAACAGAATATCTCATGATAAGGTATGAAAGCACGAGCGGATAATAAACATAATAACGATACCTGAATCCCGCAAGCGTATCATCACTTCCACCATCCAGAACTACTAGCTAACTCCACGCAACCACTAAACCTGAAGAGATTATCAGGTCCTCAGGGGACATAGCAAGATACATAAAAAATACCTATATAGCAGTTTATCATGCAATAAAGAAAATATAGGAAATAAACGGGAAATGACCAATCAACACGAAATACGACTATGTCCGACTGAAAGAACCACTACGCATAAACGAACTGCTGGAGAAGAACAAGAGAACACGATGTCACGATGTCAACAGATAACCAATCGAATACTCAAACCAACGTCCCTAGTACGGACTCTCAGGTTTGGACAACTACTAACCCTCGCCCCCAATGTAGACTCGCAGGTTAGCTTCAAGAAAACACCCTCGTCCCTAATGTGGACTCGCAGGTGCGGAACAGATAACTACTAACCCTCGTCCCTAGTATGGACTCGCAGGTTAGCTTCAAGAAAAATACCCTCGCCCCTAATGTGGACTCGCAGGTGCGGAACAGATAACTACTACCCCTCGCCCCTAGTGTGGACTCGCAGGTTAGCTTCAAAAAATCACCCTCATCTCTAGTTTGGACTCGCAGGTGCAGACAGATATCTACTAACCCTCGCCCCTAGTGTGGACTCGCAGGTTAGCTTTACGAAATCAAAGTACAAATAGCTACTAACCCTCGCCCCTAATGTGGACTCGTAGGTTAGCTTCAAGAATTCAAGGTACAGCAGTTTCGTTATGACTTAATCATCCTATGACACGATGCGACTCAGTCCAAGTACTGTGATGACACGACACAACCCAATCACGATACACGAGAGAACCAATCCAATATGAACTACAAAATTAACTATAAACAAAAACTATATATTTATATATATATATATATATATATATATATATATATATATATATATATATATATATATAATATATACCAGCATGCACGATGTACAAATCACATGTCAATAATCAACTAGTAAAACTATATAATAATAAAATATGCATATAAATAAACTGTAGGGGGAGGCAAGGTATCTTGTCTGGTGGTAGCGCAAAGATCCAAAAATATACCGTCAACTAGTACGCCATACAGTCCAAATCTCACAATTGTCTCCGAAAGCTGAAACAGACATTGCCAGCATTCTCAAAATAGTCAAATTAGCCAAAATTGCCTGTCCTTAAGTCCAATTCTGGATACAGGAGCAAAACGAAAATTTTGGATCAAAACGGTATCCGTCGTTGGACCCGCTTTGCACCGAAAAGCGTGCCAGAGTCAATAGTCTCTAAAGTCGTCAAACTATATGTCTACAAATTTGTTTTGATGATACTAATCCAACGGTATATCCAATTTTGGATTTCGGTGGGTCGTGCACAAAATCGCCCGTTGAATCGGATCGTGGGGCCCACGAAACGGCGATCCGATCAACTGTCTCAGAATTGGACCAAACTTGGCATACAGGACCAGAAAAATGATACTATCCTATTGGTGCAAGTTTCTTCTCGATCTGACGAACGTGCACAAAGTAATTGAGAAATTTGCACAGAGACCGAAATGGTTAATTTCGACGGATACGCATCAAATTCGTCGCGCACATGCAACCAATTTGAATTCTGTCAAAGCCCACACGTCCGCGAAGCCATTATGCACCTTTCGATTCTTTCGGTTCGAGACCACGTCGTCCAGATTGGCGGGACGGACGTCGTACCGGAGGTTTTTTTTAAGAATTCTACAGTTTTGTAAAACAGTTTTTTGACAGTTTTGGAATTCAGTTTTCTCGACCTATAGTCGATTAAATAATAATCTACAAAAAGGATTC
The DNA here is from genome assembly GCA_029216955.1 of Iris pallida. Classification (NCBI taxonomy): domain Eukaryota; kingdom Viridiplantae; phylum Streptophyta; class Magnoliopsida; order Asparagales; family Iridaceae; genus Iris; species Iris pallida. The sequence continues at coordinate 5,595,014 of JANAVB010033420.1, forward strand.
TAGAGTCCTATAGGTTGTCTATTCACAGGAATCGACGTCTCGTAATTTAATTAAACATGTAAAGAGATAAACGGCTACGAATACGTGCACATGGCTATGAATTGCTGTTGACTGCTCTGTTCTATCCGTGCTCGTGGGCGGCGTTCAGAAGGTTGGTTCGTCGACGATCCACGGGGAGGCGCTTGACCGATGGAGAGCAAGGACGCACATGCGAGGTTCCCAGGCGACGTGGATGGCTCTGGGTCACGTGTGTGGTTGCTGCTATTACTCTGTTGTTGTTGCTATTATTTCTGCTTTTACGGTCTTACTGCGGCTCTGTCGCCGGCCGACGGCCGCCCGCGGCGACGCTGGAGCGCGTGCGGGGCAGGGGCGCCTGTGTGGTCGCCAGGATAGGGGAGGTTCGGCTAGGTTTTAGGTTTTTGTTCGATCGCTCGAACTTAAATACGAGTATTCTGTTATCAAACAGAATGGGGGGCGGTTAGCCTGGGCTCTGTTCGGCCGAGAGGTTCTGGGAATAACTTGGGGCTGGGATTGTTGTGGCTTGGCCCGAGCTTAGCTGGGCTAGGTTTGTTGTTAATGGTTTTCCTTTTTTTTTTATTTGCATATACATATATATATATATATATATATATATATATATATATATATATATATATATATATATATAATTATCTATGTACATATATACATATATATATTTACACACATATACATATATATATATATATATATATATATATATATATATATATATATATATATATATATATATATATATATATATATATATATATATAATATGTATATATGTATACTTTAATAAATTATAAATGTATTTACACACCTATATGTATATGTACAACATGTATTCATGTATATACCCAAATAAATTATAAATGCATTTACATGCCTATATATTCAATATATATATATATATATATATATATATATATATATATATATATATATATATATATATATATATATATATATATATATATATATATATATATACCACAAATTTCATATAGACAATAAAATATTTTAAATATAATCATTATTAATAATATCTAATAGTAATAAATATATTTATTTAATCACCACAAAATAATAATAAAATAATTAAATGGTGGTTTAGTGAATCCACACTATTCACCTTTATCTGGGTCCAGAAAAATGTACAAATATGGTGAAACAATATTTAATAATAAAAATACCAATTTTGTACAAATATTTAAATAACTAAAAATGTACATCAATACCCAAAATAATTTAGAAAATATTTGTACACACATAAAATATGCCTACATGGTCGTCTTTGGTCTCACTACATACCTACAAAGGCTTGGATTCGGTTCGGAGCCAGTTCGGGCTAAGTTGGTACAATCGGGTCATCTAAAATCAATATATCTAATTAATAAATAAATATTTCATCGGTGGGGGTTAAGTCGCAACTTTATCTGGTTTTCCTAGTTATGACACACTTATGGATGGGTCTTCCTTGGCATGGCTAATACACTAGTCAAGGCACGTCACTACACTATCCGTGCCATAATTCCTAGTCACCTTGTACTCCAATTCCTAACCATGACTAAAATCATCTACCGTGATAATTAACTAAATAATTATTTATAAAAAAATTCTAGAAATCACTATTTAAATCAAATAAATAATAAAAAAATATTTTAAAACTTTTTTGGGAAGGAAAGCTACAAATCTACCCACCTTAAAATAATTTCGTCCTCGAAATTCTAATTCATAACTATTCCTTAAAATTTAAAGTCCACTATTACCTTAATCTCCTCAAATTTATTTTCTCAAAAATAGTTTATATCCTCTTCCTAATCATTTTATAACTCTGAATACTTGAGGACTTCTACCCACCTTTGGTCACACTAGTCCTTAAAATACGGTCACTAAAATCTTATAATCATCTAACTAGTTGCTAACAATTCTACCAACAAATATATAGGGTGTATGGCATCTATAATCCCTTATATCTATAAACAATCAAAACTCAATAATAAAGTAATATTATATTATAACTTAAGAATTTCTGATAAATCTTAGACATCACGATTGTTCATCTCCTCGAGATATGTAACGCCCCAGTCCCATAATACATAGGACTAAGTACGTCAGCATGCCAGCTGCATGTATACAAGGAATACACCAATATGTGGTATCCCTGTATTGGTACATAAGATGTAATAATGATATATGATAAGCCACAATAATATAACTAAATCTCATCCACAGCTCAACACAGAGAATATAGTAAGTCCACTAAATAAGATAAATGATGATATCAAAATATAGCCGGGTGGACATTCCCACCCAAACAGCTATGGAAAAATAGTCTCAACTAAATGGAGTCCAACCTCCTCAAACAGCAAGAAAGATGATAAAAAGATATCCAATACATGGTCTCAGATAATAAAAAATAAAACTAAGTAAGGACAGAAGATGCCTCGTCACCGATGTATGATGGATCCAATGCTGCATCGTACTCCTCGGGATAGTCTTACTCGTCTAATCTTGGAGAGATCACCAGGTCCTCAGAGGGACGTAACAAGATACAGAAAACATGCCGAAATAACTGAATGTGAAAATATGCAACCATGACACTACAGGATATCCTAACCGTCTATGTGAGATGCACTTTAGAGGACAACGTTCTACGTAGGGGCTGTCACAAGCAAGTAATAAAGAGTGGCCAACAAGTAGCGCTCATCCGAGACACTATCGGCCGGGTAACACGTAGCGCTCATCCGAGACACTATCTCCCAAATGTGTGTAAAAGTAAATGTAGCCCCTACGCTATTAGCTGTCCCCTCCCCCCTCTTGTCCAAGATGTATCCACAATATGTCCAGTTGGCAACTGCTATGGCTTCTAACTCGACTCACTAATAGAAGTTACCTCCTAACCGTCGCACGTCCCGTATGTATCGATGGCCAGTCGAGTACGCAGGTCCGTGTCCTATATGAACTCACTCATCACGTGATACACATGTGTCAAGTCCATAGGAGATATGAAAATACCCCACATACTCATAGGGTTGTCAACTGACACAAGGTCGACATGCAAATAAGACATAAATAAATATAACGACGAAATGTAGCCGCTTGCACCCAAGTGTGACTTGGACGTCCAACATGAGCAAAATGACAAATAAGAGAAAGAAATATACAATAATAAAATATATTGAAAATAAATGAGCACAATCAGAATCTATGGCAAGGTATACTTGCCTGCGGTGCGAGAAGGGCAATCCCAGAGTAGCAAGTGTCAGCACCAAAACTCACAAATCATAGATGACTCCAGACGCTGAAATAAATATCAAAAATGATCTCGGTGAAGAAGATATACCTAGAAAATGCCTGTCTAAAAGTCTAATTCTGGAACAGGGGCAAAATCATAATTTTGGGTCAAAACGATGTCCGCCGTTGGATCTACTTTGCACCAAAACGTGTGCCAAAGTCTATGGTCTCTAAAGTCGTCAAACTACATGTCTACGGAATCAGTTTGAGAAGAAAACTCAACGGTATGTCCAGTTTTGGATTCCGATAAGCCGTGTACAAATTTGCCCGTTTGAGTGGGTCGTGGGCCTGCTAAAAGGGGTTCCGATTCGACCTTCTCAGAATCGAACCAAACTTGACACACATGACCAAAATTTCGATTCGGACCTGTTGGCGTAAGTTTCATCTCGAATCAACGATTGTACATGAATTTAGGACGAAGTTTGCAAATTGGCGATACGGGATATCTTGACGGATACAAACTGATTTCGTCGCGCACACACGACGTAACTGAGTTCCGTCAGTTCCCACACGTCAACAACGTCCAAACATGCCTTTCGATGCGTGTAGCATGCGACCATGTCACCCGGTTTGTCGGGGCGCACGCCGTATCGAGAAAAATTCAGAAATTTTATATAAATTAACACAGATTTTTCTCCAACTTCAACATCAATTTACTTTTTACACGTTACTCAAAACGACGATCCAGAAGATGCATTGCAATCTCGATTATGTTGTCTTTTACTATTTTCAATTAGTTTCTACAATTCTTTAATGCACAACAAGAAAATTGGCCGACAAGTTGTCATTTTAAAATAATTTTTAGTATTACAGAAAAATAGGTTTTTCTTCAACTTCGTCTCGATTTTTCGAGCAAGTTGATAGGTTGTTTTGAAATCCACCTAGACGATCTCGAAGAGGGTCAAGTCTATTTTCCAGAAAATTTTACGGATCGAAAATCGATGCTACAAGTAAAAAGTTACGTCGTAGGGAAGTAGGGTACCTTGAGTGGAAAAACTGCTCCGTGGATGACGAGGGGCTGACTTCCGATGCTCCGTTCGTCGCGTACAAAACTCCGTCGCTGGTGAAACAAACTCGTAGGTGAAGAGGGTATGTTCTGTCACAATTTTTGTTTTGGAAGTCTAGGATTTTGAGGTTTGTGGAGAAAGTTATATACATAACAAGTTGGCCCCACTCCTAATACTAGTGGGGTTAGGATTTCTCAAATTTCCCATAATCTTAACTGCACTCGCGCGGGGGGGTTGTTTTGCTGCTAACGCAGGGGTGGGTCCGCCCACTTAAGTGGGCGGCTGCAGTTTTTTTAATTATTTTTAAGCTAGCAAAATTTTTCAAAAAATTACAAATAAATTCCTAAAAATCCTAGATTTTATTATATTCCTTATTTAATAGAAATACGAACATGCACACATATAATAATATATATATACATACATACATTAATTATACTAATAAACTAGTAGTAAATAAATCCATAAATAATGAAATGCATAACAAAAATTAATTAAATTATAAAAAAATGAATTATAAATTATGGGAGTTTACATCCTACCCAACTTAAAGAAAATTTCGTCCTCGAAATTAAACTAAGGTCGGGAGATCAAATGCAATGCAAGAAAATTGATAGTAACTCAAGAGTTTAAATGCAAGACATACCTTCGTCTTCGAACAAATGCGGCTAACGATTTCGGATGTCGCCCTCGCGCTCCCAAGTGGACTCCCCTGGCGAGTGATGCTTTCATACCATGCGAACCAATGGAATAGATTGATTCCGCAACACCTTCACTCGGCGATCGAGGATACCTACTGGTTGCTCTTCGTACGGCAAACTCGGTCCAACTGTGATCTCGGAGTGATCAAGCACGTGATTGTCGTCCGCCACGTACCTCCTCAGTTGAGATACATGAAATACGTCATGCACTCCCTCTAGCGACGGTGGCAAGGCCAATCTATAGGCAACATCTCCAACACGTTCCAAGATATCGAAAGGTCCGATGTACGTTGGACTCAACTTGCCACATCCTCCGAATCGAATCGTGCCTCTAGTAGGGGATATCTTCAAGAACACATGGTCGCCCTCTTTAAACTCCAAAGGTCGATGACGATTATCTGCCCACTGCTTCTAACGATCCTGCGCTGCTCGCAGGTGGCCCTGGATTTTCTTCACTGACTCCACTGTGCTCAAGACTAACTCGAAACCTAATAGCTGTCGCTCTCCTATGTCGCTCCAATAAACAGGAGACCGACACTTCCTACCATACAATGCCTCAAACGGAGCCATTTGAATGCTCGCTTGATTGCTATTGTTGTAGGAAAACTCAACAAGATGAAGATGGTCCTCCCATGAACCGCCAAAGTCAAGCATGCATGCTCTCAACATATCCTCTAGTTCTGAATGGTATGCTCCGACTGGCCGTCTGTCTGCGGATGGTATGTTGTGCTCAACTTCAATCGGGTGCCCAAACTCTCTTGCATGCTCCTCCAAAAGTGCGAGATAAATCTCGAGTCACGGTCCGACACAATACTAACAGACATACCATAAAATCTCATAATCTGCTCCATATACATCTCTGCCAATACCTCTGTCAACTGGCCCACTCTAAAAGGTAAGAAATGGGCTGACTTCTTAAGTCTATCAACAATCACCCACAGTGCGTCACGTCCCCTAGGACTCCGAGGAAAATCCGTGACGAAATCCATAGTAATGTGCTCCCACTTCCACTCGAAAATGGGTAGCGGCCGCAATAATCCGGCCGTCCTCTGGTGCTCCACCTTCACTTGTTGACATACTAAGCACTTGGCAACGAAACGAGCTATCTTTTGCTTCATTCCGTGCCACCAATAATACTATCGTAAGTCACGGTACATCTTGGTTCCTCCGGGATGAATAGAGTAAGTCGAACTGTGAGCCACTGTCATCAGCTCCTGCCGTAACTCTCCATTAGGAACATAAATACGATCACCACATCGTAATGTCCCATCGGAATGGATCCTCAATCCCGTCTGCTCTCCTGCTTCAGTCCTCTCTCTGAGATGCCAAAATCTAGCATTAGTGGGCAATGTTGCCTTGATGCGCTCTACCAATGATGATTGCACTTGGAGGTTGGCTAATACGCCATCGGCTCCAGGCAATACTACCTCAATACCAAGCTGCTCCAAGTCTCAATTTCCCGTGAACGCCAAATCTAATGACCCCACGAGTAGGTGAGATCTGCAAGAACACATGGTCTCCAACAGAAAACTCTAGCGGTCTACGATGCTGGTCCGCCCAATGACGATGCCGATCTTGCGCAATGCGAAGTCTCTCTCTAATTCCCTTAACCACTTCAACTGTCTGAACAATCATTTCTGGACCTAGCATCTTCCTCTCCCCGATATCATCCCATGCTAGTGGCGACCTACACTTCTTACCATATAGTGCTTCAAATGACGCCATCTGGATACTGGCTTGATAACTGTTGTTGTATGATAACTCGACTAAGTGCAGGTGGCTCTCCCAAGACCCTCCAAAATTCAGAGTACAAGCTCGTAACATATCTTCTAAAGTCTAAATTATTCTTTCTGATTGCCCGTCCGTCTGTGGATGGTAAGTTGTACTAAATCTTAACTTAGTACCCAAACTATGAAGTAAGCTCTTCCAGAAATGTAATATAAAACGGGTATCTCTGTCTGACACAATACTGACAGGGACTCCATGCTGCCTGACTATCTGCTGCATATACAACTCTGCCAACTTTTCTGTAGATTGTCCTACTCTGAAAGAAAGAAAGTGTTCCACCTTTGTAAGCCGATCTACTATCACCCAAATAGCATCTTTACTACTTTGTGATCTCGGTAAACCGGTCACAAAGTCCATTGTAATATGTTCCCATTTCTATTCCGGAATAGGAAGCGATTGTAACAATCCAACTGGCCTCTGTTGTTCTGCCTTCACTTGCTGACATACCAAGCAACGAAAAACAAATCTAGCTATCTCCCTCTTCATTCCGTTCCACCAGAAGTGCTGCTTGATATCTTGGTACATCTTGGTCCCTCCAGGGTGTATTGAATACTGAGAACTGTAAGCTTCTGTCATAACCTCTTGTCTGATATCTCCACTAGGCACACATAGACGTGATCCAAACCTAAGTGTACCATCTTCATGGATTTGCATCTCCTTTCTGAGTCCCGACTCACATTCTGTCCTGAGTTTTTGAATCCTTGGGTCCTGTGCCTGAGCTGTCTTAATCCTATCTACTAAGTCAGATTGAACTTGTCAACATAAATGTGCCGCCTCTCCTGCTGAGAGCATCTGCTACCACATTAGCCTTGCCTGGATGATACTGAAGTTCCACGTCATAATCCTTGATCAACTCCAACCATCTTCTCTGCCTCATGTTCAGTTCCTTCTGAGTAAAGATGTACTTCAGACTTTTGTGGTCTGTGTACATGTCCACTCGATCACCGTACAAGTAATGCCTCTATAGCTTCAAAGCAAATACTACTGCTGCCAACTCCAAGTCATGAGTTGGATAATTCTTCTCGTAGTCCCGAAGCTGCCTAGATGCATGCGTTATCACCTTCCCATGCTGCATGAGGACGCACCCAAGTCCTTTACCTGATGCATCACAATATACAGTAAAACCTTCGGGTCCAACTGGCAATGTAAGAATAGGCACTGATATCAACTTCTGCTTCAAATTCTCAAATAATGCCTGATATTCTTTCGACCAAACGAATGGCACATCTTTTCGTGTCAAATGGGTCATGGGTGCTGAAAGTCTCGTAAAGTCTGATACGAATCTTTTATAATATCCTGCCAATCCTAAGAAACTCCGTACATCAGCTACGGTCTTGGGTACTGGCCAACTCTCTACTGCTTCTACCTTCTTGGGATCCACTGCTACTCCAGTTCCTAATATGATGTGCCCCAAGAATAAAATTCGATCCGTCCAAAACTCACACTTGTTGAGCTTGGCATACAACTGGTTCTCTCTCAGAACCTGTAACACTTTTCAGAGGTGGTCTTCATGCTTCTTTTTACTGGCAGAGTATACGAGAATGCCGTCAAGAAACATAACGACAAATTGATCCAAGTATGGCATAAAGATACGGTTCATCAAATCCATGAATATTGCTGGAGTATGGGTCAAACCAAACGGCATTACCAAGAATTCCTAATGCCCATACTTTGACCTGAATGTTGTCTTGGGAATATTCTCCTTTCGAACCCTCACTTGATGATATCCTGAACGAAGATCTATCTTGAAGAAAAGTCTAGCTCTGCTCAATTAGTCAAACAAGTCGTCGATCCTTGGTAGTGGGTGTTTTACTTAACAAAATGCCTGGAAGTCGGATTTTGAAAATAAAACAAAAAAAAGTACAAGAAGTACAAATTTGATTCTGGGAAAGTATTGCTATGGAAGTCTGATCTGTAAATGATCACTTTGTTCCTTGGACCATATGATGATGATGAAGATCGCTACTTGAGATTGAACAACCGGAAGAACTAAGTCACCAGAAAGGTATCGACGCACTTGGGCACTGATGGCGAGGCCGAATGCTTTCCTGCTTTGCTTCACTCTGTTCTGGAAGAAAGGTTGAAGAAGAATGCTCTCGAAAATCAAAATCTCTAAGTTCTGATCTCTGTATTCTCTCCTGTCTCTGTGTCTTGTCTTGAGAAAAATCAGTCCATTTATAAGCTTGGGCTCTTGTGCGTAAAAACTCAGCGAAAGTTCTGTCTTTACGCCAACAACCGCCACCCACGACCAAAGTCATCCTCTGTATATGTTGACACGTGTCCCATTATTTCATTAAGAATAGGATGCACGTACACACGTTCTTCGGGATGTGTGACATGAAAGCCATGTAGGCAAACCACGTTCCAAGTTGGTCAGAAGAATAGGACGTAAAACAACCCCAATGTATTCTGAGCGTAAAGCAGTAGACTAGGCGTAAAATAGCCCTGACATAGACTTTCCGCGTAAAGTGGTTGTTAAATAACCTTGACCGTAAAAGTAGCTCAAATAGACTTTACGTACACGTCAACTGTTGAGCGTAAAAGCTCGTATAGTCTTCATGCGTAAAAGAAGCCATAATGTGAGCGTAACGTAGCTCAATCCATATACTAAACGACAACATTGGTCTCTGTGTAAAAACAAATCCCTTTGAATTTTGTGATATATGCCATCATTAATATCTCCATGTCAGAGTTTGCATTAAATGCAAGATTTGACAGCTTTGTCCAGCGTAAAAGTGGCTGATCTGTCCTTGGCGTAAAACCATGGGTATAGACCCGAGCGTAAAATGATCTCCCTGCTTTAGGCGTAAAGTGATTAGCCTTGTCTTGGGCGTAAAATATTTAGCCTCTCTGCGGCGTAAAGTGGCTCAATTGGAGTGGAATGATTTATCACTTTGACTCTTTCTTTGAAGCACTTTTTACGCTCCTACAAGACCCCCTTCAAAGTTTTCAAATATCTCCAAAATTTGGAACACTTTGAACAGAAGCGTAAAAATTGAGTTTTGACCAGTCAGCGTAAAATTCGGGATACGCAACAGTCATCCGCGTAAAAGCGGGGACATCCAACAGTCGGCGTAAAATCTAGAATTTGAACCGATTTGAAATCTCCCTATAAATAGGGTTATTCGGAGAAAGAAAACACTTTTACTTATCTTTTTGCAAATCTCAAATTCCTTTGCTCTGTCTTTCTTCGAAACCCTCACTTTGATCCGATGGCTCCCAAGAAATCATTCGCCGCCAGCAACAAGGGGAAGAAACCTGCCGTTGATTCATCGTCGGCTCCCATTCAGTCGTCAACACCACATCGACAACCCAACCCGACCGTAGCTCCGCCTTTGATGGGTAAAACCCTATTCTTTGGCTGGAAAAACTCGTCGAGGAAGGAAGAGATGACCCAAACCTTCAGTTTTTATGCCCACATCGTACGTGTTAGCGTAAAAGCTGAAATGACAATATACGCCCACGTTGTACGTGTTAGCGTAAAAATAAAAAGAGCACGCCCACGTTATACATGTCAGCATAAAATTTGGATTACGCCCACAATTAATGTGCTAGCGTAAAACTTAACTACGCTCATGTTCACACATGCCAGCGTAAAAAGTTATATTACGCTCACATTAACAAGTGGTAGCGTAAAATTCCTCAATCACTGAGAGACTTTGTAAAACAAAGACTTCATAAACTTTTATCAACTTTTAGTGAGCGTAAAAGTCATAAAACTTCCAAACTAATTTGATCTCTTTTGTCCTTTTGTCAGTGGATTTGCATGTTCACCCTCTTACAGAAGTTTTTGGCTCGTCAGTTGGCATGGTGGGTTCGAACTATCTGGAAGATTTATCTCATGTCCAATTTCCTCAATCGAACCCTGAATACCCAGTAGAGAGGGCACAACTGATAGCAGCTCAAGGAGATAGGATGTTATCCATGATGAATGGAGATTTGTTGACTTTACTAGATGCACAACAATTTACAAAACCGGCCTTCTTGTTTGGGGACGCCATTGACTGTAAATCCCAGACACACCCCAAGAAGGAGTCTTGGGTATTCAAATTTGGGGATAGGGCCATGTATCTTCCAGATATGGACCGAGATTATCCTTTGTCAGCATTTTTCCATGCTACCCACCATCGACAAATGCTATGGAATTTGACTCCTAATAGTTATGGAAGACCAGGCAGAATTGTTTTCAAGAGGGAGCATGCTAATGACATGGGGTATTTTGCTAGTGTTCCCAATGGTGGCGTCACTCCTATTTTTGGCCTCATGCCAGGAGCTAATCCCAGTGAAGACTCAGGTTTAATTCAACCAGTACAAACTCCGATGTTTGTCAACGAATTTATGAGGGCTGCTGTATTGTATCCTCAGACGAACCCCAGGCTGCCGGGATGGTTGACTCCATTCAATCAAAACTGGATCCAGATAAGTATTTGGATGATAAAGAATTTTGAAGCAGAGTTGAAAGACATTGGTTTATATGAGGCGATAGCTTCCACTAGTCAGGGTATTCCTTCAAACGGAAACTTATTTCTGGCCTTGATGGAAATATATATGAGTTCGACGGGAACTTTTGCCACTCCGAAAGGCAAAATGGGCCTTGCTCTTCATGAGATGCAGTTCATCTCGAAACTGCCGATGGGGGAAGCCCCATATGAGGAATACGTTCCTTCCAACAGAGAACTGGCTGAAATCAGAGAGACTAATCCTCAGTTATTTGAGGTCTATGAGGAACTGATGTGTCACTATCTGATTTGTACTATAATGCATGAAAGTACATCTCATTTGGCGTACATCAACAAGTGGACGACTTATCTCTTCTTTCATAAGGATAAAATATCCAAGGAAGACAAAGAAAGGTTTTAGGAAAACAAAGCTCCGGCAATCAACATAGATTCGGCAATCCCTTCTAACAAAATTAGGGATATGACGATTGCCTATAAATTCCCTAATAAATGTCTGTCTACAAAGACTGGGGAATTTCCTGCCGGGACTGAAGCCGTGAGCTTCCTTAGATGTGGTAGCCAAAAAATCTCTCGGAGAGCTTTGCTGGCAGGCTTTCTTTCTTTATGGTTGAGAAGATGGGTTGTACCGGGTATTGGTACTGTTGACAGAATCTACCGTAGTGTGCTATGGCCGGCAGTACGTCTGGTTTTCAAAGTCAGGATTAACCTGCTGTCAGCCATGTTGTGTCGAATAAATGCAGGTTTAAGGACCTTCGGCGAGAAGTTAATCAACAATGCTCCTCATCGGAATATTTTCCCTAAAGTAGAAATGCCCTACACTTATCTGATGGGCTGGCTGTTGCATCACAACTGCAGATTGTTACCACCAGGCCCAGGTGATGATGCAGAGGTCTTTCTCCAAAAATTCAGCAAAGCTACATGGATCGCTACGACTGTGGCGGATACCCGAGCAGTTCTGAAATATTCTTATGGTTGGAACTTTCTACTGTACCCGGCCGCAAGTTACAACAGATTGCTTCGGTGTTCAGTTTGAAGATGAAGTCGAAGGAAGAGTTGTATTGCCACAATCAGTCTTTAGATGGCTTCAGTGCATCAGACCTTCTCATCTGATGTACAGAAATGAAGATAATTGTGCGTTTGAACCATACTTAACCAGTAGGTTTGCTCGCCAATTTGGGTACGACCAACTTCATGTTGGTAATCCTTCGACTAGTTTCCGTCACTATGGGAAATTACTTGACGGAGCTAGGGGTTGGAGGTATTTCGGTGCTGCTCAGACTGGTGCTATATTTAGAATTTCGACCGCCACCAGCACTACAGAACTACGTATACTCCATACGTATGCCCACTTTTATACTTCAATTCGTTCTTTTGCCCACGGTTATAATATGAGGGATAGTCTGAGGTGGCCTAAAGAAGGAGATATTGAGGAGCAGGTCAGGGTACCAGCAGACATCCCTGACGATACTGGCATTCCAGATCCTTTTTTAGAAGTTATCCCAACAGGAGTTGGAGAACCAGCTGCAGAACCTATCATCATTGGCAAAGGTCGAAAAAGAAAACAAAGTGCAGCCATCACATCTCCAACGAAAACTCCGGAAAAGAAGAAGAGGTCTACCACAAAAGGGCCTTCCAAGCCAAGAGCCCATACTCCAGAAGATGATACTTTGATTGAAGATGATCATCTTGTTAGTTCTTCCTCAGTCTATCCAGGAGAAGGATTTCCAGCCCCTCCATCAATAGTTGGATCAGGAGCTGTAACACTTTTGTCTCCTGGGCGTTTTAGCACCTCACTCCATTTATCTTTGCCAACCAAGACACAGGTTACAGAGGGTGCTACTACTGTATCCACCGCTAATCAAGACCACATCCCATCAGACGAACCGGCTCTTGACTTCGAGGATGATGACTGGGATGGTGATTATGACTCATATCTTGAAAAAACGCACATATTCCAAGTATTACACAAAACCTATACGGAATTATATACCATGATTTTGTATATTAACTTATTTTGTTTGTTTTTTTGCAGATGTCATAATTGTACCAAAGCCTATGGCTCTTTCTCCTCAAGAAGAGGACATTTATGAGGAAAATGAGGAATCTACTGATGAGGCTTCTTCTTCTAGCAAAGAGGGTGCTGATGAAAAGAGAGGACAATAACCCGCGGTGGAGCATCAAGAAGCACATCCTGAACTATCCTCTCATGTTGAAGATCAGTACCAGAAAGAGGCTGCAATAGACCCCACTGCAGGTGATGATGAACCTGCTGAAGAAGATTCAGTCTTAAATAAAGAATCAACTATAGAAGATTTTACTGCAACTGAAGCAATGGAAAATCCTGTGGAGCCGACAGTTGAAGAAAGTGTTGAACCCAGGGAAGTGATAGCATCCTCTGCTGTAGCTGCTGATTCAACATCGGTTTTTGATAAGTCAATACCGGAACCTGAACCAGCTCCTGCAATTGTCACTATATCCGCCAATATCACCGCCGCCAGAACTCCAGAAACGGCTGGAGTGACAGATATTAAAGAGATTGCTCCTGAAGTTCTTGGGAACCAAATAACAGCAGTAACAACAACAACTCCTCCTCCGTCTGTTGTTACACCAATGGTAGCTATAGGCGTTGGAGATACAATCCCTGAAGCTATTAGGGATAACTTAACCATGGCAACAGTAACAGCAACAACTTCGTCTCATCCTGCTGTCATGCCAACCACATCTGCTTCCGACCCCCAAAGAAGAGATTTATTAGATTTTGCCGCCACGCCAAGCTCCAGCGTAGAAATGAATCTCCTGGTTGGGATTCATACTGAAACTTTTTATAAAACTCTGGCAACTTTGATAAAGATGGTCCTGAATAAGGGTCTCAGCTATGAGATTTGAAGACGGCAATGGCTCTGACTATCAAAAATGTTGCCATGTTCAATGATGTTGAGAGAGCTGCCACGTTGGGGAAAATAGTAGAGGACCTTGAGCAGCCGATTGGAGAATATCTCAGGCTATCAAATGAGACTATTGAAGGCCTCATTCATGAGGAATATGATGCCTTAACGGCTGATTATCTTGCTCGAGAGACTACATATAATGCAGCTCTCCATGAACACAGTCTGAAGGTTGCCAAAGAGAAAGCCTTTTTAGCTGGCATAAAACCTGTACTGCATGGTCACAGAGTGGCTTATGATGCTTTGAACATAGATATTCAGAGCAAGAATGACAGAATCCGCGAAGTCGAGGCAGAGCTAGCTTACTTGAAGGCTGAAAGGGAGAAGATGATCGATGCTCGAAATTTGCACCTCACCCAAAGCTCAATTTTAGAAGAACAAGCTTTTGGGGCTGAATCGACCATCAGAACCCTTGATGAAGCCAAGGACAATTTGATAATCACCTTCGATGAACTTTTCTGTATTTGCACCCCCGAAGCTCGACGTGCAGAGGCTACCAAGAAGGTTATGAATTCTCGTGGCAAGCGGCTAGAAGAATTAAAGAAGTTGTTTCAAGATGTTTTCACTCCACCTTAAGAGAGTGCTTTGTCATCTTTTGTCTTATTCATTTTGTAGTTTTTCCACCAGAAATGAATGAAAGATTTGTTTTATGATCCTATCGTTTATTTGGAATTTAAACAATAGGTATGAGATAGAAAACACTTATTAGAGGTAATATGGACGTGACAAGTCTTTTAAACTCAACGTATTATATCTATCCAGAGGTAATATGGACATGATAGATAATGAAATTGCATTTTCTGTTTTAGAGCATAGTACTATCAGAGGTAATATGAACATGATAGTATGTAAGAACTCAAAGAAAAGCAGATTAATATCTATGCAGAGGTCAAATGGACATGATAGATAGGAAAGTCCAGCAAATTTAATATTTATTCAGAGGTTATAAGAACGTGATAAATAATAAATTCAGGTTTCGATATCAACTGATAAGATGGAAGATAAAAATTTCTCTCAAAAGAGATGAGTAATCAGCTTAACCAAACTTTGGTAGCTGGGGATTAAGAAGACAGGTATCGTGAGCATATATGTCAGATATCGATAAAAAAAGTGGATGACCTGACCTATTTTATGGGAAAGGAAAGGAGGTCAACTCAAGAGTAAATCCTAATGGAAAGTTGAAGATATACGTTCGAATTCATCATATAAGGAACGAGATATATCCGATTCGATGAATTAGTTTTCTTCCGAATCAGATGATTGTGAGGAATTAGAAGAGAATTCCTCTTGTATATCGTCATTAAACATATGGGATGGATCATATCCCAATCCATGACGAGTCTTCTGATAAAACGGATCACCATATAACGGGAGTCGTCTACCTTTGCCTTGATTGAGACCTTGCATAGTCTTCAAATCATATCCCATGTTCTGGATAATCTTGATAGATTGTTGACTATACTTGTCAATTCGGATTCTTCCCTTGTCTTTATCTTTCAGCTCATCTGCCTGAGCAACAGGGATATTTTTAGCCAGCCCAAACACAATTTGGCGCTTGTTTTTCTTATTAGACGGAACCACGAAATAAGATTCTTCGTGACGTCTAAAAGTTACACAGGCTTGTGATGAAGCGGCTACAGGTAGAAGATAGGAAGAAGATGTCAGGAACCTTTGAGCATAAGGTCCAACATCTATATGAGGAGGGAAAGTATTTTCCTTATGATCAATGTATAAAGTTTCTTCTGGCTCTATGTCGCCTTTATATTGATGACTTTGCTTATTGATATCAAAAGGTACAGAATGATCAATATTTACATCATTTACAATCTGATTACTACGCTTCGGATTAATCAACAGTGGACCATTATCCATCTTCTGCGTAGATTTGCCAATATTGACAATCAATGGTGGTTGTGGATCATTCGTACAAGAAGTACGCCCTTTGACTTTGATCATAAAAGGTTGAACTTGATTCTTAGCAGGAATATTTATTGATTCCTCGGATGAAGTTTGAGTTCTTCCTTTAACCTTGATTATCAAAGGTTGATTATTGACAGGTTGGGATTGGATTCGTCCTTTGACTATGATCTTCAAAGGTTGCTCTTCTGGAGGATCTTCATCAAGAGACTGATCCTCAGTAGATGATTGATCCTCAGCTATGTCTGATATCTCTTTCATATGCTCTTGTTTATAAAGCCTTGAATCAGAAAAATAGGCTTCGACACCTTTGAAAGGATTGATATCAGCAAACTCAGTCTTCACCACTCCTTGGGAATCCACATACTTGAAGCATTGGTGGAGAGTTGAAGGCACGATATTATGTTCATGTAATCATGGGCTTCCAAGAAGGATATTGTAGGATACGTCTGAGTTGATAACATAGAAGGTTACCATAGTTCGGAGATCTCCAATCTGAATCTGCAGACGAATCTTCCCCAGTGGTTTACTCTTGCCAGAGTTAAAATCGACTATTGTAGTACTAGTGTAAGTCAAATCACTAGTAGGAATCCTCAGGGGTCTTAGCATACTCTAAAGAATTATGCTAATTGAAGACCCAGGATCAATGTAGATCCTGTCAATTTCAGTAGATCCAATATACCCAGTATAGCACAGAGGCCTATCTTGTTTGTTATGCTTCAACAGCATATCTTCTTGTGTAAAGGTGATGTTGGGAATTGCTTCCATCACACTATGACATTGCGGACATGAAACTAGAGTATTATCAGGACTCTTGAGTTGAGCCAAGCATGAATCTGCCTGAAGTAGAGCTTCACTCAAAGTCTTCCTGCTTTCTCTAGAAAGGCGAAGCAGTTCAAATATAGATAGTCTAGCCGGAGTATTGGCTAACTGAGCTAGAATATCAAATTTGTAAGGTTTCATCACCACCCCCTGACTGGAAGCAGACTTCAATGGAACGTCAAAATGTACTGCTTTCCGTTTCCCCTTTTCAACAACCGAGGGTTTAGTAGGAACATGAGAAGATTGAGCTGGTAGTGTTTCCACTACATCTTCTGCTTTCTTGGAAGATCCTTCATAATCTTTGTGGTACTCTTTCCCAGATCTTGTACCAGCAAAAGTTTCTTCCTCAGACTCAAGAGAAGGAAGTACCATATTACAGGATTTAGTCTTCCTCCCTTTAGCCTTTTTCTTGTAAGGTTTGTTGTGAGGAATTTCAGAACCCAGTCCAACCGTGGATTTTTGATTTTGAATTTGTAAAGGAAGTCGTATTCCTTTATCATAATTCAAACATTCTGCCTTCTGAAAGTCATAACCCATTTTCTTCATAAGAATGACAGATTGCTGACTGAACAGATGAATGGACAGTAGACTTTTAGCAAATGGTTCCACAGAGAAAGAAGAAGAGATCTCTGTATCCACAGGAGAATGAGGAATATGTCTCTGTAGCCACAGGAGGAGAAGGATTCGGAATACGAGGAAAAATCCCTGTCGGAGCTTTTTCATAAGCAGCGAAGACTTGTTGTGCCCGGTATAAAGGAATACTGTTCATGACTAGCCACTGCTGATGAGTAAGCTTAAGCTTGGTAGGAGGGACTAGACTTGGAGGACAGATGTTTAGTCCTCTCAATCTATCTTCTAGAGGAAAGCCATCCCATAGCCGATCCAAGTCATCGGGATCTGGAATATCATGAGAAATCATGTTGCAGGTTTTGACCTTCTTACCCTTCTTGGATTTTGAAGTTTTACCTTCATTTTCCAATTCAGGCACTAAGTCAGGATGTACCCACATGATTTCACCAGTCTTTAGTGTGAGTGGCAGCAATCCTGCATATTCTTCTCTGGCAGGCGGGATATTCACGATCTTCATTGTCGCCTTCGGAATTGGGATAATTCCATCTAGGACATGCTGTGGAGGAAAATCTCCGAACTGAAGAGAAACCATATTGGTCGTAACCATATGGTCATCATTAGTTAAGGCGATAGCACCGCCATTTATCAGCTCTTGGATTTTCTTCTTCAGGACATCGCAAGCACTGGTAGGATGATTAATGTATCTATGATAGATACAATATTTGGGATTGTCAGTTAGATTCACTTCATTAGGCCTCTTTGGCTCTAGAATCTGAAGGTTGCCACTCTTCACCAGACACTGAAATATCCCTGGGATATCGCTCTCATCGAAAGAGTATTCTTCCTTTGGCCTGGAAGATTCCTGACTATTCGGTATCATTTTATTCTCGGAAAGATTAACCATGAGGGTATCTTTTCCTTTCATATTACGATTATCGGGGTTATTACCAGGATTACTTTTCTTTCCTCTATCATCTGAGGCGACAATCATCCCATGTTCACAAGCCAACCTACTATTGGTCTCGGCAGAAACTGCTGCTATGATGAACGAAGCCCAATCTGTGAATTGGAAACCCGTGAAAACAGCAATGGATGGTCACAGATTCATCTTGCATGTATCATTCAACGCTGAATCTGGCATACTAGGAGGCATCTTTAGAGTAGCCTGTCGGAAACGTTCAATAAACGTTCGAGTATCTTCTTTCTCCTTTTGTTTGATTTCTATCAAGGAGGACATGTTCATGTCCATACCTCCTTCATAGAAACGGAAGAGAAACATTGCCTTGAATTCGTCAAAAGACGAAATAGAATTATCGAGTAAGCTACGATACCAGTCGTAAGCTGAACCCGTCAGGCACCCGATGAACACTCGAGTGAGAAGAGCGTTATTTTTCTGCAAGTGCACAGTCATAATATCAAAGTAATTGATATATTGACTGGGAGATGCTTTTCCATCGAACAAAATCATAGATTGTGGCTTGAATTTTGGTGGAAAGGGTACATCATTCCAATGAGGAGGATAAGGTTGCTTAATCCCTAACCTCTGGAGTTGATCCTTGTGCCTCAAGACTTCAAACTGTGCTTTGAGTTCACGCACTGCTTGAATGGCCTCACTAGTTTACGGAAGCACATTGAATTGAATAGTTGTTGGATGTACCGTAATCCCCACTGGAGGTGGTACGTCTTCAGGCATGATGGAATCTGGAGATGTAGAATTTTGATTAACAGCAGGCTCCTGAATATTCAAAGGTATTTCAGCCCCTTGACTATCTTGAGTTAGTGCTGCTACTGGTACTGGTGCTATTACTGTCGGCTGAGCAGTTTGCTGATTCAATATTATCTGATGCATGTTTTGCACCATGTTAAGCATGTCTTTCAGTGATTGCTCAACAGCAGTGAGACGCTATTCTGTATTAACAGATGAGGTCTCTGGTTCATCTCCAACAGCGTAGGATTCAACCTCTCTTGAAGATATAGAGGGATCAGTATAGAAGTATGAATCCACACTATCGGTATCAGACTCAAAAGATTGAGTACCCCCAGCTTCTGAATCAGAAGCCTGCATTTGTCTTTGTCTTCTTGATCGAGTGTTTTGATATACCCCCTCAAAAGAATCAAGAAGTCTGTTAAACTGTTGTTGACCTGTGGTTTGGGACGTATTCCGTCATGGACGTCGCCCTCTGTTAGTATGAGATGTCATGTTGACTGATGCATATGACAACTCATGTTCTTTGTCTTCAGCTTAATGTTGAGGCGAATTAAAATTTAATTGATCAAAAACTGGCCGTTTTGAAGCCGAACAACAATAGTTGATCACAACCTGGTGATAATCACAATGATGTTTTTCTTGGGGAAATGTCACCGAAGATTGTCTATTCTTACGCTTTTGTATTAGCAATTCACGTAAGTCAGAAGGAGTTGGGAGAGTAGTCTTTTTTATTACATTAGGGGTAGAAAAACGTTTAGTACCCTGTGTATAAAGAAGATTACTGGCAGCATTTACAGAACCAAATTATACATTTTTATGCGTTTGGAGTTGTGTGCGTAAATCTTGAGATTTTTTAGCACAAAGGACTCCATTTTCATTGCGTGTAATTTGTAAATTTGGTACTTTGCGTGGAGCAGTATGAGAAGGCTGTTGGTGTAGAACTGAAGTTTTACTAACATCATTTTTATGCTGCACACGTTTAGTTACATTCATATTAGATGTGTAAACATCTTTGTGAATTTTATCTACACTGTCACAGACAGGAGACTTACCTTCACGCGTAGAGCGTAAAATTTGGTTATCTACCACGTCACAGACGGGAGATTTTCCCTTACGCGAAGAGCGTAACTTGTGTGTGTCTACCATGTCACAGACGGGAGACTTATTCTTACCCTCAGAAGCATTAGAGTCTGCCATATTACAAATGGGAGACTCATCTTTATGTACTGAGCGTAAAAGTTGGTTTTTACCCACTGAGCGTAAAACCTGGTTCTTACGCAGTGGGCGTGAAACCTGATTATCTTCACCGTTACAAACGGGAGATAAATCGTCACACTTTGAGTGCAACTCTGAAGTAAGGACTGCCTTGTTACGAACGGGAGCCCCTATGACAGGAGTGGGAAGAATTCCCTTGCCACTAGCAGCAACAAAGAGATCAGAAGCTATTTTGGATTTAGGGATCCAAACTTTTTGTGCTTTACGAGATTTTTGAACATTGGAGTAGCGAGAGCCACCCCCAGTTCGGAGCATTTCTTCATAGGCAGTCTGGTCGAAGTGTACAACCAGAGTCTTCTTGGTCAAACCGACCGAAACATCATCGTATTGAGCAATTGCCTTCTCGTCAGAGGAGAAGGTCGTCCCCAGCAGAGTCGCCATTTTTGTTTCACTTAACAAAATGCCTGGAAGTCGGATTTTGAAAATAAAATGAGAAAAAGTACAAGAAGTACAAATTTGATTCTGGGAAAGTATTGCTATGGAAGTCTGATCTATAAATGATCACTTTGTTCCTTGGACCATATGATGATGATGAAGATCGCTGCTTGAGATTGAACAACCGGAAGAACTAAGTCACCATAAAGGTATCGACGTACTTGGGCACTGATGGCGAGGCCGAATGCTTTTCTGCTTTGCTTCACTCTGTTCTGGAAGAAAGGTTGAAGAAGAATGCTCTCGAAAATCAAAATCTCTAAGTTCTGATCTCTGTATTCTCTCCTATCTCTGTGTCTTGTCTTGAGAAAAATCAGTCCATTTATAAGCTTGGGCTCTTGTGCGTAAAAACTCAGCGAAAGTTTCGTCTTTACGCCAACAACCGCCACCCACGACCAAAGTCATCCTCTGTATATGTTGACACGTGTCCCATCATTTTATTAAGAATAGGATGCACGTACACACGTTCTTCGGGATGTGTGGCATGAAAGCCATGTAGGCAAACCACGTTCCAAGCTGGTCAGAAGAATAGGGCGTAAAACAACCCCAATGTGTTCTGAGCGTAAAGCAGTAGACTAGGCGTAAAATAGCCCTGACATAGACTTCCCACGTAAAGTGGTTGTTAAATAACCTTGAGCGTAAAAGTAGCTCAAATGGACTTTACGCACACGTCAACTGTTGAGCGTAAAAGTTCGTATAGTCTTCATGCGTAAAAGAAGCCATAGTGTGAGCGTAAAGTAGCTCAATCCACATACTAAATGACAACATTGGTCTCTGTGTAAAAACAAATCCCTTTGAATTTTGTGATATATGCCATCATTAATATCTCCATGTCAGAGTTTGCATTAAATACGAGATTTGACAGCTTTGTCCAGCGTAAAAGTGGCTGATCTGTCCTTGGCGTATAACCATGGGTATAGACCCGAGCGTAAAATGATCTGCCTGCTTTAGGCGTAAAGTGATTAGCCTTGTCTTGGGCGTAAAGTATTTAGCCTCTCTGCGGCGTAAAGTGGCTCAATTGGAGTGGAATGATTTATCACTTTGACTCTTTCTTTGAAGCACTTTTTACGCTCCTATAGTGGGTACTTGTTCTTCACTGTTGCCGCGTTGAGCTTCTTATAGTCAATACATAATCTGGATGACCCATCCTTCTTCCCTACAAGTACCACTGGTGCTGCCCATGGTGATACGCTAGCTTGGATGAACTGCTTCTCTTCTAATTCCTCTATGTGCTGATATACCTTGGCCTGCTCTGAATCTGCCATTCTGTAAACTCGATCTGATATCGGTTTAGTTCCAGGTACCAATTCTATGCTGAACTCAATATCTCTAACCGGTGGTAGACCTGGAAGTTCTTCGGAAAATACGTCTAGAAACTCTTCAACTACCTTCGGAACTTGAACTTCTTCCATTGTCGTTACTACTCCCTGCACTTGTTGAGTTGCCACTGATCTGACTTAGGTGAAACACTTCATACCTGAAATATCAAAAGATACACTCCCTCTACGTTAATCTATTATCGCATGACTGTCTTTCAGCCAGTCCATGCCTAAGATAACGTCAAAATTTCTAACAGGAAATTCTATCAACCGGGCGGGTAAGGAATGCCCGCAAACTACAATGCTACATGCTACAATAGCTCCACTAACTCCTACGAGCCCATTACCAGTGAGCATATTCAACCTCCCTGGCAATGCCTCGAACTCCATTCCTAGCCGTATCGCAAATTGTGCAGATATAAATGAGTGTGATGCTCCCGAATCAAACAATGCTACTGCGGGATATAAGGCGACGAGAATGTTACCTGTCACAACATCTCCCGATGCCAATGCCTCTTCCAAGGACAGAGTGAATGCCTACCCTCGACCTCCTTGTTGGTTCCCATGTTACGGCCAAGCCTGGTGCTGCTGCTGGCCCCCTGCCTTGGTGATGCTGGGGTGGTCTATGTTGTTGTTGCATCGACGGTCCCTGCTGCCGAAACATCTGAGCTTGCGATATGAACGGGCGCTGTGCCAACGGTCTCACTGCCACCGCTTGTCCTCGATACTGGCCTGCCCCTGGTGTTGGCAGAGCAGGAAATTGTTGCACTGGTCCTCCTGACCTCAAATTCATGGGACAGGTGGTAACCCGATGATCTAGATTTCCACATATCAAACACAGTCCGTTCAATGTTCGACACACATCTCTAGTGTGTCCTACTTTTCCACAATAAGTGCAGCCCGCTGGGGGTTGCTGGTTCTTCCTCTGTTGCGGTTGCTGCCTTGGTGGTGCTGGCCCTCGCATTGCCACATCGTGAATGCGAACGCCAGGGGATGGTGTTGTTGTTCATGGTACTACTCCTCCTCCTCCTTTCATCTAACTGTGGGATCTCTTCTGACCGCCAGTCCTTACCGTGATCCTCTGAATGGCGATCTCATGCCTTCGGGTTGCCGTCAATACTTTGTCAAAAGTCTGATTATTGTGTCCCTCTATCAATTGCAAGAGTTCAAGATGAAAACCTTGTTGGAACCTCATAGCCATCTGGCTTTCTATTACTACCATCTCTGGGGCGAATCTACTCAATCTGCAGAACTCCACTGCATAAGCATCTACTGTCTTGCCGGCCTGCTTGAGGTTGATAAACTTCTGTTGTAGCTCAAACTGTGCCACAACTCCATAGTACTTCGTCTTGAATCTTGCTGTAAAATCGTCCTAAGCAACGGGACATCTGATGCCTACTTCCTCTGATTTCCACCAATCACGTACGAGATCCTGAAGTAACAACTTCACTTGATCCACACGTTTTTCTGCCGGCACCTTAGCTGCTGTCAAAATAGCCTCAATATCCTTAAGCCATGCATCTGCTGAAATGGCATCTTCCGTACCCTCGAAACGGCGGGGGATGTACTTACAAAATCTGGTTGATGCTCCTAAATCTGTCCTCGCCCTCGTTCCAAAGCCGTCTGCAACCCTTGGTTGAGTAGTACGTTCTGCTCCTACAACTGAGCGTGCATGTACTGCTGGGCTAACATCTGATGTTGCTGAGTGGCCATCATCCCTCTCATGATCTCCAGAAGGGCTGGTGTGTCCACTTCCATAGGGGTAGGTGGAATTATTGGTGGTGTAGGAACCTCCGAATACTGCGGTCCAGCTGCTGGTTCCACTATCATTTCTTCTTGGATAGTCTCTTGAGGTAGTTCTGGACCTTGTAGCTGACCAACCTGGTCATGTTGTCCCTGTTGCCCTTGTTGTTGCTATCCAATTATGACAGATACAGACGAGGTGCCCCTAAGAAAAGGGACAAGAGAATAATCAAACGATCGGACAGGGAAGATCAATTAAGTCCAAGGATACCAGAAGGTCAAGCTAGGGTCGAGAATCAACGAATCATGAGATCAAGGAAAAACATGTGTGATTGAGACATCTTATAAATAAAATACCCCACAAGTCTGAAATAGACCTGTATGGGCCACCACTAAAACCTTGTCACGCCCCAGAACCATAATACTAGAGAGCGGGAGAATGACTCAGCTAGCTACGTATTACGGATAGAGGAATACCGTATAATACGATCAATGCTGTCTAAAAGACGAGGGGGTGCATACTACATGAAAGTCTCGCTATGGTCACTTCACATCTATTGTCTCAATTATTCCAACAAGAAACAGTAATAGAGAACATATAAGACAAAGCAGTAAGGCATCCCGAACGCTCAGTCAAAATGTTCTTGATATCTGGCTTTACAAAACATAGCCAGGTGGTGTAGCAAAGTATACACAATTGTTATCAGCTGCAGCCTGACTTAGTTACAATTATGTAAAAGTAAGTACAAGACGATACGACTAACTTGTCGGTGCCAAACGACAAGTATAAAGTAAATAACAAAACGAGCGGGGAGGTAAGGAACCCACTCGAGTCCTCCTGCGGTCATTCCTCTAGTATTGACCATCTTAGAGGTGGAAGTAAGCTGAGTCCTCAGGAACCGGCTCTAAATCTGGCCTTGCAAAACCAGAGAGGTTAGACCTCTAATAGCAAGTATCGCAAGAAAGCACGATATGAGAAATTAGAACCAGTAATAAAAAATATGATAAATAGATCTCTGCTAGCTACTGGGATTCACATAACATCATGACACTTCGGACCAACCTCCCAACCAAACAAGGACAGAAGTTGGCCCGTCATGTCCTGACTTTCTGATCATCTCAGTTAGGTAACAGAGTAGATACAGTGCACAACAAGTCGATTTAACAACCACTCAACTATACGGCTTGTTATGGTGAGTTCCAAGTTATCTTGGAATTATGCAATGATGATTCCTCAGTTCTTACTATGTGCAAGCAAGGCTAGTCTATACAGTCAATCAATTACGCCAATCATAAATTAGACGAGTCCCAGCAGGATGCCCGTCATCAATATACAATATACAATAAATAATATAAGCAGATACCGTTCCCTGCCCGTGTGGCAGATTTGCAGTATCTGTGGGAACCAGCCGGCCTATCGGGCACTTAATAGTCCCAAAGAGGGCTGCCATGTAAGAACTCGGGAATCCATTCTCTCCATGTAATTATTATTTTATTTAGCTTAATAGCCTCTATGTTAAGTGAAATTCTATGCCGTGGATCATGGTCATTCAGAATAAGTACTTCCGTACAGAGTACGATATGCCCAACTCTACAACGATACCCGTACGGTTAGGTTGTAGGTCTTACATAGCGTAATGCAACAATCAAAACTATCTACGGAATAATTATGCCTTGACCATAAAGTACATATGCTGCTTTTGTAAAATAAATAAATAAATGAATTGAAGCCTGCATATACCTGTATGCCAATGTTCGGGATCATCCAGTTGATTACAATAGTTCATAGTTAATATGAACGTGTCTCGTTCATTCAATTCAATAAGACGACTAGCCAGTCTCTTAGTTCTAACTAGGAACGCATGATCAATTATTTAAATTAAGATATCAATTGATGTTAATTAATGTCAAGATAACAATTAATGTTAATAAATGCCAAGACAATCAATTAATGTCAATCAATATCAATTCAGGTCAAGAATCGGCCAAAAAGGCATTAGGGCCAGAGTTTATGCGGCCAGGAATTTATTGATTCATGCGGCTGAGTAAAATATGCATATGCGGGTCGGGAATAATGAGTCCATGCGGCTGGGGATAGGGACTCTATGCGGCTCGGGTCACTAGCTCATGCGGTCGGGGTCGATCGGGTCTTTACG
This sequence comes from Iris pallida, assembly GCA_029216955.1. Classification (NCBI taxonomy): domain Eukaryota; kingdom Viridiplantae; phylum Streptophyta; class Magnoliopsida; order Asparagales; family Iridaceae; genus Iris; species Iris pallida. The sequence goes on from JANAVB010033420.1 coordinate 5,621,178, forward strand.
GCCAGAGAACGGTAAGCCTATATGCGGCTGAAAATATGCATATACGGTTCGGGAATAATGAAAGTCACATGCGGCTGGGATTCACCAAGCCTATGCGACTGAGATGTCATGCGGTCATGCGGCTCGGAAGCCGAGCCTTATGCGGCTGGGATAGACTGAATGTAAATGCGGCTGGATAATATACATGCGGGCTAAGAAATAAAACAAGTCATGCGACCAGAATTAACAAAGCCTTATGCGGCTGAAAAGTCTATGCGGCCCAAGATCATGCGGTCAAGTGTTCCCATGCAGCCGAAGGGGTATGATCCCTATGCGGCTCGAAATAAGAAGCTCATGCGGTTGAGAAATCCATGATTCATGCGGCTGAAAAGCGTCATGCATATGCGGCACGGAATAACACGCGACCAGGTGCTCCATGCGGCCGGACACTCCATGCGGCCGAAACTGCTCAGAGTTCATGCGGCTGAAGAAGACTTGCCGTATGAAAAACTCATGTGGTCGAGCACTGCCATGCGGCTAAACTGTTCTTCTTCTCCGAACTTCTAAAAACAGAACCATGGGAGCCATTGCTTCCAATCTCTCTAAATCCTTCATTTAAAGCCCAAATCTGGACTTCCATAGGTCAAAATAGGGTAGAACAAAATTCTCTACAACATAGAACCATCAAAACTTCAAAAATAACAAAGTTACTAGATCAAAACCTAAGAAATTCGAAAATGTATTAAACTTAGTTCTACATGAAATGTGCTACGAAAATTGAAAATGCTAAGTACTAAAGTATCTAAGAATCTTGAGAGGAAGACAATGGAACAACAAAAATGGAAATCCATCAAGAAGCAAGTTGGCACTTGCCTATACGGCTGGGTAGGTGGGGGAGAGTTTATGAGGAAGAAGAAGAGTAATGGTGAAGTAATGAAGATAGAGAAAGGGAATGAGACTTTTAAATGAAGGAGAGGTGGTAGGTGGAGGGTTGGGTTCATGTTGAACCATCCAAGGCCAAAAAATAAACCAACTCGGGCCGAACCCAAAAGCAAAGCAGAAAGTAAAATGCAGAAAGATAATTAGCAGAAAATTAAAAAAAATTAAATACAGAACAATACATGATAAATATTAAATAAATACATTCTAGCAGTACATGTATTTAAAATACGTATTCTTGGAACGGGAAGTGACAACCAGTCTATTCCAAGAACCACATCGAACGTCGGCATCGAAAATACAAGAAGTCGTGCCTTCATCTCTCTACCATTTATCACTACAGGACAATCTCTACAAACACCACTAACAGGTACTACTCCTCCTCCAGTGAGGATTCGAATGTTTTTAGATAAAGATGACATGGGTATACTGTGTCTAGTGGCAAAGCTAGTGGCTATGAATGAATGGGTGGCTCCAGTGTTAAATAATGTGATGGCAAGAAATGATGCAACTAAAACCATACCTGCTATGACGTCCACCTCTGGTTCTGCCTCCTCTGCAGCTAGTGCAAAAGCCTTCCCCACTCTCTGATTGCCCGTCTGTGCTCTAGCCTGCTGGAATTGGGTTGCCTGAGTAGGCAAGGGTGGTCGGGGTGCTCCTGGTCCTGCAATAGCTGGCCTCTGTTACTGATTATGTGGAGGGACCCTCTGAAATAAGCAATCCCTAGCCTGGTGCTGAATTGATCCGCAAACTAAACAATGTCCCAGTCGTCGTCTACAATCTCTCACAATATGACCGAATTTGCCACCGAAATTGCAAGTGGCCTTCTCTTATGGTGGTATGGCCCTGTCCTCTGCTGATGCTGATGTGTAGGAGGACGTCTCACTGGCCCTCCTGTAGTGGTCTTAGCTGATCCTATAGTCGATGTAACTCGTCGATTCGCCTTCTTGCTTATGGCCTCCTGAGTTCTAGCCTCTACCAGAACAACTGCTTGGGAGACCCTCGACTCTGAGCTGGTGTACCTCTGCAACTCTATACTCAAGCCTCTATAAAACCTTTTGGCTTTCTCCAGCTCTGTCGTAACCAACCCTGGTGCGAAATGACTCAGTCGGCTAAACTCGGCGTCGTACTCGTCAACTGTCATATTTTCCTGCTCCAAGTGTAGAAACTGGTCATATAGAGCATCCTTGGCGATGTTGGAGAAAAACTTCTTATTGAACAGTCCTTTGAATTCCTTCCACGTCTGATCAACTCCTATCCGCCTCTCCTCTGTGGCCCACAAGTCGTAAGCATTTCCTTCTAGCTGTAACTTCACTGCCGTCATCCATAGATCTACGGATAACTCTGAATCCTTCAGGAGATTTTCTGTCTTAACCAGCCAATTGGTGATCCCAATGACGTCTTCAGTGCCCTTGAAGTGTGGAGGATTCATGATGCAGAATCCTTCGATGGAACCTACAGAGGCTTGTGGTGCTCGGGCTAATGCTATCTCTAAGCTCCTCCTGATGGCCTTGCTCTGTTGCATCTGAGCCTGTACCAGGATCTGGAGAATCTGCTCTGTGGTAGCCCTACCAGTCTGAGGCATGGAATGCTGTGGAGACAGGTATGGCACCTGGGGCATGATTTGTGGGGCACCCTGTGGCCCGTACTGTGGAGGATATAAAGGATATGGAAAGGGATATGGCGGGGGGTATGAGGGTGGATACTAAGGTGGATTCTGTGGAGGATACTGGGGTGGATATGATGGTGGATATGGTGATGGATATGGTGGGGGCTGCTGGGGCGGATAAGATGGGGGATACTGTGGTGGCTGTTGTGGTGGATATTGTGGAGGCTGTTGCGGTGGATATGATGATGGTGGATATTGGGGTAGAATCTGTGGTAGGAACGGAGGTGGATAAGGTGGTGGTGGTGGTAAGTACTCTCCTTGGGGTGCAGGATCCTCGGGACCAATCTGCTGAGTCATAGCTAGGGTCATCACTGGCTGGAGGGATGGCCCGGATGGTGCTGGAGTGGTCGGGGACATAGCTGGCTACTACGAATTCACTGGTTCCTCTTGAGCAGTAGTGTTCCCATCAGTAATGGCAAGGGGAGTAGTGAGACCGCTACGAAGATTTATCCTATATTGGTATGAAAATTTACAGTTGGTTAGAATAATTTCAAGCTGAAGGGAATTCAATAAGTTTATAGGAAAAAAAGATGGAGTAGAGATCAAAGAAGGTAGTAGTAAGTGGATGAGATCCTATGCCCTATTCCAAGTTTGCAGGCTTGTTGGGCACAGTCATGTAACCCAACAATATTATTCGACCTGCATAGGCCACCACAAAAACATGTAACGTCCCAGTCCCATAATACGTAGGACTAAGTACGTTAGTATGCCAGTTGCACGTATACAAGAAATACACCAATATGTGGTATCCCCATATTGGTACATAAGTTGTAATAATGATATATGATAAGCCATAATAATATAACTAAAGCTCATCCACAGCTCAGCACAGAGAATATAATAAGTCCATGAAATAAGATAAATGATGATATCAAAATATAGTCGGGTGGACATTCCCACCCAAACAGCTATGGAAAAATAGTCTCAACTAAATGGCGTCCAACCTCTTAAAATAGCAAGAAAGATGATAAAAAGATGTCCAATACATAGTCTCAGATAATAAAGAATAAAACTAAGTATGGGCAGGAGATGCCTCGTCACCGATGTATGATGGATCCAATGCTGCATCGTGCTCCTCGGGATAGTCCTGCTCGTCTAATCCTGGAGAGATCACCAGGTCCTCAGAGGGACGTAACAAGATACAGAAAATATGCCGAAATAACTGAATGTGAAAATGTGCAACCATGACACTACAGGATATCCTAACCGTCTATGTGAGATGCACTTTATAGGACAATGTTTTACGCAGGGGCTGTCACAAGTAAGTAATAAAGAGTGGCCAACAAGTAGCACTCATCCGGGACACTATCGGCCGGGTAACACGCAGCGCTCATTCGAGACACTATCTCCTAAATGTGTGTAAAAGTAAATGTAGCCCCTACACTAGAAGTTGTCCCCTCCCCCAAGTGCTCCTGTCCAAGATGTATCCACAATATGTCCAGTTGGCAACTGCTATGGCGTCTAACTCGACTCACTAATAGAAGTTACCTCCTAACCGTCGCACGTCCCGTACGTATCGATGGCCAGTTGAGTACGCAGGTCCGTGTCCTATATGAACTCACTCATCACGTGATACACATGTGTCAAGGCCATAGGAGATATAAAAATACCCTACATACTCATAGGGTAGTCAACTGACACAAGGTCGACATACAAATAAGATAAATAAATATAACGACTAAATGTAGCCGCTTGCACCCAAGTGTGACTTGAACGCCCAATATGGGAAAAATGACAAATAAGAAAAAGAAATATACAATAAAAAAAGATACCAAAAATAAATGAGCACAACCATAATCTATGGCAAAGTATACTTGCCTGCGGTACGAGAAGGGCAATCCAAGAGTAGCAAGTGTCAGCACCAAAACTCACAAATCACAGATGACTCCAGACGCTGAAACAAACATCAAAAATGATCTCGGTGAAGAAGATATACCTATGAAATGCCTGTCCAAAAGTCTAATTCTGGAACAGGGGCAAAATCATAATTTTGGGTCAAAACGAAATGCGTGCCAAAGTCTATGGTCTCTAAAGTCATCAAACACATGTCTTCGGATTCAGTTTGAGGAGAGGAACTCAACGGTATGTCTAGTTTTGGATTCTGATGAGCCGTGTACAAATTCGCCCGTTTGAGTGGGTCGCGGTCCCGCCAAAAAGGGGTTTCGATTCGACCTTCCCAGAATCGAACCAAACTTGGCACACAGGACCAAAATTTTGATTCGGGCCTGTTGGCACAAGTTTCATCTTGAATCGACGACTGTACACGAAGTTAGGACGAAGTTTACAAATTGGCGATACGGGGGTATCTTGACGGATACGGACTGATTTCGTCGCGCACAAACGACGAAACTAAGTTCCGTCAGTTTCCACACGTTGGCAACGTCCATACGCGCCTTTCGATGTATATAGTGCATGACCACGTCGCCCGGTTTGTCGGAGCGCACGCCGTTTCAAGAAAAATTCAGAAATTTTATATAAATTAATACAGGTTTTTCTCCAACTTCAACATCAATTTACTTTTTACACGTTAATCAAAACGACGATCCAGAAGATGCATTGCAATCTTGGTTATGTTGACTTTTACTGTTTTTAATTAGTTTCTATAATTCTTTAATGCACAGCAAGAAAATTGGTCGACAAGTTATCGTTTTAAAATAATTTTTAGTATTACAGAAAAACAGATTTTTCTTCAAATTTGTCTCAATTTTTCGAGCAATTTGATTGGTTGTTTCGAAATCCACCTGGAGGATCTCGAAGAGGGTCAAGTCTACTTTCCATAAAATTTTACGGATCGAAAATCGGTGCTACAAGTAAAAAGCTACGTCGTAGGGAAGTAGGGTACCTTGAGTGGGAAAGCTGCTCTGTGGGTGACGAGGGGCTGACTTCCGACGCTTCGTTCGTCGCGCACAAAACTCCATCGCTGGTGAAAAAAATTCGTAGGCGAAGAGGGTATGTTCTGCCATAATTTTGTTTTGGAAGTCTAGGGTTTTGAGGTTTGTGGAGAAAGTTATATACATAACAAGTTGGCCCCACTTCTAATACTAGTGGGGTTAGGATTTCTCAAATTTCCCACAATCTTAACTGCACTCGCGCGGGGGGGGGGGGGGGGGGGGTTGTTTTGCTATTGACGCAGGGGTGGGCCCGCCCACTTAAGTGGGCTGCTGCAGTTTTTTTTATTATTATTATTCTTTTTCTTTTCTTTTCTTTATTACCGAAAAGTTAAGTATACCAAAAAGTTAAGTATATATATATATATATATATATATATATATATATATATATATATATATATATATATATATATATATATATATATATATATATATATATATATATATATATATATATATATATATATATATTTATTTATATTTATAGATAAATATATATATTTTTTTTAAGCTAGCAAAATTTTTCAAAAAATTACAAATAAATTCCTAAAAATCCTAGATTTTATTATATTCCTTATTTAATAGAAATACGAACATGCACACATATAATAATATATATATATACACATACATTAATTATACTAACAAACTAGTAGTAAATAAATCCATAAATAATGAAATGCATAATGAAAATTAATTAAATTATAAAAAAATCAATTATAAATTATGGGGGTTTATAAGATAAGAGGGGACGAGAATCAATAGTACGAAAAGCAAGGACGTATAATCGAGAGCAAATATGGAGTTTTCAAGGACGTAGAGAATTTATAAGAGAATTTTCAAGGCAGTGTGGATTGAGATTTCTAAGATTTAGTCATAGTCGCAGGCTCGTACCAGTACAGTTACGTAACCGATACGATATGCTCTTACCAGCATGGGCCACCAAAAATACTTGTCACGACCCGCACCCGCTTTTCGGACGCGAGCTCGTGAGCAAGGCAGCTACGCATCAAGCAGACTCCAGTCCGACTCGAATACGTAAACGATGTCACGGCTAGGGTAAGCTGCCAAAACATGGCAAACAAATCTATATCACAAATCCACAATAAGAGTACAAAATATGAATGAACAAGTATGGGTCGCGGTCTGCAGCCCACTAGTACATATGCCCGATAAGACTCTAAAGAAAGTAACAAGAGTCTAAAACTGAATCAGGAAACAGGATATCTCATGATAAGGTATGAAAGCACGAGCGGATAATAAACATAATAACGATACCTGAATCCCGCAAGTGTATCATCACTTCCGCCATCCAGAACTACTAGCTAACTCCATGCAACCACTAAAGCTTAAGAGATTATCAGGTCCTCAGGGGACATAGCAAGATACATAAAAATATACCTATATAGCAGTTTATCATGCAATAAAGAAAATACAGAAAATAAACGGGAAAAGACCAATCAACACGAAGATACGACTATGCCCGACTGAAAGAACCACTACGCATAAACTAACTGCTGGAGAAGAACAAGAGAACACAATGTCAACGAATAACCAATCGAATACTCAAACCCTCGCCCTTAGTGTGGACTCTCAGGTTTGAACAACTACTAACCCTCGCCCCTAATGTGGACTCGCAAGTCAGCTTCAAAAAAACACCCTCGCCCCTAATATGGACTCGCAGGTGCGAAACAGATGACTACTCACCCTCGCCCCTAGTATGGACTCGTAGGTTAGCTTCAAGAAAAATACCCTCGCCCCTAATGTGGACTCACATGTGCGGAACAGATAACTGCTAACCCTTGCCCCTAGTGTGGACTCGCAGGTTAGCTTTAAGAAATCACCCTCGCCCCTAGTGTAGACTTGTAGGTGCGGACATATATCTACTAACCCTCGCCTCTAGTGTGGACTCACAGGTTAGCTTCACGAAATCAAAGTACAAATAGCTACTAACCCTCTCCCCTAATATGGACTCGCAGGTTAGCTTCAAGAATTCAAGGTACAACAGTTTTGTTATGACTTAATCATCCTATGACACGATGCGACTTACTCCAAGTACAGTGATGACACGATAAAACCCAATCATGATACACGAAAGAACCAATCCAATATGAACTATAAAATTAACTATGAACAAAAACTATATATATATATATATATATATGCTAGCATGCACGATGTACAAATCACATGTCAATAATCAACTAGTAAAACTATATAATAATAAATTATATATGTAAATAAACTGTAGAGGGAGGCAAGGTATCTTGCCTGGTGGTAGCGCGAAGATCCAATAATATACCATCAACTGGTACGCCATATAGTCCAAATCTCACAACTGTCTCCGAAAGCTGAAACATACATTGCCAACATTCTCAGAATAGTCAAATTAGCTAGGATTACCTGTCCTTAAGTCCAATTCTGGACACAGGGACAAAACGGTAATTTTTGGTCAAAACGGTGTCCGCCGTTGGACCCGCTTTGCACCGAAAAGTGTGCCAGCACTACAAGAAAAATACGTTTTTACGGCGCACAATGCGCGCCGTAAAACACTTAAGACGACGCGCATGATCGCGCCGTATTAGCCTGTGCCGTAAAAAACTGGCACGTTTAACGACATAATTTGCGTACCGTAGAAACTATTTGTGCGTCGTCTATAATCATTCACGACATGCATTGTGTGTCGTGAAAATTCAATTATGGCATGTTTTTGCACGCCGTACAAGCAAGCAATTATGGCATACTTATGCACGTCATTATTACATAAATTACGACATTTATTGTTTGTCGTGAAAAGTATCAAATACAAACAAATAGGGCATATTTTGCACGCCTTAAATGCTCTTAATTTTTTTTTTATAAAAAAATCCTCATTTTTGTATCCATCAATTTTACCTTTGATCCATTGAATAACAAGATATAATATACACAACAATGAAAAGTAATCACTTTCATTGAAACAATTGTGTGAAATTAATCATCCAAATTCAAAATGACTTCATAGTGTACACAACAATTGTTATAAGTACTAACTTTCATTGAAACCATATATAATGTCACATCATATAAATTCCAAATCACCAACTAAATGTTACAGAAATATTGTCATGTACTTAATATAGGCCTATACAAAATATATCGATTCCTTCATTCCATTCATGGTCGAGAAGTAGCATGTACATAGAGCCGTCTTCAATCGCCACAACATCAAAAGTGCCCAAGTCCACAACCTCTCCGCAAAAAGTAGCATCTCTTATATAACCTATCATATACAATAACAAATCATGTCAATATAAAGTTCAAAATTGGAATAACAATAGCAAAAATATATCATATATAGAAAACTTCAGTTGGAATATTCCAGCTGGAATAACAATAGCAAAAATATAACATATATAGGTAACTTCATATGCATTTGAACCTAAGGTACTGAACCAAGCTTTTAGGTACTGAACCAAGCTAGAATGAGACTTTGATGGAGTGAAAGAAGTTCAATAGGAAGAATTAAGTTCAAATGAAAGCAAGGAATTGAATTCTATTCCTTGCTGTAAAGATGAAGAAGACAACAAGAAATTGATTTGTACAGCCTTAACTCCCCCACATTGGTGTGACAATATTTGTCCATCTGCCTCCCCTCCATTGTTCAGCAATAAAAGAGGACGGCGTCAAGGAGATGTGAGCCAAACTTTATTAATAGGAAAACAATATATTCTGTAATAAGTATGAATTATATAGCAACAAACAATTCTTAGGATGAACAAACTTTAAATCAAGTAAGTTTCTAATTTCTTTCGTGTCAAACACACCAAAATATTGTTATCACAACACAATCTCTTATACGTAATGGCATGCCTGCAGGAAGCAATGGCATTCCTGTAGGAGCATGTTGCAGCTTTAGCAGATTTCTGTGAGGTAGTACCCATGCTCACTACTGGGATCCTGTATTTATTGTGAAAACTGCTCAGAATTGCCATTCAAGTGAAAAATATTAATTGTATTCTAGAACTTAATTCTGTAGATAGATTCCTCTTGGACATGATAAGCATCCGGGAAATCTTCTAAAGCTTGACCCTTCGGAGCGAATAATTATTTATTTGACAAGTGTAGAAACTGCTAATTCAATCTCCAATTAACTAGCATTTGACAAACTATAATATCAGAGAGTCAGGGACGGCATAATGCGGATATGGCAACACAAAGATGACAATTATTTGCTGTGCCCTAGTGTGGTTTCCAAGTGTCTGTGAGTCTAGTGCATATCCGACAAGACACAATGCAGATTATGGCTCTGATTTTTAGTGTTTCCTAGCATACCATAGATTCAAGAGAGAAACCAAGAAGTGGAAGGTGGGTTAAAAAAACAAGTAGTAATTTTGCAGATTATGGCTCTACACTACTGCAGGAAGCAATGGCATGCCTGTAGGAGCATGTTGCAGCTGCTAAAGATGCTTCTCCTACAGTTTCTACAAACTGCATGTGTATATTTTCCATTGCACCAATAATTTTCACAAATATTTGGTTCATCAGTTACTTCAGTTAGGAGGAGTATCAGTAGTTCAATAGTATATTTGCTATTTCATCCCCTCAGTTAATTCATGCAATAAATACTATAAGTTTTACAAATATTTGCCATTGTACCAAAATGCAAGATTATATTCTTATATTTGCCATTGTACCATATATTCTTGTATTTGCCATTGTACCAAAATGCAAGATCATATTTGCCATTGTACCAAACTTCAAGATTAAATTCCATCGTACCTTAAACAATTTTCAATTTCTGACCTTCGCCATTACCACATAAGCAAGTTTTACTAGTCAAGAACGTGACAACCTTTTGCTACTCACCTGAAACAATAAGAAGATTGAATCATTACCACATATGTACATATACTCAATATGAAAGTATATAATCATATACTAAATATAATGATTTGTGTATGTCTTTTTCTACTATATATAACTATTCCATTGATCATCTGGTTAATTGGACTACTTTGAAGTAAGAGCCCTTCGGGAAAGGAAAACTTGTAATGTTGAGGACATGTAATCAGCTTCTCCGAAGACTGTCTAAGGTATGATACGTACTGAAAACTAACCTCTTTAATGATAATCTTAACATATAGCACATGCAATAGGTAGCTCCTATGTAAAAATTGAAGTTTAATAAAATGATGCTCACATTATGGAAATAGTATTCAACAAACTTAATATTTTTTTAGTGAAACTAGTGGCATAATTTATCAACATCTGGTAAGTAAGGGCCAGTTTTGTTGCACTATGTTTCATTTTGGCTCCATTTGGATTGGACACCATTTACTTCAATCTGGGCCAAACTGGTCCATTCATTTGGGGGCTCAAACCTAGTCACTCATGAATTGCATCAGATATATAGTTAATTGATTCATCAGTTTTCAAGCATAGCATGGTATGAAAATGGTAATGAAAATAAATTATTTCTTTTCCAAGTTACCTAAGGTAATAAGTTCATTTTCATTTGCAAGCAACCTCAAATGTGTCCAGGTCCATTACCGTGCTTCGAATCGACGAATGTAAATTCTAAATGACAGTATGTAAGCAAATTCTCTATGCAATAATTCAATGTATAATTGTTAAAATCGACGAATGTGACAAATAATTAGTTATAATATGGTCAAATAAAGAGAAGGGTAGTCATATTACCTTATCCCATGAGTGTTACCACTAGTCGAATCTTATATACTTGATAGGCCACGCGATTGTACTTGATAAAGCCTCATGTAGAAGAAAAAACTCGCGTGTCGGCCGATACAAAGTTACCTCATAATCAATTACTTCATGAACCCAAAGTTTATAGCACTCTTGTCCTATAGCCACATGATGGACCAAATCTTTGGGATTTGTAGATGCAATCTCGCCAATTGCCACAACTTCTGAACCCGTCTCCCAATCCAACAATTTGTATTTTGTCCCAATGTTAGAGGAAGTTGGATTTTCTGCATTTTCCTTTTCCAGCCTTGCTTCAGCTATCTCACGATTGGTAGAACTTTGGACCCCGGAGTTTGAGTTAGCCTTTCTCACTGTATTTGAGTTTTTAATTTGCTACATAAATGAAAAATACATTAACTATTGAACAAATTGATTTCTAATAAAGAATAGAGATACTATGTCGAACTATAAAACTTACGGTGTTATTATTTCCATTGACCTTTTCAGCAATGCTTTTAACAAAATTTTTCAATTCCATCAACTCACTTTCCAATCTATTGAATTTATCTCGTTGATATTTTTGGCCTTCCATTTTTGAAGGAGTCGCCCCAAAGCCAAGCCCTCTTACTCTTTCTTGTCGTTCAGGGCCAATTACTTTTGAAACCGCATCATCTTGAAGAGAAGTTTTTTCTGATGGTGCCGCTGCCTTATAAGTATCTTCTATGTCATCCTAATAAAAAATAGTACAATAGGCAATTTTAGAACGATATAAGTGAATAACCAAATGATAAGATAAATAAACAAAAATATACCAAAATTTTCTGAGCCTCTGAACTCAATGTACCCGTCTTCCTCTTATGTCCCTTGATCCAAACATCAACTCTTTGTATAGAATTAGGATTGTCACTTTGTTGACGCTACAAGACATTTTTATTTGGGTAACAAAGGGTGCGTAAAAATCAACAAGGCTAATGAAATGACTAGTGTAAAAAAAAAGATTTTTAGGCAGCAAGCAGATTTACCATTTCATCCTCTAGACGAGCATATCCCTTACGACTCGTTGTATGCAACAAAGTTTGACTTTTCCTTATCTTCTTGAATTTTTCGCTTCTTTCCTTTATTACATATGAAATATATGTTATATATCAATAGCAATAGCAAATATTTATAGCAAAAAAGGCAATAAAACCAACAATATTTACCTTAAACTCTGGAGTACATCTCTTGATTACAAAAGTCTTCCAATCTTTAACGAATGGTATATTGTCAGGTTTTAGGAGAGCAAGTGCTCGTGGTAGACCTACAACTTTTGCTTGCTCCATCACTTCTTTAATCAAATTAGATTTATGATTACGCCAATGCTTTCCTAACTTTTGGAATACATATGTCTTGTGGCAATCATCAAGAATGTATTTTTGCTATAAAAAAAAGATACACATCAATGAAAAAAAAAATTAAGAGTTGACTACATGCATCTCGTAAAAACATGAGTATGACATATATAAATATTACCATGATGTGCTCCCATATTTGATGTTTAAAATCATCAGAAAGATCTGTCCAGTTCTTTATTATCACTGGAACTAAATCTCTTGATGTAGAACCTAGAAAACTAGCAAATTCAGCTGCAGTATCTCCAATTGGTTGACCCCTATCATTGAAATCGACCGGAACGGGATTTTTTCTCATACGAATATGATCCATTCTTTATTTACCCCTAGTTTTCTTCTTTTCAGGCACGGTAGAACTTGATTGATTTTGATCACATAGTATAGATGGAGAGTTAGAGTCTCCATTTGATATTCTTACACTTTCATTTCCTCTTTGCATGGTCCCCGCTATGGCAGCTAAATGTTGTTTCTCTCCTCTTTTAGAACCCTTTTTGGAAGACTTTGTAAAACAAGCACATAATAAAAACTAAAGGTTTTTCACCAATATATTATTAAAGAAAGACTATAAAGATAAATGGAGCTTACTTCAGCAGATCCAGACTTGTTCACAAGTTTTTGAATAGACCTGCAGCGTCTAAAATACTCATTACATATGAAAGAAAACATCAGATGTTTGTGTATGTACATAATATACAACTTTTGTAATTTAACAAGAAAACATCATATGTCTGTGAATATCATCCTAGGCAATTGATCTATACCAATTCAATAACACATTATGCAATTTTTGCATCTAGATTTCAAACCTGGCACTAGTCAAAACCTGGCAATATTGCCACCCATAAAACTGATATACAAAAATAATGTAAGATACATTTTTATAAAAAACCTGGCATTATTGCCACCCATAAACCTGGCATTACCTCCATTATCAAATAACATTTTTAAGAACATTTTTATCAAACCTGGCACCAGTCAAAAGTAATATTGCCACCCATAAAACTGATATACAAAAACAATGTAAGAAACTGCAAATATATCAGGATAATCTGTATTCCAATCATTCCATCCAAAAGAACACAAGTAAATAATCTTGGCATTACATGGTCATCTGGAAATACTATCTGTTCATGAAATTTGTAAGAAGTGGCAGGAAACAGGGAACAATCAGAACTTTTTAACGAAGAACAAATCTTATTGTCATTTACAAGATTAGAGAGCTCCAAGGACATGGAACATAATATTAACAAATCCCATATTTAGTACTGATATGGAGAGATACAATCCAAAATACAGTCACTAGTGAGAAGTGAGAACACATTGCAGTCATAAAAATTGACCCAGAAGATACCGTATCGGATCGGTATCGGCCGATACTTCAAACCATTAGGAGTTTAAGCAAAGGCAATAGCTTAATGTGAAACACTTTCCAAAAGGCTAATATCAATTACGCATTAAATAGTCAAAAAAGTTATTCTCCATAAAAGTCATAAACATAGGAAGTACATCCTTCCAGAATCTGTAAAAAAAGCTGCAATGGAGACATTGTTTCAACTTCAATCAAAGTCTAATGCAACAGATAGCAGTTGAGGCAGTTAATGGAGGTGCAGCCATCGATAACCTTAGAGAAGGCATTGCCCCTAACATGGTGAATAATTAGCAGGCATTATACAAAATCAACCTGAAGCACACTAAATGCCCAAAAATGCAACCTTTAGACCTACGAGAGAACTCGTTAAAAGATGAAATGAAGTACACTAAATGCCCAAAAGCTGAAGCACACTAAATGCCCAAAACTTGATCAGTTCCCAATAACCATGTACATCACACCAAATTTCAACTAAACATATTGGAGGAAATATAGCTACTGAAGTTTGGTGGTAGTCTTAGCCACTAGGCAGTAGGATCGTCTTTGCAAAATCCAATAAAGTGATGTAATTGGCAAAATTTACTGCACTTCCAAAGAAAGAAAATCAATAAACGGTCACTCATTATTCACAGATGTAATAGGAAAAATTTACTGCACTTCCAAATAAAACATTAACAAATACCAATTAACATGAACAAAAAAACTATAAACTAGATGAACCAATATAAGACTAACACTTTGACAAACGAGCACTCATTATTCACAGGGAAACAACAAACATTCAATTATAGGCTCAAAAGAGGAAAACAACAAGTGCTCTCCCCGCAAACACAGTTGTACTAGTTAAAGAAGAACATAAATGCATAAAGTACGAGAGTACATATAATAAAGTGTGAGCAAGTTCACATGTGACACTTCCAAATAACATATCTGTTTTCTTTCAACTAACACTTAGGACTCTTCAATTTGTTTAGTAATCTTCAAACTGTTTGGAAAAACCTCCATCGTTGAGATCAATCTTCGATCTGTTTAGTGAAACATTTAAATTAATTAATAAGAGAAAAAATGGGATATATGTATATACAAAATTGATAAATGATTACTATCAAAATACTAATTATTTACCTCATCTGAAGTCACCTTCTCACAATCATGTCTTACATAACTTTCCCCATCAAGGTTTGGATCAAGTTGTAGTGCATCTAATGGTGCACATGGCATGTACGCACTCTCTTCAAAACTTTCTAACTCGTAAAAACCTCGTGGTGGTGCTCTTAGAACAGCGTACCAATGTGATACATCACAATCTCTTGAATAAAATACTTGTTTTGCTTGTGATGCTAAAATAAATGGATCTCTTTCAAATTGACTTTGCCCTCGGTGAAGGTTAACCAATGTAAATCCCTCTTCAACTTTGACACCATTATCTATGTTTGCCCAATCACATGGAAATAAAGGAACCTGGATATTGTAGTAATCAAGTAAAATTGTGTCTCTAATAACTCCATAATAAGAAACTCTTCCAATGACATGAGATGTGTCTCTTGCACTGGATCGACAAATTATTTCGTCTTCAATTACAACATCACTGTTTTGTGTGCTTTTCTCGGCATCTTTTGTATGAAATCAATGACCATTGATGATATAACCTGAGAATGACATTACATCCTTTTTAGGTCCACATGCTAGCCACCTTAATGTGCTTGACATAGTGTCAACTTGGCCCGTTTTGACTTTATTTGCTAGCCATCCTATAAAAGACTCTGTATGTCTCTTTTGTAGCAAACTTTCATTCTTCAAAAGGCGCCCATCCAAATGCTTAAGTTCCTCTAAATGCATTCTGGTATTAAAGTATAAGTACATGAGAACTTAGAAAGTGAAAATTTTAAATGAAAATAAGTTACAAATTGGTATCATACTTACTTAATGTACGGTTCAACTTCAGAACTGTTGAACAAAACAGTACGATGAGCTATCTCTAACATGTCAGAAGACATACTCCTTGTTTTACCCTTAGAAATTGGCCTCCCTTCTCCCATAGTTTCATTCTCAAAATCATCATTGCGTCTATATTGAGCTCCAATTTCAGTAGCTTGCTTTATGTATCCACTACAAAAACTTGAGCACTCTTCAGCAAGATACCTTTATGCTATACATCCTTCAGGCCATGAACGATTTCTAACATATCCTTTTAGTACCTTCATAGATCTAATTAAAAGATACTGTTAGAAGAGTATAGAATAATTTATAAGTTCATTATTAGTTTAAAATATATGTTGTTACCTCTCAAAGGGATACATCTAACGAAAATGTACTGGCCCACCAATTCGAGCTTCTCGTGCAAGATGAATTATGAGATGCACCATAACATCAAAAAATGATGGAGGAAAAAATCTTTCTAATAAGCACAAAGTTTCTGCAACTTCAGTTTCGAGTTGTTCCAATCTGTTTTTATCGATCACTCTTTGACATAATTCATTAAAAAATGAACAAAGTCGAAATATTGCAGTTCTTGCACCCTTTGGTAGAAGTCCTCTTAATGCTATTGATAACACTTTGTTGAAGTAGAAAGTGATAATCATGAGACTTGAGGTTTAAAATCTTGGAATCTTTTAACGACACATGATTTGAAATATTAGAACTGTAACCATCAGGCAATCGTAAATTTGCAAGCCTCGCACAAAACAATTGCTTCTCTGACTTCGATAAATTAAAAGAGCCTGCTGCCCATCGAAACTTATCCCCTATTTTTTTCAGCATGTAATTCTTTCCTTATGCCCATTTTTGCCATATCTCTACGAGAATTTAGTCCATCCTTTGTTTTTCCTTTTATACTCAAGAGTGTACCAATAATGCTCTCACAAATATTCTTCTCAATGTGCATCACATCTAAATTATGTCGCAATAGCAAACTCTGAAACGTCATATAAAGAAAATATAATAAATTTAGAAATCAAAATTATTTTATTTTTAGAAAGAGACACATATAGAGAGAGATAATGATAGTACCTTCCAATAAGGTAACTCAAAAAAAATTGATTTCTTCTTCCAAGGCCATATTGAATCATTACTTGGCTGTTCTTGCTTCTTCTTCCTTTTCTTCTTTTCTATTTTGGTTTCCCCCAATTATTGACATGGTTCTTTACCACATCAAAAACTTGTGAACCTGTTAGTGCTCTAGGCTTCCCTCTATGTTCTTCATTTCCATCAAACCAAGACTTTTTTGATCTAAGTGGATGATTATGCGCGAGAAACCGTCTATGGTCCATGTATACATGCTTTTGACAATTAGCCAACCGTCTTGAAGATGTCTCAATTCCACATATTGGACAAGCTGCTCTACCCTTTGTAGAATATCCGGATAAATTTCTATAGGCTGGAAAATCATTTATTGTCCACATTAGAACAGCCTTCAAATTAAATATGGATTTACTGAATGAATCAAAAACATTCACACCATTGGTCCATAACTCTTTCAAATATTCTATAAGTGGCTCCAAGTATACATCTATGTCATTTCCTGGTTGCTTAGGCCCGGGAATCAATAACGTCAACATCAAATTTTCCTTTGACATGCATAGGGAAGGAGGCAGATTATAAGCAACCAAAATCACAGGCCAACAACTATATTGAGCACTATGATCACCGAAAGGATTAAATCCATCCGATGCAAGGCCAAGCCTAAGATTACGCGGATCAGATGCAAACTCAGGCTACTTGCTATCGATCATATTCCATGCCATTGAATCAACAGGGTGCCGCATCTTTCCATCCTGACTTTTGTGAGTGTCATGCCATCTTAGTTGTTCTGCCTTCTCGGGTGATTTGAACATTCTTCTAAATCTTGGTATTATAGGAAAGTACTTTAATACCTTTGTAGGAACTCCATTTTGAATCTTATTGGTGCGCACATCAACTTTCCACCGTGAAGCCCCACATTTTGGACATGTCTCCATATGTTCATTTTCCTTTCTAAATAAACAACAATCATTAACACAAGCATGTATCTTCTCATAGCCTAGATCGAAATCCTTAAGTAGCTTCTTTACTGAATATAAAGAATCAGAAAGCTTATTGTCTTGAGGTAGAATTTTGCCAAGCATCTCAAGAAGTTCATTAAAACCGTTGTCCGTAAGACTATGTCTAGCTTTGTATTTATATAGGGCAACGACTGCAGCCATCTTTGTGTAAGTAGATCCACCATATAAAGGAAGTTCAGCATCCTCCACAAGATTTGCATAATGTGGCTCTCTTCTTTGATATGCAGGTTCCACATTAATATCATTGTCATCAAAAAAATCATCTTCAATATTTGTATCTCTGAACATTTTATATGCCTCGGGTATTTTAAAATCTTCGTCTCTAGTTGCAGTAGAACTTTCTCCATGAAAGACACATTTATCATATGTAGGATCCATCCCAAATATGACTAAGTGCTCATAAACCGTATCAAAATGGTAAAATCGATGACTTAAACAACGACAACAAGGACATTGAATTTTTTTCTAGATTTTCCTTGCTAGCTTGAATTGTATCAGCAAACTTTCGTGCTCCATTTT
Source organism: Iris pallida (assembly GCA_029216955.1). Lineage (NCBI taxonomy): Eukaryota > Viridiplantae > Streptophyta > Magnoliopsida > Asparagales > Iridaceae > Iris > Iris pallida. The sequence goes on from JANAVB010033420.1 coordinate 5,639,663, forward strand.
GATATGCTTTTGAATATCTACAAACAAAGACAAACCCCCACACATAATCTTATATTAATAAAAAGCAACAAGTATGCCAATGTTTATTGTTTTAGGAATAAATATTAACCTTTTAAACTGTACCCAACCTTTGTCCATTGTGTATGACACACTTGTACGAATTATAACCTGCTAAAGACCTCCATTAAATATATACGAGGCGGATAAGAAGGTTCACAAAGCATTCCATAAGGATTCCTACAAATGAATCCAATTAAATGTATCGTGTTTAATTGTTCTAGTGATATTAGACATATAAAATGTATCGTGTTTGATTAAGAATGTATCGTGTTTGATTAAGTATGGGTTGTTGGCTTGTATCAGAGAGAATAGTGCCATTGGGCCATTGGCCAATGTTGTGAGGAGAGGTGTAATAGCAGCAGGGGGTTTTGGTACCAATATATATATATATATATATATATATATATATATATATATATATATATATATATATATATATATATATATATATATATATATATTCTTCCTGTATCAGAGATTTGGGAGTGTGGTTGGCTTGGCCATTGTTTCAGTCGTGCTTTTGGGTGTTGGCCAAATAGCCTTTGGCTCATGACACTAGACCATAGAGTGTAGGCATTGGTTATCAGATGTAAGGACTTGAGTGTTAGTATCAATAGGCATGAGGATTTATGTATCAGTGGTGGTATCAGAGTTAGTATCAGTAAAAAAGGGGTGAGCATATGTGTTAGATAATGTAGGTATTGAGGAGGATGCAATGGTGGGTTAGTGTTAAGGCCAGGTTAGTAGAGTAGGCTTATGTGTGTACTCCACTGTGGTAGGTCAGTGAGAATTTGAGAAGAGTTGGTTCAGTGATGAGATTTTAGCAGAGTAGTTGTATCTATAAGTTCTAGTGCATATATATAGAGGTTTATATATACGTGTTTACATGTGTGGATAAGTTGTATATATATATATATATATATATATATATATATATATATATATACTTGTAGCAGCAGATGGTGTTGGCCAAAGGGTTACATGGCCATGTTGCAATGTGGCAACAGTGGCCCTTTGGCATTGCAGTATCAGAGGGTGTGTCTATTTTGGTATCATGGTATTAGATATAGAGAAGCCCCTTTATTTGTGATTTGGGCTATGAGCCATTTGGGTTTGTTAGCTTCAGGGAGTAGCAGAGAATGAGTGAGGGACAGGGCTAGCCTTAGCAGCAGCAGGGGGTCCTACTCTGCAGACAAGCAAGCACCTACAGCAGTGGCAGCAGCATGTTGGCTTGCAGTAAGCAATTGCAATGCTTTGCAATTGTAGCACATGCAAGAGCAGCTGCAGGCCATGGAAGCATGGGATAACCCTTGGTTAGTGTGGTTTGAGCCACATGGGCAGTGAAGAGTGTTTGAGGGGTTGTGCTCTGTTGCAGGACACTTAGGCCTGGCCTTGTGAGGCCTGCCTAAGTGCTGTGGGACATGGTCCCTTGGCTACAACAGATGTAAGGGAGGTAGAGAATAGGAGATGTGTTAGGCAAGAGTGCTTGGGTTTTAGGAAGAATGTTAATAAGTATCCTGTTGGTAAGGAGATACCTAGGAGTACATGTTAGTGTTACCTATAGTGGTGTCTTGATGTATCAGTTAGAAAAATGGTTTTGGGACCATATATGTGATATGAGCCCCTTTGTTTGAGTCAGACATGAGTGCCTTGAGAGAAAGGATACATGTAAGTGACAGTATATAGATGTGTGTTAGAGTTTGCTACATGGTTGTGTGGGGGTGTCCTACAGAAAATAGGAGAGGTAGGTATTAGCAGCAAGTAAAGTGAGGGCAGAGGCATATAGAGTGGTGTATGGAGGTAGGGTTCAGTCCAATGCACAAGTGTATGGGGGTGTCCTACAGGAATGTATCGTGACAATAGTTATAAACTATTAGAGTACCAAAGGATAATGATCTATACCTGGGTCTCCCGAGTATGGCCTCCTCAAAGGAAGGGTGACAGGATAATTTAGTAAGGAGGGAAAGTATCTAAAATTAAGGTGCCTCCTTGTCCAAAATAAACTTGAACTGGGACAACTTCACTTATATCATATAAATAAGGAATAGATCTATACATGTAAATTAATAAAAAAATGGTCAGAACTATATATTTCACCAATAAATGATTAGAATTAGTATAAGCCAACAGGAAGCATTTCCTAATTTTTTTTCAAGGGAAGTGATACAAGAAACAAATTTTCGTTATATAATCATTGAACTAAGAAAGAGAACAAGATCTAAACAGGAACAAACTGGCATATAGGAAACACATATACTCCAAAAATATGGGTTGTATAGTGTCCTGACCATGTCTCGTATGACGTATTTGTGTCCGTACAACATATCTGCGTATGTGCCTCTAAACCATTTAAATATTTTATTACTTGAAAAGTTACTTTTTTGTTCTTCAAACATCCTTCATGTTTCCATCTTCTACAAAATTGAACTTTATAGCGGCCCGTCTCTAGCAGTCCAATGCAAGTGCTCATAATCTACATTTTGAATTACTTGAAAACTTACTTTTTTGGTCCAAATTCGACGTTTTGAATTTCAATGAAGTGTCATATCTTCCGAAATTCATATCATAATCTACAATCTTTAGCTTACAAAATGCCATAAGAATGATGTTAATGTTTTCTGGAGATTTTTATACATCAGGATTTGATGAAAAGAAAGGAACTAAATGACAATAAATCATAGTTTTTAGTATAAAAACTAGCAAAATTTTCTTTTGTGCTTTTATGATGTTCAGATTGATTATCAAATGTAATGTGTCTCAAATATATAAGGATGAACATAAGACTTTGTTGTATATTTGCTCCAATATTTGGATCCGAGTCTCAAATTTATCAAACTAAAACTAACATTAGTGAAAATCAAATTAACCCAAAAACTTCTCTCTCAAATGAATCAAAGCTTATGGAAAAGCATACCCACGAATAATATGAGCGGCAACCGTCGGCTTTGTTGGCGATCCTGAAATTGGCACATGCAAAACCATGAATAATATGTATGCCCTTAAAAAATAGATCAAACTTCACTAAATAAAAAAGGAAGAAAACCCTTTAAACAGAAACCCCTAAATAAAAAAGGTAGAAAACCCTAAAAAAAATAGAAAACCCTAAATAAAAGGAGAAAAATAGGAAAAATTTGGGGGAAATCAAAAATAAAGAAGAAAAGTGAAAGAAAAGGGGAGAAAAAAGTTACCTGGAGGATAGAGGAAGAGAACTTGGAGAGAGAGAGAGAGTAAGAGGAAGAGAACTGGGAGAGAGAGAGAGAAGCAAAGAAAGAGAGAGTTACCTGGGGGAGAGAGAAGCCTTTTCGAGCAGCCTTTCCGAGCAGAGCCTTTCCAAGCAGAAAATGAGGCTCGAGAGAGAGAGAGGCTCGAGAGAGAGAGAGAAGCAAAGAAATGAGAAGAAAGTTTGAGAAAGAGAGAAGCAAAGAAATGAGTAGAAAGTTGAGCCTTTCCGAGAGTACGAAAAGTTTTAGGAGATAGGTACAGCCGCGGGAAATGAAAATAAAGGCGGTATTTTTTTTTAGGGTTTAGGGCGTTCACTGTGCGCCTTAATTTTGTAAAATGAATTATGGCGTGCCAATGCACGCTTTAAAAAGGTCCATTTGTTGTATTATAAACCTTTTGACGGCACACAAGAGAATGCATGTCCTGATTTAACTATTTAGGACATGCTTTTCATGTATGTCTTAATTTTAACGTCGTAAAAATTCAATTTTCTTGTAGTGCAGAGTCAATGGTCTCTAAAGTCATCAAACTACATGTCTACGTATTCGTTTTGATGATACGAAACCAACGGTATGTCCAATTTTGGATTCCGGTGGGCCGTACACAAAATCGCCCGTTGAATCGGATCGTAGGGCCCGCAAAACGGCGATCCGATCAACTGTCTCAGAATTGGACCAAACTTGGCATACAGGACCAGAAAAATGATACGTTCCTGTTGGCGTAAGTTTCGTCTCGATCTGACGAACGTGCACAAAGTAATTAGAAAATTTTCACAGAGACCGATACGGTGAATTTTGACGAATACGTATCAAATTCATCGCGCACACGCAACTAATTTGAATTCCGTCAAAGTCCACAAGTCCTCGAAGCCATTACGCTCCTTTCGATGCTTTCGGTTCGAGACCACATCGTCCGGATTGGCGGGACGCACGTCGTACTGGAGGGTTTTTTTTAAGAATTCTATAGTTTTGTAAAACAGTTTTTTGACAGTTTTGGAATCCAGTTTTCTCGACCTATAGTCGATTAAATGACAATCTACAAAAAGGATTCTAGAGTCCTATAGGTTATATATTTACAGGAATCGACATCTTGTAATTTAATTAAACACGTAAAGAGATAAACTGCTACGAATACGTACACCTGGCTGTGAATTGCTGCTGACCGCTCTGTTCTATCTGTGCTCGCTGGCGGCGTTCAGGCGGTTGGTTTGTCGGCGATCCACGGGGAGGCGCTTGACCGATGGAGAGCGAGGATGCACATGCGAGGTTCCCAGGCGACGTGGATGGCTCTGGGTCACGTGTGTGGTTGCTGCTATTACTCTATTGTTGTTGCCGTTATTTCTGCTGTTACGGCCTTATTGTGGCTCTATCGCCGGCCGTCGGCCGCCCGCGGTGATGTTGAAGCGCGTGCGGGGCAGGGGCGCCTGTGTGGTCGCCAGGATAGCGGAGGTTCGGCTAGGTTTTAGGTTTTTGTTCGATCTCTCGTACTTAAATACGAGTATTCTGTTATCAAATAGAATGGGGGGGGGGTGGTTAGTCTGGGCTCTGTTCGGCCGAGAGGTTCTGGGAATAGCTTGGGGCTGGGCTTGTCGTGTTTTGGCCCGAGCTCAGTTGGGCTGGGTTTGTCGTTAATGGTTTTCCTTTTTCTTTTTTTCTATTTGCATATATATATATATATATATATATATATATATAATATATATATAATATTATATATATATATATATATATATATATATATATATATAATATATATATATATATATATATATATATGTACATATACATATATATATTTACACACATATACATATATATTATACATTTATATATACATACACATACACACGCATATCGTATATATGTATATATACCTACCCATATATTTTTTTCCCCATATATATATATATTAATATCATATATCTATATTATATATTATATATATATATAATATCTATATATAATATATATATAAAATATATAAAATATATATAAAATATATATTAAAATATATATATAAAATATATATATATATATATATATATATATATATATATATATATATATATATATATATATATATATATATATATATATATATATATATATATATATAATATATATTTTTTTTTTAATATATATATATATATATATATATATATATATATATATATATATATATATATATATATATATATATATATATATATATATATATAAATAATATGTATATATGTATATACTTTAATAAATTATAAATGTATTTGCACTCCTATATGTATATGTACAACAGGTATTCATGTATATACCCTAATAAATTATAAATGCATTTACATGCCTATATATTCAATATATATATATATATATATATATATATATATATATATATATATATATATATATATATATATATATATATATATATATATCCTAATATTTATACATATATATATATATATATATATATATATATATATATATATATATATATATATATATATATATATATATATATATATATATATATATATATATATATATATATATATATATATATATATATATATATATATATCACAAATTTCATATAGAAAATAAAATATTTTAAATATAATCAATATTAATAATATCTAATAGTAATAAATATATTTATTTAATCACCACAAAATAATAATAAAATAATTAAATGGTGGTTTGGTGAATCCACATAATTTACCTTTATCCTGGTCCAGAAGAATGTACAAATATGGTGAAACAATATTTAATAATAAAAATACCAATTTTGTACAAATATTCAAATAATTAAAAATGTACATCAATACCCAAAATAATTCGAAAAATATTTGTACACACATAAAATATGCCTACATGGTCGTTTTTGGTCTCACTACATACCTAGAAAGGCTTGGATTCGGTTCGGGCCCAGTTCGGACTAAGTTGGTACAATCGGGTCATCTAAAATCAATATATCTAATTAACAAATAAATATTTCATCGGTAGGGGTTAAGTCGCAACTTGATCTGGTTTTTCTAGTTAGGACACACTTATGGCTGGGTCTTCCTTGGCATGGCTAATACACTAGTCAAGGCACGTCACTGCACTATCCGTGCCTTGATTCCTAGTCACCTTGTACTCCAATTCTTAACCATGACTAAAATTATCTACCGTAATAATTAACTAAATAGTTTTTTATAAAAAATTCTAGAAATCACTATTTAAATGAAATAAATAATAAAAAATATTTTAAAAATTTTCTGGGAAGGGGAGCTACACAACTACTTGAAATGGTTGCGGCAGGCGATGCGGATGCTGAAGGGACGTGGATTGGTTGGCTATGCCAATGGCCAAACCAAGACGCCAACCGATCCCTCCTCAAAGGAGTCTGCTATTTGGGAGATTGTCAACAACGTATGGCGGGGTGGTTGACAGCCTCAATGACCGACCAGGTGTCGGACAATGTTGTGGCGATGGAGGTTGCGGCTGATATATGGTGGACTTTGAAGGATGTTTACTCCGATTCGGGCAACCCTATGCAGGTCTTCCAACTGCAAGATGAACTCGATAGGATGACCCAAGACGAACGTACCATCTCTGAGTATGCAGCCCTGTTGAAGAAGTACTGGTCTAATCTAGATCACTATGATCCTCTTGGGATGGAAGATGCACGGGTTGAACCTGCATTTGCGAAGTATTTTCAGGCGTTCCTGGAGTATATTTCGCGGCAGTGAATGATGAACTTTTTGAAGGGGCTCAATCCAGTTTTTGAGCAGATAAGGAATATACTCCTAGCCCAATCCCAGCTTCCAAACTTAGAAGGGGCTATAGCCGCCATGGCACAGGAAGAAGCTCGATTGAAGTTGATGCCCAACAAAGGCTACTTATAGGGGGAGAAAGCCGCTGTTGAAAAGTCTGCGCTTGCCGCCTTCAATCTGCCTCCCTCTGCGGGCGGTGTTTATCACAACTGTGGTGACTCCGAGCATTACATCAAATTTTGTCCAAAACCCCTACGAAGTCAGTCGAGTGATTGCGGACGGGGCCGTGGAGTACGTCGTGGTGGTAGAGGAGGATATGCTAGTCGAAGGGAAAATTTTTTGAAGGACACAAAGTGAATCTGGTGGAAGAAGGGAGAGAAAAGTAACTGGCTGAAATAACCCTTCTTGAGAGGGAGTTCCTCGCGAGGTTACGCAGCTCAAAGCAGGGATCGAAAGACAGTCTCGACCCTCATGCGGCATCATCTACCTCGAGGAATTATATCACTTGCTTTGCCCAAACCAGCACAGGTATACCTGCGCATGCTCTTGTATCTGACCATCAGCTAAGTTGGATTATTAAAATGTGTCACGGTTGTTTCACCATCCGACAACATCAGTAGGTTTTCATCCTATCTATCACCCTATTATTATAATCTTTCTTCTTTTGTTTGTATTTTGAGATCCATCGATTCTAGTAATTTCACAATCACTGAAATTGATATGTTAACCTTCTAGATGTTTATAGAAACTACCTTTGACCCAGTTTGCCTTAGTTTGATCCAGTTTGTCTGAGTTATCTTAGATTGACTTAGTTGGACCTAGATTTTATAGCATATACTATTTGAACCCTAATTGACTCTTGTATATCTCATCCTTAGGTCTATGGCTTCACTATGAGCCTCGATTTATATTGACAGCAGGACCCTAGGCGAGTACATTCTCTGATAACTTTTCCAATTTACGATAATTGTTTTAATTCATGTACTTAGTGTAGATATACTTGTTCTTGACACATTGTTTACACGGATTGGTATTTGTCTGGATCCCGGCATGAGATGTTATTCCTTGTTTTCCTTGGTATATATTGTGCAAGTCTTGCCTTGTTCCTTGTGCATTGTGTAGACACAATTCTTGAGGAGACTTGCCACCTTCTCGGAGAATCTTGTGTCATGACGTGTCATTGTTGGATCCACTATACTAGTCAGGGGCGAAAAGTATTAGTGTAGATATGTGGTCAATTCATATTATGCACCCATTGTGTATCGATTGATTGTGAGTGTTGATCATACATTCCACGTATGGTTAGCCAGGCCTGTTACTATTGTGCAAGTTTCTAAGCCGGCCACATGTTTTAGCTATTACTCACACACTTAAATAGATGATTCTTGATTCTTGTACATGCCATAATCAGTTTTACTTGCCAGCTCTAGATTTACAGCTTACCTTGCTATGATACTCACATGTACATTTCATAATTTCTTGTATATACTCTCTATTTACAGTCTTGTAGCTTTTGTCATATCTTGTGAACTGTTGTTAGTTGATGTGCTCGTTCCCATCCTAACTGGATACGTTGACAAAAATTAGGATTGTTATGCCCCACATTATTGGACTATAGAATGATGCTAGCTGTGACAGATGTCGAGGTTCCATTTATAGTGAGTTGTTTCTGGGAACTCTAGGCCATTCTTTCTTAATTAGATTCATATTTCATTGTCGGTTTATGCCTCCGACACATTCATGTCATTTATGATCTTGTAGAGTCTAGTTGTTCTAGTGATATTGTTATTATTTCTTGTCTTATCTTCCTTAGCTTTTGTGATGTTATATGAGTACCTTTATGGTTATGGATCTGTTAGATGTTGTAGTTAGTATCGGGTACTTGACAGCGCTCTACCGCCGATACTGCAACGTAAGCTGGGCGTGGCCCACGTATTCGTACCCGTATATTCGGGTACGGGTCGATAATTATGGACTCTGGGGCATCTCGCCATGTCACGGGATCCCGCGGTGAGTTTCCGGACTATACTCACCTACCGACGCCAAAGAGCATTTAGATTGCTTATGGTACCTCCAGACCTGTAATTGGTAAAGGCACTGTTGTATGCACCCCTTCTCTCACTCTCACCAATGTCTTACATGCCCTGTCTTTTCCTATTAATCTTATCTCTATTAGTGCCATTATCCTTGATCTTAACTGTACTGTTTTCTTTGACATTCCTACGATAATTTTTCAGGAGAAGGGGACAGGACGACGACTAGGGACTGGTACATGGCATAAGGGGCTATGGTACTTGGACATGACCGGACTGGACACAACACTGGCATCTCTGGTCACAAGAGCACAACCGGACGCTTCACGTCGCAGTATAGAAGACGAATTGTTACTCCACCACCAACATGTCGGGTATTCTTCCTTTAAAGTTATTAGTCGAATGTATCCGTCTTTACACTATCAAAATACAGGCAAATAGCGACTGAAAATTAGCGACGGCATAATCAATCGCCAATTAGCGACCGACAAGCGACTTACGGGCGACGAATTTTTTCACTTAAATTTTTTATAAGTTTAGCGACGGATCAGCGACCATTTAGCGACGGAATATGTCAACCGACTGATTACTGACAGATATATACGTCGCTAAGATGCTGTAAATGTCAAAATGGAAGGATTAATTTCTATTCTAAATTTTTTTCATAAAGGTAGCGACTAACAAGCGACTACTTAGCGACATTTCCATGTAACGACGGCATAGCGACGAAAAATTTTCGTCGCTAATTTGCTGTGAAAATTCGAAAGTTACTTAAATTTTGAAAATTTTCCAATCTCTCTCTCACTCTCAAAATCCTTCTCTCTCCTCCCCTCTCTCCCCCCAATCGGCGATCACCCCCCGACTGCGGCCCCCTACGGCGCCCTCCCCCACTCCGCCCTCCTCCCTCTTCTCCTCCTTCGATCGAACCACCTAACCACCCCCTCTTATCCTCCTCCGTCGAGCCCCCACCTCCGGCGACCACCTCCCTCCGACGTGCTCCACCACTCCGTTCCCCCTTCTTCTCCTCCTTCGAAACCCCGTACACCCTCCCTCTTCTCCTCCTCCGTCGTGCCCCCCTCCGGCGACCCCCCCTCCGGCAATCACCCCCTCCAGCGTCCCCCTCTTCGGCGCCCGCCCTCCGACGTCCCCCCTTCTCCGAGATCCTCTCCGTGACCAACCTCTTCAAGGTCCGAAACCCTAAACCCTAATTTGCATTTTTTTATGCTTTGTTTATGTTTTCTCAACATGTTCTAGGGTTTCAATTTTAATTTCGTGTTTGAAATTTATCGGTATAGTAGTAGGTATAATAGATAAATAGAAATTTATCGGTATAATAGTTTTAGAAATTTGACGGGACACGGACACGAAATAAATAGGTGTAGTAGTTTTAGATTACTAAGGTAATTGATTGATCAATGCGATATATACATGAGTATCAATTTGATACTTGAGTATCAACGTGATACCTAATTATACTAGGTTTGTTTTATGAGTGAATGTACGTGAGGGGTACGGCATACAAACTTATACTAGGTTTGTTTTATGGTACCAAGTGATATATAGCATCTTAATTCTTGGTGCAGAATCATTTACGTGGATTAGAACAATGAATCGATACTTACTTGACCGTTCGTGGATGTACATTCGGCAACATGAGAGTATGATTGGCTTGATGAATGATTTCAAGGCGGGCGTCGAGCAATTTCTCATATATGCAAGTAGCCATGCCGATTTTATGGACGGAAGGCGCATAAAGTGCCCTTATGTCAAATGTAAGAATATACCATTTAGGGAGGTGTCACTCGTGAGAGAGCACCTTTACAAGAAGGGTTTCATGCCGAACTACAACGTGTGGATTAATCAAGGAGAATCTCCGGCTTCGCAATCTCAGTCCTTCTTCAATATCGAGGTGAGAGATTCTACTCTCGGAGATCATTTTGAATATCGACAACCAACAAACTTGGCATGTGAGATGGTATTAGATTTTGTTGTGGCACGTGAGGATCCGAATCCTGATACAAAGGAGTTCTACGATATATTCAAGCATGCTGATACTCCGTTATATCTGGGTTGTGATTCTCATTCGGTATGGTCGGTGGTGATGCGGCTGTTGAACCTTAAATCTGATTTTAACTTACCGTAAAAATGCTGTGACCGGATAATTCAGCTTGTAAGGGAGTTGTTGCCAAAAGGATCAAATGATTTGTCTGAAAGCTTCTACAAGTCGAAGATGATGATACAAAAACTCGGATTGGGCTACCAGAAGATTAGATTGCTGTCGAAATGGTCGCATGCTATACTACAAGGAGTACAGTGATAAAGACAAATGCATTTTCTGTGACGAGGACCGGTACAAGCCAATCCGGGGCAAAAGAAAATCAATTGTCCGGACGCGAATGCGCCCGTACAAGTACATGCTGTTCTTGCCAATCACAAAGAGGCTGCAGAGGATGTACATTTCGGCAAATACGGCACATGATATGGCATAACAAAGAACGGAAGATGGATGAAGGAGAATTATCTCATCCTGCCGATGGAGAAGCATGGAAGCATTTTGATCGATGTCATCCTGATGTTGTTGCGGAGCCTAGGAATGTTCGATTGGCTTTATGTTATGATGGATTCACTCCATTCGGACAGTCGGGGACGCGATACTCTTGTTGGCCGATGATTTTGACCCTGTACAATCTACCATCGTGGATGTGCCTAAAAACTCCTTACATGTTCCTCACACTTATCATACTCGGTCCAAGAAATCCAAAGAAGAACATAGATATCTACTTGCAACCGTTGGTGGACGAGTTGAAACAATTATGGCAGTTTGGCATCCAGACGTTTGATATATCGATGGAGCAGAACTTTCAGATGAGGGCGATGCTCATGTGGACCATCAACAATTTTTAAGCTTACGGGATGTTATCGGGATGGAGTACTAATGGTATTATGTCATGTTCGATATGCATGGGGAAGAGTAAGGCATTCCGCCTTCAAAATGGAGGAAAGGCATATTTTTTTTATTGCCACCGCCAGTTTCTTCCTTCGTCACATTCGTAGAGAAGGAACAGAGATGACTTCAGGGCTGGTAAACGAAAAGTATCTTTTCCCCTGTTGAGATTAACGAAAGATGTAGTTTGGGAGGAGGTTCGAGATTTATTGACTATCATAGAAAATTCGGGATCGGGCCATCACATTAAAGGCTTCGGACAACATCACAATTGGACGAAACGGAGTATCTTTTGGGATTTGCCTAATTGGCCGAACAATCTCATAAGAAACAATCTTGATGTCATGCATATTAAAAAAATATTTGACAACATATTTAATACTGTGATGGATATTAAGGGAAAAACGAAAAACAATATTAAAGCAAGGAAGGACTTAGAAATTATTTGCAAGCGTCCAGAGTTGCATCTGTCGCAAAGGTCCAATGGTAATTGGGTGAAGCCTCCAGCATCATTTACATTGAGTAGAGATGATAAACTGATAATATGCAAATAGATTTCAAAGTTGAGATTTCCTGACGGTTACGTATCTAATCTGGCGAGATGTGTCGATCTCATCAAACGCAGGTTGATAGGGATGAAGAGTCATGATTGTCACGTTTTCATGGAGCGATTACTTTCTATCGCTTTTAGAGAGATGCTACCTTCTCATGTGTGGACTCCCCGCTGGCCGAGTTATCTATCTTCTTTAGAGATTTGTGTTCAAGTAAGTTGACGGTGCAACATATGCTAGAACTTGAGGAGAAATTTGTAGTGACGTTGTGCAAGTTAGAAAGGGTGTTCCCTCCCGGCTTCTTTGATAGTATGGAACATTTGTCGATTCATCTTGCATACGAAGCACGTATCGGTGCTCCCGTCCATTATCGATGGATGTACCCATTTGAGAGGTATAAAATAATCTTCTAATTTGTAATTTTTTTATTTAAATAATTCTAATATTCAATATATTTCTTATAGATATCTAGGTCACCTGAAGAAGAAAGTGGGCAATAAGGCTCATGTAGAAGCTTCAATATACAAAGCGTACATCATTGAGGAGGTTTCTAACTTCTGCTCGATCTACTTCGATACTCATGTCCGAACAAATCGGAATAGAGCGCCGAGGAATGATGAAGGTGATATCAATGCACCGAATGAAAGGATCCGTACAATCTTCAATGTGGAGGGAAAGCCGATAAGTGCGACTAAATTACGGTGGTTGGATGACGATGAGTTTGAAGCCGCACATCGGTATATATGCCTCAATAGCGGTATCCAAGAGATGGAAGATATTGAAAAGGAAGCGACACCATTTAGTCATTCTAAATTCGATATTTAGAAGTTTGCTAACGTTTCTCCCTATTATTACAATACTTTTAGAGATAAAATTAGAATGGAAAGACCTGATATTGATGACGATGATATTGCTAGAGAGGTCGATATGAAGTTTCCGTCGTGGTTCCGAAATTATGTAAGGAATATAATCATTAGCCATTCTAAATTCGATATGTTACTACCCACACTTTGTCTAATGACTTTTTTGATACTACCCACACTAGGTCTTCCGTCCTGGTACACAGTTGCAGAACAAAAGGCTAAGAGCAATTGCTATTAGACCGAGCAACAAGGCGAAGTGTTGGAGCGGATATACAATCAATGGCTTTAACTTTAGAACTACTGATATATAAGCCTATCAATCATCCATTGTCGATGAGGAGGCAAATTATACCAAAAATTCGAGAGTTTGTGTGAGAGCCTCAGTCTACGATGCCGATCCCGAATTCGACTACTACGGTGTTATAAGAGATATCGTAGAGATTGAATATTCTGTTGATACGAAGATTGTGCTTCTTAAATGTCATTGGTTCGACACAACACCCAAGCAAGGATGGAAGATTGACAAACAATTTGGCTTTGTTGATATAAAACATGGAAAAAGATATGGAGGTTTTGAACCATTTGTGTTGGCTAGTCAAACCGTTCAAGTGTACTACACGAGTTATCCTAGCCGACGGCACAGTACCCTGAATTGGTGGGCTGTATGCAAAACCAAAGCAAGAAATACATATAATGTTGGGGATGTAGCCTACCAAGAGGAAGAGGTGGTCAAGCCTCAACCAACATATATAAGTTTGGCTGGTATTGAGGAAGAGGATTTAGAAGATATGGAGGTTGTGGTAGATGACGTTATGGAGGTTAACGTTGAGGAAGAATTGGAAGATATTGAGGAAGAAGTATTGAAAGATGAAAATGAAGATCATAGTGATAATGAAAATGAAGAAGCAGAAGAAGACACTTTGGAATCAAACAATGATTCAGAAGACTCTTGGGAAGATGAATCAGACTAGTACGTACGTTTTAATTTAATATACGAGTTCCATTAGTATAATGACATGACAGTAGTTTTTATTTTTAATACATCATCACTTATTACTTCTTTCATATTTTTCTATGGCGCCGAAAGGTCGACGTTCACGTTTGCAGCTTGGATCTTCATTAAGTTCGTCGAGAGGTCTTCATCATGCCCACCGAGAGGTTTCTATCACGCCCGATGACCTAGATTTACTGTACCAGTACTTTCTTGTATTAAAATATTTTGGATATGTGTATTAATATTTCTTATATTAAAATATTATTCGTATGTGTGTATGAAGCTAATTTTGGATATGTGTGTATGTGTTGTATTAAAACATTAGGATACGTGTGCATGAAACTGAGAATTTGCAGGAAACACAAATACTTATACGTGTGCCTATTGTAAAACTGTCGACAGGGATAAGGAATGCTAGAAATGCGAATACTGATATTGTATTTGGAAACTGTTTATATGACTGTATATTGTGTGTGTAACAGTCGACAGGGATGTGGAGTACAGGAAACACAAATATTGACATGCAATATTGTATTTAGCAATGGAATGGCGACGAAACAGCGATAGAAAACCTGGAAAATTATAGGCTAGCGACGGAACAATGACGATTTTTTCGTCGCTACATGCCTGAAAAATTTACTTTGCAGGCTACCGACGGAATAGCGACTATAGTTTCCGTCGCTAAGGTTCTGGAAAATATTATATTCCAGTATAGCGACTGAATAGTGATGTAAGTTTTACTGACTATTATGTCGCTATGTTCCTGTCCGACACCAAAAGCGTATCAGAAACATATTAGCGACGTAATTTTCCGCCGCTAGTCCGTCGCTACCCTCATGCTGAATTACGCCGCTGCAATGTCGGTAGTTCGTCGGTAACTATAGCGACAGAGTTTTCGTCGCTATTACGTCGCATTTTCCAATAAATAGGTTGTCGCTAAATGCGTCACTAATCAGTCGCTATTTTCGACAAACTAGCGACTGATTTAAATTAGCGATACGTGATTTTCCGACAAACCATTTTCGTCGCTGATATGTCGCTATTTGGCTTTAGCGGCGGAAAAACGACTTCTAGCGACGGATCCCGCCGTTGCTAAAAGCCTATTTTTTTGTAGTATTATATCAAAGGGCTAATAAAGAGAAGTTAGTTTGTAATGCATGTGAGTTGGGCAAACATACTAGCAGATCCTATGTGAGCTCTGGAAATAAAAGTTCTGCAGTTTTTGATATGATACATTCAGACGTATGGAGTTCTTGTCCTACAACAAGTATTAACGAATTTTGATGGTTCGTCACTTTTATTGACTGTTATACCCGCGTGACATGGGTCTGCCTTATCAAGAATAAAAGCGACGTCTTTGAGGCTTTTTCGGATTTTTATCGTCGGGTGATAACATAATATAGGACTAAAATTAAGTATTTCCGGTCTGACAATGGGACGGAGTACACAAATAAGCGGTTTGCTGAGTATTTATCCACTTATGGAATACTACATCAAACCTCATGTGCCTATACACCGGGACAAAATGGTGTGGCCGAACGGAAGAATAGACACCTGCTGAAGGTCGTACGGACGATGATGCTGGCTATGAATGTCCCAAAACACTTATGGGGGCAAGCTGTATTGACGGCCTTTTATCTCATCAACCGAATGCCTTCTCAGGTATTGGACTGAAAGACACCGTTGAAGATGCTTACTGGTGCAACTATATGCACTGTTCTCCCGAAAGTATTTGGGTGTGTGTGTTTTATCCAAGATAATAGGCAAGGAGTTGGCAAACTGGATCCTAGAGCGGTTAAGTGTGTCTTTGTCGGGTACATAGCGACTCAGAAAGGATATGTATGTTGGAGCCCAGTTGAGCAGAAGATGTTTGTAAGCATGGATGTTACATTCAGAGAACTGGAACCATACTATAGTTCGGATGCATGTTCAGCGTTTGGTGACACACCTAACACAGAGGGTGTTAGACGTAAGGGGGAGATAATAAGTCCAAACGTGGTAGTCGGATCGGTCTCGTGTCCGGTCGTGGAAAATTGGACGAAAGGGGGAGATAGCAGTGACTCTGATCCAGAGAAAAAAGAAAAAGATACATATGTTACGCAGGGGAAGACAAGGAAAAAGGAGCTTCAAGTCTACAGAAAGAGAACAGAAGTCCAGTACTGTGCCATACCCATTGCCTACTTTACCAAGTCCCTCGTCTACTCCTGCCCCAACTCTTGAAGATGTCGCCCCCGCGCTGAATCACTCTGATTCTGATGCGGATCTCTCTGACTTGGATGGTATGATCTCTCCACCTCCTATTACTCCCTTAAGGAGATCTTCTCGTATCAATGCGGGTAAGACTCCTAGTCGTTATGATGATTATGAACATGACATTGCCAATTTCTTGTCTTATTCTAACATTTCTTCGAATTATCGAGCCTTCATTGCATCGTTAGACTCTACTTCTTTGCCTACGTGTTGGCAGGAAGCAAAGAAAGATCCAAGGTGGAAAGCTGCAATGATGGAAAAACTTGGGGCACTAGAAAAAAATAAGACATGGGAGTTGGTTCCATTATCCAAAGGAAAGAAAACTGTGGAATAAAAATAGGTGTAGATAGTAAAGGAGATGCCAAAAAGAAAAGTAGAGCGGTACAAGGCGAGGTTGGTTACAAAAGAATATATACAATCATATGACATCGACTATGATGAGACGTTTGCTCCAGTAGCGAAAATGAGCACTATAAGAACTTTGGTCTCCATTGCAGCAAACTATAGGTAGAAGCTATACCAATTAAATGTGAAGAATGTCTTTCTCCACGGAGACCTGCAAGAAGAAGTGTACATGGAGCTTCCGCCAGGATGCTACGCGACAAAATCAGACGGAGGGACGTCGCGTGGAAAAGTGTGTAAACTAAAGAAGTCGCTATACGGGCTCAAGCAATCTCCTCGAGCCTGGTTCGAGAGATTCAGAAAGGCTGTTACTGGCATGGGATACCATCAAACAAATACAGATCATACAGTCTTTCTTCAGCATGCAAGAGGCCACATTACTGTACTTGATGTATATATGGATGATATAGTAATCACATGTGATAATGAGGTCGAGATCACTAAGCTGAAATCAAAACTTGCGAAGGAGTTTGAAGTGAAGGATTTAGGAGCGATGAGGTACATTCTGGGTATCGAGGTGTGTGACGGCTTACAAGGAATTGTTCTCTCACAAAGAAAATATGTACTAGATCTGCTAAAGGAGACAGGGATGCTGGGTTGCAAAGCAGCAGTCACTCCAATTGACCAGAAGTACAAGTTGGGAGCAGAAGCAGGAGAGCCAGTTGATCGTGAAAGGTATCAAAGACTTGTAGGAAGATTGATTTATCTAGGGTACACTCGCCCTGATATCTCATTTGCGGTGAGTGTAGTGAGTCGCTACATGCATGATCCAAAAATGGGTCATATGGAAGCAGTGTTTCAGATCTTGAGATATCTGAAAGGGACGCCGGGAAAAGGACTATGGTTTAAGAAGAACGGAAGCATAGAAGTTGAGGGATACTGCGATGCAGACTGGACGAGTTGCATAGACGACAAAAGGTCTACTACGGGGTACTGTGTCTTTGTAGGAGGAAACCTGGTGAGAAGCAAGAAACAGTAAGTGGTAGCACGGTCGTCAGCTGAAGCAGAATACAGAGCAATAGCTCTGGGAGTATCAGAGTTACTGTGGGTGAAAGCATTGCTGACAGAGTTGAAACTGGATAAGGGAGCACCGTTACATCTTCTGAGCGATAGTTAAGCTGCAATAAGTATAGCCAACAATCCAGTTCAGCACGACAGAACGAAGCACATCGAGATCGATCGATTCTTCATCAAGGAGAAGTTGGAACAAGGGATACTGAAGATTGACCATGTTCGCTCAGAAGAATAAGTTGCAGACTGTCTGACTAAAGGTCTTAGTTCATTGAGTCTGTCAAAGCTATGTAACAAGATGGAGATGATTAATATCTATCGCCCATCTTGAGGCGGAGTGTTGAGAACCAATAAGGGACTTTAGTCCTACATTGAAATATGTAGTATGAAGAGGAGTTGGAAGCTCTATAAGTAGCAAGTAGTAGCCCATCAATAAAATCATTCCATTATTCACTTCTACACAAACTATAATATATTTATGCTATTTCATGTTTCAGTTTACCTGATTCATGTTCAAAGTTCCGAATGCCTCAAACTTGTAAGGCAGTGATCAAGAATGAGTTTGGGTCCTGAGTTTTATGGGCCATGGTCGTGTGAAGACCAACCCTGGCCAAGTACCCAGGAAGGTTTTGGCCATATTTATTTATAGCGATTGTCCCATTTCTATTTTATTTCCAATTACCGATATGGAACTAAAGTTTCAGTTCTACTATCGACTTCTTGGCAGTTTCATATCCAAATCCATGAAATTATACGGGTTGACTTGCCTAGTCGAGCTGAGCAATCAATAGAAGGCCATGAGCCTAGTAGAGTCCCTCCATACAAACTTGGCTAGTTAACGCAATCAAACTAGTTTCCATGTTCAAGCTTGAGCACTTTAATGGAACCAAGTTGAGCTTGCAAGCTATTTATTTGCAGCCCTATTCTAATGCTCAAGCATATTTTGCTAAAAATTATAATTTCCTAGTTGTTTCAGTTCATTTTACGCAGAGCCGTCTCAAGTTATTGAGAGGCACTAAACAAAAGTCCAAAGATAGGATCCTTTCTGAAAATTTAAACAAAATTAAATTATATAATTTTATTATATTGATTTATATGGAAATTTTCATTCTTGATTCGGACTTGGGACTGGTGGTATATCGTTATAAACGTTACATAGACGGATTTAAAATCTTTCTTTTATTAATCATTTTTAAAATTTGAATAAGAAGCAGTTTTTCATATATATATTTGTTTTAATTATGTAGTAGATGAAGATGAAGAGACCAAACCTTTTTCTGAAGGAGGAGACGAAGAGACGACAATGGTTATTATTTGTTTTTCAAGTTTTGATAGATTTAATTACGTTTAATTTTTTTACAAATAGACAAGTGGTTGTTTTCTTTTTTAGCCGGACTTTCCTTACAAAAATGCATATATATATATATATATATGATATATATATATATATATATGATATTTTTGGGGTCCCCTAAAAAAATGGGACCCTAGATAGCTGCTTCCTTTGTCTAAAGGATAAGTTGCCCCTGTTTTTACGGCATAGGTGGCATTTCCCTTTTGCAGGTATTGCTCCGAGTTTTTTTTTTCCCTTCCTTTAAACACTTCATACATAGCTTAGCTTACATGTTGCTACTCAACACTGCTAATGATATCCAATGATGACAACAGATGATACTTTGCTGCTGGAGAATGATGTTACTAGCTCCTTCCAAGTTTGATTTCAATTTTAGTACAAGAATCAAACTAAAAGTAGCAATACAAGGTTTATATTGTTTGATGAGTTTAAAAAAGATTAATTAGCTGTGAAAACCATTAATTTATTTTTGGCAAGACTTTGTATTGCAAGTGGTATAATGTGGTATTCTAAACTGCAAAAACTAGAGCCCCATTATAGGTTGTTATGTCCGAAAATTATGTTTGCAAAGATAGTATGCCAATTGCCCTTTCTGAAAGAAAAATACTTTATGTACCACCAAAATTCTATTCCTCCATGTTCCTTCGCCACGTGGCTATCTCCTATTCGATCATATCATCCCCCAACTCCCCTTCTATTTGCTTCGATCAATAAAAAAATGTCATTTAACGGAGGGACATGGAAGAATAGAATTTTTGGAGGTATATATAGCATAGGGCTGTGCACAATTAAGTCAAACCGACCAAATCGAACCAAGCCAAACCGAACCGATTGATTTTAAACCGAACTGATGGTTCGGTTGGTTTGGTTCGGCTTCAATTTTTTCAAAACCGACAGGTTCGGTTTGGTTCACGATTTAGTTATGCCAAAAACCGTCTAAACCGAACCGAACCGAACCAAATCCTTGTATAATTAGGGTTGGACGGTTGGGTATGGGTGGTTCATTTATTCACATCACAGCCATTTATCAAGTTAAAGTTGAAAGAGCTCTCCCTCTCTTTCTCACTCTCTCCCTCTAGTCTCAAAGAGGAGTGCTGGCGGCTCCTATTCTTTTCTAATTGCTCATGTGCACATGAAAGGGACTTTGGTTGAATGTATATGATTTTTTTTTTTTATGTATAATCGACATATTTCTCCACCTGTAAAGCGCAAGTTGAATTGAAACTGCTGAATTGTATTTACTGTTGCAAAGTGAAAGTTGACTGAGGTTTCACAAAAGAAAAAACATACACTTCATTTTTTATGTGATCAAAACCGACCAAGTCGAACCGATCCAAACCGAACCAAGTCGGTCGGTTTTAAAACCGAACCGATCATTTGGTTGGTTTGGTTCGGTTTTGTTTATTTTTAAACCGATTAACTTTGGTTCGACTTCGGTTGGGACCAAATAGGTCGACCACCGACCGATGCACACCCCTAATATAGCATCACTCTAAAAACAATCAAACTTCCATCAATTTTCAAATTTTCACCAATTATATATCTAGTCCATTTAAAAGAAAACATACAACAACAGATAGAGTAGTTTTTTTAGTTGTCCACACCCTAACGTTTCTAAAATTATTCGTTGCCTACATCCTAAGGTTTCTAAAAATGTAACAAAGTTAAAAAAAATAAAACGAATTAAAAAAAAAAATGTTGTCGATACACCGGACATTGTGACGTTTTTGCTGCAAAAATATCAGAATGTCTGACATCTTTGGATAAAATACATTGGACGAAACATATTTCTTGAATTAGAAAAATATGTTGGTTTATTCAATAATATGGGACCACATATGTAAAATTAAGTGTGCTGGGCTATCTAAATAATTAAGCCGAATTAAAGTGGTCTATTTAGAAATTGACTTAAGGATATAATTGTCATGGAATTAATATGTAGATACCGGAGATAAATCTAATTTGATGAGGGACCAAATTAGAAATATCAAAACATATAAATATATGTATTCATTAGGATTATGGACCCCAACTTATACAGCCAACAAAAGAGAGGTTTCTCTTTTTCTCTTCTGCATCCCCATCAACAGAAAGAGAGGGACAAAGGATTCGGGTTCTCTTTGTCATTAAGGGTCGTAGCAAGTTGGAAGATCGAACCCGATAAAAGGACGACCGCTTCAAGATCCATCAAGCCTAGCAATGGATTCAGGTACGCTTCCGCAATTTATATTTGGTCTTCATCTCATGAATCAATAGGGTACAATAAATTTCTAACAAGTGGTATCAGAGCCTCTTTGTCTGATTTATGAGATCGAAGTTTCAGAATTAATTTTTTTGTTGATTTTCAAGAACCCTAGATCGTTCCATCTAATTTAAGTTAGGGTTCCTATTGTTCGATCTAAGTTTTTATGATCCACCAATTTGGAATATAATATTTTACTTTTTTTTTTTTTACCATTCCGAATTGGTGATTTGGTTCATGCGGCTAGGGTTTGCCGCAGATGGTAGTATATTATGGCACGTTGAGAGCTATTCTTCTGATTATTTATTATGCAACCAAAATAATCAACCATGGTATAGGGAAGAAAAGACATCAGTAATGTTTTCTAGTTCAGTGACTATTTGACTTTGCCATTTGCTATTCCAATTAGAATTTGTCTATTGTGGTCGCTTTATAGTTGTATTGATCTATGGGCCCTTTGTTGCCAACTTTTATAGATACATTAATTTTTATTGAAAATAGCAAGAAGTTATGATTTCATTCAGAAAAATGTCTTTCTTCAAAGTTTCTGGTAGCTTTCTTTAATTTGAAACAACCCTTAGTCAATATGACTGTAAAAGTTTCTGGTAGCTTTCTTCATCTCATGACTGTAAAAAATTTATGTTATTTTAAATATGCATGTACATAAGATTTTGGATATGATTCAGTTTTGTAAAATTTAGTCAATATTTAAATTTTTTGGTGTCTTTTGTGACTAGCAATAGTTGTCTAATATTCTAAATATACTCATTGAAACAAGATGTCGCCAAAGTGATCTCTCTTGCGTAGATAGTCTATAAGGGATGTTTCATGTTTGTGTGTGTACATTCATGCGGGTATTAGCCGGCCCAAAGAAAAGTTAATACTTGGCCAAATTGTACACATACTTGTGGTGATAAATGTGTGACAATTATACGGTTTACATGTGAATAATAATCCGATCCAAAGGTAGGCTTATTATTTGACATGACTTATTGTCAATGTTTGATCACTACACCAAGAGTACCACTTGCAGTTAATATCACTTTCCAAAGACTTGATATTAATGATGTACTAGGTATCTTGAGATGGAGTTCACCATTATTTGAATTTGTTTGACTATATTTTACTCTTTGGTTATTAATTAGAGCATATTTATTTATTTATTTTTTTGTTCTCTTTTCAGTTAATGTTGCTATAATATCTGCCAATACGAATTCAATTTCCATGCTTAGTGGGATAAATTTTAAGGGTAAAAAGGAAAAAAAAATACAGAAGCTGCTGAGGGCCTGGCTCAAAAGAAACAACAATATAAAACTAAGGGTTGTTTCTTTTGTGACAAGTCAGGACACATAAGAAAAAGTATATTTCTCAATTTGGTCTATTCTGAGGTTAATTTAGCTTCAGTACCTAGAAACAAATGGTGGTTAGATTCTGGTGCTACTACCCACATTAGTGTTTCTAGACAAGGTTGTCTGAGCTACCGAAAGCCAATTGATGGTGAAAGATACATCTATGTGGGTGACGGCAAGTCGGTAGAAGTGGAAGCAATAGGACATTTTAGATTATTATTGGGAACCGGTTATTATTTGGATTTGATAAACACTTTTATTGTACCGTCTTTTAGACGGAATTTAGTTTCAGTTTCCTTATTGGACAAATCTGGTTATCATTGTTCATTTAGAAATAATAAGTTTAGTCTATATTTAAATTCAAATATTATTGGTAGTGGTTCCCTTAATGCTTATGATAACCTATATTCACTTGAAACTATTGCATCTTACAATGAAACCATGCATGTGAAGTCACGTGGTACTAAACACAAAATTAATAATAAATCAGCCTCATTATGGCACAAGCGATTAGGTCACATCTCTAGAAATAGAGTTGAACGACTTGTGTCTGATAGGATTTTGGATTCCCTTGATTTCACAGACTTTAATGTCTGTGTTGAATGTGTAAAGGGAAAACAGATCAAAATAAAGAGATTAGGTGCCAATAGTTCTACAGAAGTCTTAGTATTGATTCATATTGATATCTGTGGACCATTCCCTTCGGCTTCTTGGAATGATCAAAAATATTTTATATCATTCATAGATGACTATTCTAGATACGACTACCTATATCTTATTCATGAGAAATCACAGTCTTTGGACGTATTCAAATCATTTAAAGCTGAAGTTGAGAACCAACTCAACAAAAGAATAAAGATCGTCAGGTCTGACCGTTGTGGAGAATACTACGGTAGATCTGATAGATCAGGTGAACAATGTCCAGGACCGTTTGCTAAATTCCTAGAAGAATGTGGAATCGTCCCACAGTACACCATGCCAGGATCACCTAGCATGAAAGGTGTAGCTGAAAGACGAAATAGGACTCTTAAGGATATGGTGATGAGTATGATTAGTCATTCTACCTTACCAAAGTCACTCTGGGATGAATCACTTAAAATAACAGCTTACATGCTGAATAGAGTGCCAACTAAAGCGGCTGCAAAAATACCTTATGAGCTTTCGACAGGCAGAAAACCAAGTTTGAAGCATTTACATATTTGGGGTTGTCCAGCTGAGGCAAGGCCTTATAGGCCATATGAAAAGAAATTGGACCCCAAAACTGTAAGCAGCTATTTTATTGGCTATGCGGAGTGATCAAGGGGTTACAAATTTTACGATCCCATAAAAAAGGACAATTTTTGAGACGGGAACTGCTATATTTTTTGAGGATGTTGAGTTTGGGGGAATAAATAAAGTTAGGGACATTGTATTTGAGGAGGAATCGGTTACGATCCCTACTATCACTTTTGACGATGTACAGGTTTCTGTACCTATCATTGATCAAGAAGTGAATCCGGAACATCAACAAGACAATGTTGAATTACCTCTACAAGTCGATGTTGAGCTACCTCAATAAGACAACATAGAGGCACCCCCATTCAAGTTGAGGCAGTTGTTCCTGAGGAACAAACTCAACAACCTCAAGAATTGGTGCCATTAAGACGGTCCACCAGAGAAAGAAGAAATGCAATTTCGTATGATTTTATCATATTTCTCCAAAAACATGAGGAAGACCATGGAATATTGGAAGATGATCCAATCAACTTCGGTCATGCCCTGAAAAGTTTCAATTCTTAAAACTAGATTGATGCAATGAATGAGTATAAGTCCGTGCAAGACAATAAAGTTTGGGAACTTGTCCCATTACTAAAAGATGTGAAGCCCATTGGTTGTAAATGGATATTTAAAACAAAAAAGGATTCGAAAGGTAATGTGGAGAAGTATAAAGCACGTCTTGTAGCTAAAGGCTTTACTCAAAAGGAAGGGATTGACTTTAAAGAGACTTTCTCTCCGTTTTCTTCGAAAGACTCTTTTAGAACAATCATGGCACTTGTTGCACATTTTGATCTTGAGTTACATCAAATGGATGTCAAAACGGCGTTCTCAATGGTAACATTAACGAAACTATATATATAGTGCAGCTAGAAAATTTTGTGTCGGGAGAACCAAAGAATATGGTTTGCAAATTGACAAAATCCATTTATGGACTCAAGCAAGCTTCTCGTCAGAGGTAATATAAATTTTACCAAGTTGTTACCTCGTTTGGTTTTGAGGTTAACGTTGTTGAAGATTGTGTGTATCACAAATTCAGTACGAGTAAAATTATTTTTTTGGTTTTGTATGTTGATGACATACTACTTGCCACAAATGATATAGGCATATTGCATGACACTAAAAAATTTCTATCAAATAACTTTGAGATGAAAGATCTTGGTGACGCCTCATTTGTATTAGGAATTCAAATACATCGAGATCGTTCTCGAGGTATTCTTGGATTATCACAAAAGAGCTATATCGATAAAGTGCTTAAAAGATTTGGCATGCAAGAATGCAAACCAAGTGACACTCCAGTCACTAAAGGAGACAAGTTCAGTCTCAATCAGTGCCCTAAGAATAGCCTTGAAATTAAGAAAATGCAATTGATCCCCTATTCATCAGATGTGGGGAGTCTAATGTATGCTCAGGTGTGTACGTGTCCGGATATTGCGTACATAGTTGGAATTCTAGGCAGATATTTAAGTAACCCTGGAATGGATCATTGGAAAGCAGCCAAACGGGTCATGAGATACTTACAGAGAACAAAGGATTACATGCTCACTTATAGGAGATCTGATCAGCTGGAGATCATAGGGTATTCCGGCTCTGATTTCTCTAGATGCCAAGACAGCAGGAGATCCACATCAGGTTATATTTACCTGTTAGCTGGAGGAGCTATATCTTGGAAGAGAGTCAAACAAACACTTATAGCTTCGTCCACTATGGCAGCAGAGTTTATAGCATGTTTTGAGGCATCTAATCATGGAATATGGTTGCGAAATTTTGTCACTGGGCTGCGCATTCTGGAGGGTGTTGAAAGACCACTCAAGTTATATTGTGACAATAAATTAACAGTACTATATTCTAATAACAACAGGAGCTCGTATAAGTCAAAGCATATTGACATAAAGTTCCGAGTTGTGAAGGAGAGAATTCAGAATGGTGAAGTGTCCATAGAGCACATTGGGACAAACTCCATGTTAGCGGATCCGCTCACAAAAGGGTTACCACCCAAGGTCTTTCATGAGTACACTGCTCATATGGGTGTTATCTCATTTGATGATATGTCAGTTTAGTGGGAGTTTGTATTTTATGTATTTGGGTGTTATTTGGTTTTGGACACATTTTTCTATTAAAGTATTTTGGATATTTATCTGATCAGATATATGGAAATTCAGTTCATTCTGTTTTCATTATGTTAAAGTATTGATCTCATTAAAGTTAAGGAGAACCAGTTGGAAATAAACATGTATTGATCATATTGCGTGTAATTTTCATGCTACGCATCCATGATTGATCTATGTCGTTTAGCTATATTGGTATATGTGACCATTGATGGTTTAGTTACGCTATATGTGACGAATGCCGCTTTGATCCTATGTTGATATGGTTAATGGACGAGATTGTCCGGATATACCCTAAGGATTAAGATAGCAATTTATGAGCTCACTAAGGTTAACACAATTATAAGGTTACATATGTGGCCCAGTGGGAGATTGTTGGATTATTCAATAATATGGGACCACACATGTAAAATTAATTGTGTTAGGCTATCTAAATAATTAAGCCAAATTAAAGTGGTCTATTTGGAAATTGGCTTAAGGGTATAATTGTCATGGAATTAATGTGTAGATACCGGAGATAAATCTAATTTGATGAGGGGCCAAATTAGAAATATCAAAACATATAAATATATGTATTCATTAGGGTTATGGTCCCCAACTTATACGACCACTAAAATAGAGGTTTTCTCTTTTTTTTCTTCTGCATCCCCAACAACAGAAAGAGAGGGACAAAGGATTTGGGTTCTATTTGTCATTAAGGGTTGTAGCAAGTTGGAAGATCGAACCCCATAAAAGTACAACCGCTTCAAGATCCATCAAGCCTAGCAATGAATTCCGATACGCTTCCGTAATTTATATTTGGTCTTCATCTCATAAATCAACATGGTACAATAAATTTCTAACAAAATATAACGAATATGCTAGGCCATATAGCAAATTAGTCCCTTCAAAAATAATTTACAGTCAATTTATCAAAACTCGTTGGTGTCATGCGAGATTATTATTATTATTATTATTATTATTATTATTATTCATGCTTTATTGGTGTCATGTGAGCTTTTCATTGTAGGTAATATATTATATAAGCTGGCATTGACATAAAGGAAGGTCTGGTGATGAGTGGTTCAGTGGATGCATGTCACGGACATTTATATATGTTTTGGTGTATAAAATATTTGTGGCTAGAGAAAAGTCTGACAGTGAGGTTACTCATGATACAGCTATAGATATTTGGTGTGAACAAGAAAGTGCATAGATTTGTATGCACATATTTTTGAAAGTGCAAACCCAACATCTCCCCCTCACTTACGATTTACAGAAAGTCCTTAGAAATGTTGAGAATGTAACTTGAAACCGTTTTCTCAAACTAAGAAGTGCGAGAGAACCCAAAAAAAGGCACAAAACCAAATCGTCAATTTATAAAATACAATAATTTTTGACATTTGACGTGAAAAATTCTTACGAAAAAAATTACATGATGATCAGAGTCCAACTCAAAAAAAAATTCATTAATGGAATAAGAGAGTAGATCCCTTACAAACGTCTCATCAATCCAAATGAATCACTACACTACTTGGAAAATGAAAAATACGATAACAAACTCATGAAGAACGAAAATGACGAGTGGTGTTACCATGCATCTAAAGTTTATGAAAAATATTTTTCTTCTCCAAACTAACAAATGCTATTTTCATATATTTTAGATGTTGAACGTACAAATGACACAATAGCAATGCGTAAGACGGTCTTTATTAATAATCAAAGTGTGTAAAGTTTACGAAGATGTTATTGGAAGAGCAAATTAAAACGAAGTCTTTGAAGACATTTGTAGTCAAGATTAAGTTTAGATATATCAAGTGTAAGTGTCAAACAGATCAGGAAAGATTATTTGATATCTTTAACATGCATCCTAGTTTCTAATATAATATGCATAACATCCTAACTTTAACATGCATCCTAGTTTCCGATATAAGATGCATAACATCCTAACCTCAATTCTAGGTTTAAAGAAAAATATTGCAGGTGCAAGATTATATATTTTTAGAAAACCAAATCAAAAAGGATCTGAAAACCAAACTTGATTCTCACTGCTGACGATGGGAGGAGAGAAGCCAGAGAGAAAGAAGCCAGAAAAGAGAGAGAGAGAGAGAGAGAGAGAGAGAGAGAGAGAGAGAGAGGTCGTTCAGTTTTTTTTTTCCAGATTTTGTTTCATATATTTTTATATTATTATTCAATTAACAAATTATACATTATTTTCCTACATATGTTCATGTCGCCGAAAATATAATATCTTTCTGTGACATGTACCACATGTCGTAGAACATATAGTATCTTTCTGCGACATGTGGATGTCGCGATATGTATAGAATTTTTTGCGGGACTGGTGTTTCGTTTTCCTCCCATGAAATTTATGTGAAATTCACGACATACTAGAACTCATGTCGTCAATACAGGTAAAAAAAAGCTTCTAGAGGCATAAAAGATCCTATGTCGCTAAAACATGTTGCTAAAAATACAATTTCTTGTAGTGATTATATATATATATACATCTTCTTTCGATGTGGGTTCTCAGGTTTTATATTGCAGCATTGCAGAGTCCAAGTGGATATATCATCTACTGCAAGACTTGGCCTTCAGGAAATATTTGACGAGGTCAATGCTATGAAGACTAGAAGCCAACCACAATATAGAAGAGCTCGGTTACGATTACTTGCAGCAGTCTGGCACGTATGGCGTGAACGGAACATGAGAGTATTTGAGGGGAAGACAACTTCCATAAGTGGTATCCTGAGCAACATTGAGCATGAACTCAGTTGTCTAGATGGATAGTAGTAATGTGCAGTTAAGTTTGAGACTATCAGTGTATGATGTAATGTCTTTCTAGTTATCAATACAAATAAAGAACCCTTTCTTTCTTCAATATATATATATATATATATATATATATATATATATATATATATATATATATATATATATATATATATATATATATATTGAAGAAGGCATAACAGATATGTGAAACAAGGCAACCTCTGGGACTGTGCCATGGACAACAACCATTCAGTCACTTTCAAGACTATTTTGAGGCATAGAGGAGTTCTCAAATCTGCAATCCGAAGGGTCATGAAGAATGGGGCTGGCACGGACCTCTCGAGGGATCCTTGGATTGATCGACATTCTCTGGTTGAGATCAGGGGAGCTTCATCGCATCAGGAGGACAGAAGGGGTCTGACTTGCCAACGGATTATCCGTGATGGAGAGTGGAACCCTGAGTCTTATCATTATACCGAGGAACTTGGTGAGATTATCAGGACAGTTGCCTTGGGCTGATCGATGGGTCTGGGACCCGCCTGGAGATTCTACTGGGACTGGACTTTTTTATTTTTGGAGCTGTTATAATCTCGTTAGGCGCACTTTCCCTCTGAGTACTGACTATGAGTTCGTATGGTGTAAGGGACTTGGAAGGAAGATGCAATTGTGTGTTTACCGACTCCTTCTTGGTCGTCTTCTGACGAGGGATCGACTTAGTGCTATTGGGGTTCAGGTCCCTGACCCTAAGTGTGTGCTATGCAATGTGGAGAATGAATCTATAAGAGTACATTTTCTTTGAGTGTGACCTGACATGGCAGATCTGGTCTGAGCAAAGCAGGGTGTTGGGTGGACGTGACTCCGGCAAGGGGGTTGGGAACATCATCACTGTGCTCCGAGATAGCAGAGGAAGAGGGCAGAACTGGTTCCGGTCTGCCAGAGTCCGACTGGCTGCCGTTGTTTGGCATGTATGGAGGGAACAAAACCGTCGTATCTTTGAGGGGTTAATCACCCCTCCTGTAGGCATCCTCCATAACATTGATTTCGATGTACATGCTATGGAGAACTGAAGTATGGGAGTCCTACCTTGATTGTATGTTGTAAAATTATTGCATTGCATTTGGAATAAAATTTACCCGTTTTCGAAATATATATATATATATATATATATATATATATATATATATATATATATATATATATATATATATATATATATATATATATATATATATATATAAAGGAGGGATCCATATTCCCTCATTTTGGTATCCTCCAAGCATACCCTCTTTCACATCCGTTGGATCTTGTTTAAGTCATCTAATCTTAACCGTTGATTTTTCAATGGTTAATATTAGATGACTTAAACAAGATCTAATGGGTGTTATCATTAAAATGTTTAGAAAATACAAATGTAAAAGAATGTGGATCCCTCCTCTCATATATATATATATATATATATATATATATATATATATATATATATATATATATATATACACAATATATATATATATACACAATATATATATATATATATATATATATATATATATATATATATATATATATACACAATATATATATATATATATATATATATATATATATATATATATATATATATATATATATATATATATATATATATATATACAATATGGAAAATCACCAGTTGAATCCACTATGGAAAATCACCACAAGTTTTCATCCGAAGTTCTTGCAACTTCTACAACGTGAGCTTTGATCCGAAGTACTCGACCAACTTCAATTGTGAAGTGTGTAACTTCAATCAAGCCTCCGAGTACAACCACTCTGAAACTTCTAGACCGTACCGTACTGGCAAATCGACTAGAGGATTGTAACTTGCTTGGGATTTGAAAATTAATAGCTCAGAATACTTTGAAAGAAATAGTAGGCTTATAGAGAAGAGATATGAAAGTGAATGAGTGAGTTGAAATGATCGAAATCCTTCTCTATTTATAGTTTTTCCAAAGGCAGAATTCTGACAGAATTCGGGCAGAACTCCATGAGAAAATCTCGTTGGGATCCGTAATTGCAGGAAGACCAAGTTAAAAAAGCAATGTTCACTAACCGAACTCTGGCCGAACTCTGGCCGAATTCTGGCCGAGTTCTGCTAGGGTTCTGTTAGGTTTTTGCAAACTAGTTTTTGGGCTTTTTGAAAAGTCAAACAGTTAGGTAGTAGTTTGGGCTTTTGTAAGTGGGCTTATTTTCAAAATGAAAGGATATTTTGAAAACGTTTCTTGGGTAGCCTATTTGCCAGTACGATGCAGTGTACATCATATTCCTAGACTCAATAAATATGAAAAATATATTGATGAAATAGGAAAATCAAGAGCCCTTTGATGACGCATTTCTTCAAATATTTGAGCAGACTTGAAGACGCCTTTTTCCTTGACGGCGGTCATCCAAAGATAAACAGATCTAGAAATCTGAAATCTTCTTGTATAACCCGGATAGATCGTTAGGTGGTTCAGAGAAATCTTCTTGTATAACGCCGTCTTTAGCCCATCAATAATTCTCCATTTCATATGTCCTGGTTTGACAAAGCTTGATCATGCTTACTGCATGTCTAAGAACATGTTAGACAAACATAACAATATGATACAAGCATAGCAATATGATATAGAACATTTAGCAATATGATATAGAATATTTAGGACAATGCTAACATTAGGACAATGCTAAGTTTAAGTAGCGACATAATAGTAATTACATGAATATTAGTGATGGTATTATGTTAAACTTAATTGATTAGCCATATTCAAAAACATGATATAATCATTGGGCTAACATTGTGTCTACTCAATTTGGTTAAAATGGTGTTTGAATTTGGTAGTCATCTTTCCCTATTGAAGATTGGGGGCATAAATTCGGCCACAACACAACCTAGATCAACAATCGAATTGGGTGGGCTCTATTGGAAGTTTATGTTTCAATTTTTAGTTGAAATGAGTTATTATTGGGTTGAATATAGATTGATCAAGTTTTAAGCATTATACAAATTACTAATGTTATTTGGTCAAGTTGAATATAGATTGTTATGAAGTATTCCAAAGGAAGGTTGTAAAAGAAATTTGTCTCTTTGCTAGAAGGCAAAATCCTTCAAAGTAACTCACGTTTCATCTTTAAAAGAAGGTGACTTAAAATTTAATAATACCTCCGATATGACATTTTCTGATATTTATTAGAAAGAGTACTGGAGTCGGTACCAACTCATCCTAATGGATCGATGCTTATATGTATTTGTTGCTAATTTGCCTTCAGTTAAGAATTATTGGATTCAGTGTGAAAAATATGTTTTTCTTAGCAACATTGCAGTAATCTCTAGACCTAACATGTGGATGCCTGAATTAATGAAAACTTGGGGGAAATATTGGTGAGATATTGATATTACACCAGAGGTCATGGAACAAAAACAATATTCATATAGATTTTTGTTGGAGACACATTCTTTATTTGAGTGAAGATCAGTAGATCACCATAATCAATAATCTCTCAAGTATATGCATATAGTACAGGTTTACCTAGTGAATTTTCTTTACATTACCTACAATCGTCTCTCAAGTATAATATTTGGAAACATTGGGCGAGGCAACCAATTGATTGTAGTTTGTGTCTATTCACATCCAGTTGTCCATTCGAAAACTTTATCGAATGGCTGTCATTGGTAGGACCCTTATTCGACATATATGATGCATGTGGTAGAACCATGCACCAGAGGCAAACCAAATATGATTTCATGTGCTAGGATGTGAATATCTACGATTCCAACTCCTTCCTCATTTGATTATGATGATAAGGGTTATCTAGCCTTTTGGTAGGCACCATATAGTTGTATAGGTGATAATTCTCTTAGGAAACAAGTACATCAGAGGTAATCTAAGCTTGGATGTCGAGATCACTATATGGCAGTGTATGCTGATGATAAACCATAATTTGTAGTATCGACAAATACCGATTCGAAACAGTCGATATCGATACAATTTGACATGTTCCAATCCGATACTGACTGATATCGACACTATCAACCTAGGATCGATTTTTCAGACAATTCGGCAAAGAAAATTGAACAAAAAAGATTAATCAACAGGGGTTGAAAAATATAATAAGATTGTTAAAGCATGTAAAAGAGAAAGGGCCAGAATACCAAAAAAAAATATACTCTGGTCTGAAACCAGAATACCATAGGAAGGGTCCTGATGCTCATAGGAAGGGCCAGATACCTGTTCCGATATTGATATTCTGAACCTTGTGATAAACCTATTTACAAGTATATGCAAATATTGCTTGAATTGTTGAATTGGCACTAGTAACTCTCTTACTTGGAATTCATATTTTATGAGGAATATGCTACATCTTTTTGTTCTTGTACTAAATTGTTTTTGCTTTGTCATCAATAGATTACTTAAGGCCAAAAGTCTGATAGTATTATTGCTCTCTGATTTACCTGATAACAGGTTGAGCTTTCCATTAAGTCAAACAACATTCTTATTGGAACTGTTCTGAAATCGCTGGAAATTGAAGATCAATATTGCTGTGTTGGAGCTTCAATGCCCAGATATCTTGCAAGATCATTTATAAGAAATACAGAAGCAACCTTAGTAGATAACTCAGCACCAATTACTTGTACTGCTAGCAATAGTCAACTCAACCAATCTGACAGTGATGACAACTTTTTTGAAGCATTGGATGATTTGGATGACATGGCTGACTGTTCTACAAGGCGGAGTCGAAGCATGTCTGAGTACTTCACAGCTCAACATTCCTTTTCATCTAGAAAAGCTTCTATGAAGCCTCCTACTTTTGGTCGCATTCCTGGTTTAATACCTGATGTTGACCAACAAAATAGTAGCTCAAACTTGGATGAACATGATACTTTGGACAGTTTTGTGATGGCACAGATTGTAATTTACGATCAGGATTCTCCTCAGTATAGTAGCATAGACAATCGAGTTAGTATCTTATTTTCTAATGAAATAATTAAGACTTCAAAACTGTAATAGTGACTTCTATGTTAATGCTTACGACATGTAGTGGTTACTCTTGCTATATTGTCATTTTTTTGCCATCGACCAACTATTCTTGCTATTTTGGATTTTGTCAATGCTATTAGCATATCAGAGGACACTCATTGATACAATGGCATGCCTTCCCCTGCCATGATTAGCTCGTCCACAAATGATTCAGTCAGTGAGCCTGATTCATGTCTGGTTTAGGAGCCGGCTGTGAAAGGATTGCTTGGGAGAAGGAAATCCAGAGTCATTTTTTACTTGAAATTGAATATAGACATGACACATTTTCTTGATGAATGAAAATGGGACATCTTTTGCTACTCTATCACAAAATAATTTCCTTACTGACTTTAAGGTTAGTGATGTATACTAGCATGTATGGTTCTTCCAATTTTGTAGCTTACCTTCTTTCTGATCTTGGTTTGCTTGCTTCTGTTTTATGAAAGGTATTTCCATCTTCATTCAGTATAAAGGCTTCACTTGGGAACCTCAAAATAAGTGATGACAGTCTACCTAGCAGTCACCCGTACTTTAGGGTATGCGATATGAGAAATCCTGTAGGAAGTTTATTTGTAGATGTGCCATTTTTAACCTTCTTATCTTTAGAGTTGTTAAGACTTTAGCTAAATAACCAGGTCGATGTTAAGACTTAAGACTGATCGAGTATGTTAACTGCAAGGATGCTTATGATAACAACAATTTCTGGTTTTGTACACTATTTAGAGTCTTAGACAGTTGGCAACTACTGGGGAGGTAGTGGTTATATCTAATTGTTCCTCCGTAGTTTGTGTTTGCTTTATTTTAAAACTAGATCATTTGAGAAGATGTACTTGTGTGCATTATACTCTGATTGGTAACAAGAATGTCCTTTAAAACTGCTTTTAGGAGAGTCTTAAGTATCTTATTTCTTTAGCTTTCATGGTATTGTTTGTCATTTTCTCTTCTTGTTTTATCTCTTGTTATCTAAAATAAAATTTTGATTTTCTTGTTTTGGCCAATATCAGGGCAAGAAATGAAGAGATACAATTTGCATTGCACTTGTTGACGATCATGTGACGAGCCGAAGATAAGAATGAAAAAGGTTGTTCGATCAAGCCTTAGAGTGTGGCTTGGAGATGTGGTATCTGTCCACCAATGTCAAGATGTGAAGCATGGAAAACGTGTCCATATACTGCCTATAGATGACATCATTGAAGGGGTCACATGGAACCTGTTCGGCGCATACTTGAAACGTGAGTCTGATTTTTTCTGTTATAGATACGTGGTATCTTGACATATTTGTATGCAATGTTCGTTAAATTAGAGTTTTGTATTTGCATATATCGGCTTATTCTCTCCACCTTTGATAGTTTTGTTGTTTAAATTTCACCTACTAATACCGATTTTGTTAATTTTTATGCTGCATCAACTTACCAAAAGCTTCGTTAACTAGCAGCATACACTTAGATATCAGTTAAAATGATGAAGCTTATGGTTTTCAATCAGGATGGATATATTGAATGTTTGAAATGAGCACAGGCAGGAGGATTGTGATGCAATAAAAGGCGCTACACATGTATATAGAGCAAATAAAGTCTTCAGTGTAGGATGATTTTTGTAAGAAAAATAAGGGGTGGAATCAAACGAAAGTGCTATAAATATAAGAAAAATAATGAAAGAATGCTAGATTAATGTGCTAGTCTTCTCACATTAGCTGAAGTGCCTAAATAAAGTCTTTTTGCATCTCTTTATGAGATTAGCAAATTTAGTTCATCTGTTACTTAACAGTTCCGCGAATATTTGATAGCAAATTTAGTTCATCTGTTACTCTAATTTTGACTTAAATGGACAATAAAAAATATATTGCAGGTTGATGTAGATGAAGAGAAACAAACAAATTATTCTACAATAGATGATATATCAAGCACTTTTAGGGTGATAGAGCTGATTTTGATAAATAAACAAATGCAATTCTTTATATTTGGGTTTTGATATATTCACTAGCATTGCATTTGTAAGTAAGTAACTGTCATCTTGTTCATCTTAATCATGCTGGAGGAGCCATTGAAAGTCTTATTTAGTTTTGAGGTTCGTATTAATTATTATAGGACAATTTCCAACTCTAGGCTCACTTAAGCAACTTGTTGACACCGTACCTTTTAATGTAACAATGGGTTGTCCATCATCTCAAATAAGTAAATAAATAAATGCAGTGGGAACCGTTTGGAGAACAAAAAAACTTTATGTTGTCTGATCATCAAAAACAAGTTCCAAATATAAGCTGGCTATCAACTCATGACATTTTAGGATCATTACTCGATCATTAGTTTCAAATTAGGCCTGGTGAGAAAAGAAAAGTTCCAATATGAAAATTTCTAGTCCATATCTAATCAGAATTTGATCGCATATCAATTGTCTATTAATGTTCTGTCAGGATATCTAGTAATTTGGCATGATCTACAACTTTATATATAGCAGAATGTGTTTGAACTTAGCATTTTTAGAGCCCAGTGAAGCTTGAAGCTTCTTATGATATGTATGTTTTCTTGACCAAGTTGCAGGTTAGGTGCGCAGAATATGAGCTTTGCTCCCAATCCTCTTGTTCAGTTCTGCGACGCAAATGACAAGGATGAGTAATGAGTTTTCTCTTGTTCTTTCTATTGCAGATCCATGGAATTCAGTCATTGCAAAAATTGCTAATATTTACATATTTCACTTATATATATATATATATATATATATATATATATATATAATGGTAATTATTTATTATAATTTATGGCCACCTAATGGCCCCCAACATGGCCTGGAGGCCACCAACCCACCCGAAGGATACGACCACAACCTAGCCTGCACCCGGCTGAGCCATTTAATTCTCCCACCATATGGGGAATTAAATGCTTCCCCGATACTTGAACCCAAGACCTTTGCGGAGGATGCCTTTACCTCCCACTCTTACCACTTGGGCTAGGATTGCTTGGCATTATACGAAGAAATGTTGAGCAATGTAGTCAGAGGAACCAAGCCTAGCTGCAAAAGCATATTGATTAGAGATACCGAAAGAAGGATTTAAGTTCTATACCGAAAGAAGGATTTAACTTGTGCTAGGAGTGCCCTTGTTCATGTAGATGAACCTTTAGCTCCATGTTAATCATCTGAATTCTTCCATTTCCAAATTCCTTAACTACTACCTACCTATCAAAGTTTACCTTCTTTCACATATTCTTGTTCTTCAATATGTAAGGACTCTTACCTGCTGATAGCAAAAGTTTTCTTCATGGTCTTTAATTAAACAGGTGCATGAAGGTACTGGACACCTTCAAGAGCGAATACCTCCGTATGCAAAACAAACTCGAGATCCTTGTTCAGGTTTTTCTCAAGTCTTTGCCCATATGATTTTTCTTTACTTTTTTATTTTTGTTGGTAGAACTCATAGAACGAAACAACAAAAAAGTAATAGTTTTATCATCATCTACTAGTATGCTAAGGAACTGAAGTAATGGGACTCTGAGAAAAAAATAGCCTACCTAATCCAACTACATTACTGGGCCATCATATTTATCTATACTACTATATAATAGGAAAATTTAGGCTTCACCGTGGAAGCTTTTGTTCCAAAAATTTCTTTATCTATGTCTACTAATTAAAATTGTTCATTAGA
This sequence comes from Iris pallida, assembly GCA_029216955.1. Lineage (NCBI taxonomy): Eukaryota > Viridiplantae > Streptophyta > Magnoliopsida > Asparagales > Iridaceae > Iris > Iris pallida. The sequence goes on from JANAVB010033420.1 coordinate 5,677,478, forward strand.
TTTAACGTTGGGTAATTAGGTAATTACGTATAGGAAAAAAATTAAGAGGAGTTGTTAACGCTCTTCTCACGTGATAAAAAATTAAGGGTTTTGCTCTTTCCATGTAGTATCAAATACGTGCAACGCATGTGCATTTTCAGGTTGGTAAAGCTAGTGTGATATGCCTTTCCGACATGTTGATGAGCTCTCCTTTCCACATATTGATAAGGGTTATGAAAGAACATGTATCAAATTTAGAATAGTCTAATATAACTTATTTATATTTTGTACTGTAAGGCAGGCGTAGTTCGGATCCCTCTCCCAGACCCATTTATATCTTTTTCAAGACAGACCCTTCTATTGTTTTATCAGAAAAAAAATACACAAGTTTTGTTTTGGATACACTTAAGATTTTTATGACAATGAAATGCTTGCTAGGAACTTAAAATATTATTGGCCTTGATAACCTATAGTTAGCACTCAGTATTCAGGAATTCATCTACTACTGATACTGTGTAGTTATTTTCAATCAAAAACTCATTTATACCTTTACTTAAATGGTTTGGTAGCTTTCCACTTTCCTAATGTTTCTTCTTTTTCACGTGGATTGCATTTTTTTACTGAAGAGAACACAAAAAAATTCGCTTTCTTGTTTATGACGTGGCCTGGTTGATCAGATCCAGTTCCTTGTCAATTGCCAGTAATGGTTCTCATTTGAATGCATCATTTCATCAGACATCAGCCACTTTTGTATCAATTTGTATTGCCATCACGAGGAAAAGAAAAGATGGTCTTTGTGATAGTCACAGTTAATTTGGAAAATAAATTAGTACAACTTAATAAAAAAACATAATTCTTGTTCTGTTTAGTGGATAGAAAGAAATTCGCTAACTCGTATAAAATATAATGCACCCTTGCTCTTGTGAGCGCTCAAAGTAGATTATATGCCATCTTACTATGTAATTTATTTCTCTATTTTGCTTATTCAGAACTAACTTCATGAACTCTGTTCTCTATTCTTGGGGGGTTATTATCATGACAAGAAACCCCCCAAGAATTTATCATCTATTAAATTTTTGAAGTATCATTATTGTTCTATATATTTCTTTGAATTTGACTGCAAAAGTGTTCGTGGCGAATTTGAACAGCTAGTTTTTCTGATTCAGCTATGGTTTTTGGTGAGATATTGTGCAGCTCAGTTATTCTGCTTTCAAGGATATCAGAATAGGAGACGACGGTGAGACTTGTGAAGGCTTCAACACCAATGAAGATGACTTCAACATGGACAACATCGACGAAATACTTTGATGCAAACACATTTTCCATGATGATGGACTAAATGGCTTGTTTATGGAGGAGCACTTCTCTGTTGCGGATTCAAATGGCCACATAGAAAATGCTGTAGAGATTAAACTCTTTTTTTGTACTGCACCCAATAACATTCTCTTCTTTTTGTTTATCATGAGAATGAAACTGTTGTGAGCTAGCAACATTGGAGTTACTTTTTGTTTTTGCATGGAGTATTGCTATGTAAACTTGATACATTTATTACTTAAAACAATTTTGATTGATTTGTCTCACTGTTGATGATTGGTGATATTTATATGAAAATTTATTTGACGATGTATTTCAATTTTATATAGAAGGTAAACAGGTTTAAATAGATTTCATATGAATGAATGGAGTTTTTTTTAATCATGTTTCCAGAAAAAACGACATACCTTACATGTTGAAAAAGAAAAAATAATGGCAAACCAATTTACAGTTTATTTGACAGTTTTAGTCCGTCGTTTTTATTTGACAGATAAAAATTGTCGTTTTGTTCGGTGATAAAACGACAGTCCAAAACTGTCGTTGAATTCCAGGAATGCATACTGATGGAATCGATGTACTGATTATTTACAGAAAGTAAAATATATTACAATCAAATAAAGTTTTAGTGATTCCAGAAATGCATCCGTAATGAGGCCATCTGTAAACCCTAGGAATGCACATAGGACTCATGAAATCTGTGAAGGACATCTGCAAACCAAAGGAATACACCAAAAGATTAAAATCATCTGTGAAGGCCAACTGCAAATCAAATAAATGCTCCAATCAAACAAATCATAATCAAATTAAGTATACTTTATTCCAAGTACAATAAACTGCATAATCTACGTTATAATAATCTGCCCAATCCACTTTAGTAATTCAACATAGAACCTGTATAGTTCACAATACAATAATCCAAACAAATATCAGACCTACTCTAAATTCAAGACCATATTATATTTTCCAAACAAATTACGAACCATGCACCGCAACGGTGCTTAGTACAAGCGAAAGTTTAGTCTTACAATATTTCAAACACAAAATTTAGTTTAACCATCAAGACCAACGAATATTCAGAACCATATTACAATTCAAATATTACTTCCAAATTGAAATAAAAGTTTCAAAACTCAAAAGATAAATCTTTATCTCCATCACTATCTTCTTCTTCTTTTTCATCATCATCTTCTTCTTCTTCTTCTTCTTCTTCTTTTTTTTCTTCTTCTTCCTCAAAATATCCTTCACCTACACCTTGAGGGATGGAATAGGAAAAATTATAGTCAGTATGGACTCACTGTATATGTAAAAATGACATCCAGAAACATAAATAGAAGTATCAAAGTAAGGGCTATCATTAGAGTGTCAATATGCACACTGTGTATTTTTATATAAGAGTATCAATGTGCATACTGCAGGTTCTAACATTAGAGTATCAATGTGCACAGTGCGGGTTCTATGATGCGACCCAATTTTGTATCTATCACTAAGTAGTGAGTACACTCTCCAGTTAACTCAATTGTTAGGTTACTCTCAAGGACTCTCTCTGGTGTCAGGATACCAAGCAAGTTTAAGTGCCTGGCTTACCCTTAAGTACAACCTATATTATAGCAGTGTGCTCATGCTTATAATACCAAATATCACTGACTGAGGGAGTGTTCCAGCTCAGTCCTAACTCTAGTATTAGACATACATTACAAGCCTTGAGGCATTTCCCCTCTGTACATGCATTGGACCATCATATGTTCAGTCCTTGTCACGACTCGCACCCGCATTTCGGGATGCAAGTGCGTGTGCAAGCCAGCTACGTACCAAGCGGACTCCAGCCAAACTCGAATACGTAAACACTGTCTGGACTATGGTAATGTGCTTAATCATGGCAAGGCAAAAATATATCTTAATACATAATAAGAATATAAAACATGAATAAACACTATGGGTCGTGGTCTGCAGTCCACTAGTATACATGTCAGATTAGACTCGAAGAATATTATGAGTCTGTAAAGAAAGCCAACAAGCAGAGTATATCATGATAAGGAATGAAAGCACGAGCGAATATTAAACGTAACAACAATACCTGGATCCTATAAGTGCATCATAATCATCTACCATCCTGTTCTGCTAACTATCTCCATGCAATCGCTAAACCTGAAGAGATAATCATGTCCTCAGGGGACATAGCAAGATACATAAAAACATGCCTATCTAATAGTTCTATCATGCATAAGAATATAAACAGGTTATAAATAGGGAAAGAGACAGAAACTGACAAGTGGCTACCGACAAGTGACTATGAATACGGATACGGAAACATCTATGCATAAATGAACTGTTGGAAGAACAAATAAATAAGAGATCAATGGAATACCAAACCTCGCCCCGAGTGGACTCGTAGGTTTGAACTAATCACTAACCCTCGCCTCGAATGTGGACTCACAGGTTAGTTCACGACAAATACCCATATCCCGTATGTGGACTCTTTGGCGCAAATGAATCAAGATAACACCCTCATCCCGAGTATGGACTCTCTGGCGCAAATGAATCAAGATAAATACCCTCATCTCGAGTGTGACTCAGGGGTGCAAACGAATCAGGAATAGCAGTTCAGTTACACATACTCGTAGATACGACTTAGTCAAGATACAGTTGATGACACGTACAACTCAGTCACGACACAGGTAAGGACATTTCTAGTATGAACTATAATGAGAACAAGTCCGGTATAACTACACTATCAAGTCACGAAAAGATGGTGATATACAAGCAAGTATACATGGTATGAAGAAAACCTATAACCGAAATCAACTAGAGAACTAAACGATAACATATAAAACGAAAGACTATAAGGATGTAAATAAACTGTAGAGGGAGGCAAGGTATCTTGCTTGGTTCTGCGATGTGAGGATGCAGTTTCGCTCCCGTGTCCACGCCTCTAGAATCCAATGCTCCTAAATAATAATTAACTAAATTAATATTTTAAACTACTTTAACTATACTCAAATATTTCGTAGGACTACTTAAATTGTATAACCTACATACGTGTCCAACGAGACCTTAGAACACAGTTTTAGGGTTTTCGACCTTCCAATTAATCGGTTATAACCCCACGTCAATAACACACTTAAAAATTAATAACCCTCCTAGGCCGATACAATCCTGTGGCCCCAGGTTTTCGAATCGAGGGTACAAAACCTTATAGACAAGTTGTCCATGACCACGCACCTACGAGAACTCATAGACTCAACGTAAATGCATGGCCTATCCGTCACCACTTAGCTTCCTTAGCTTTACTTCTTGTACTTATCATACTTCTTTTGCAGAGCCCAAACCAGGGTTGCCTCGACGACTGACCTACAGTCCCGTGATGTTCCTCCTTGGCGACTGACCTACAGTCCCAATATGTCAGTGTTTCCATACTCTTATTGACTTAACTAAATTCCGCTCACACAAGGCAGTCTTTCCATACTTTTATTGACTGCGACTGACCTATAGTCACGACATGTTTACAGTGTTTCCATCGCCCAAATCATACTTTATATGACGAGCCTTGAGATCATGGGACTAAGTGACTTGACAACCGCAGACAACAGGGGACAGTGATTGCTATGACTTCGATAGCCCAACAAAATTCTTGTCTAACGTGTTCGTGCAACGACTTGACAAGCAAGGGCTGCATCATGCCTTGCATCGAGGGAACGTGCTGTGCACGCGTTCGACTTGAACAATCAAGTGGGTGCCTAGACTTAAGCCACAAGCCGTGCAATACGACTTAAACTACGGGACAAGTGAATGTTAATATTAATGCTAGTTCCAATAATATTGTACATTTTAAATAAAAAAGAATAGAATTTTAACTTTAACTATTTTTAATTAGTTTAAATCTAAGTTTACATATTAAATCAAAAACTAATTTAAATTTAAGTATTAATATTAGTTTCAATAATATTGTAAATTTTAAATTAACATAAATGCCACTGTATTAGAAACCTAGCTGATATTACGTTGCTCGGACTCGGTTAGTGTTCGTCTAAACTCGTACGTGAGAACTAGTTATTAGTAATGAAAATCAAAAATTGAATTTTAACTTTAACTACTTTAAGTTGCGAATTTAAAACTAGTTATTAGTAAAAGGAGTTATTGAAATAAAAACTAGTCGAGCTCGATCCTTTCTCTTTATCCCATCTCCCTCTCTCTTTCTCTCTCTCTCTCTCTCTCCTCTCTCTCTCTCTCTCTCTCTCTCTCTCGGGTTCTCTCTCGCAGATTGTGTTCACTAATACCATATCATTAGAAATAATTACACAATAGTAAACGTAGCATTAAATGCTGCTGTATGCTTTATTCTACACAATTCAATAATACAAGTACACAGAAGATGAGAAGGTTATGTTGTTGGAAGTTGTTTCTTTAAAAGTAATGCTATATGTACCTCCAAAATGTCCCTCCTCCACATGGCGCTGCCTTATTGCCTTTTGGAGGTACATAAAGCATTTTTTTTCTTTAAAATTGTGCATGCTTTTAGAATCACTCAAGCATTTTCATGAGCCAATAGAAGAGGGCCACGTGGAGGAGGTACAAGGAGGAGGGAGTTTTTGGAGTTACATAAAGCATTTTCATGCATGCTTTTAGGATCACTCATACCGGTTTCTTTTTGTATTGTTTCTTGTCCTTCGTTTATTCTGTTGGTTTCTAACACACTCTATTTTCTTCAATGACGACGTCACATGGAAAAATTGATCGTCGTGTGAAAGAATTAGTTGATGAAGAAAGCTTCACTTCAAGAGCAGTGTCAGATGATTTGAATGATGAGCAAAGTTTAGAAGCTGTTAACATAGGAGACAGTAAAGAACAAGAGGAAGAAAACAACGGTGGAATGCATCATAACGATGACGATGACATCAACGCAAACAATAAAATGTTATTTCGCATCACCCTTTCTAATGGATTTAAGAAATGTGTTATATTTTTACATTGATTTCTCATACTTATTTTGTTTAATTTTGTACTTGGGGACGATGGTGAATCTCCATTAGATTTCGATGCAGCGACGATGAAAAATATTACAGTCTTCCAACATTAACAAAAACCCAAGGGATATCTTAGATGAAGATATTGTTGGCTTACAGTTCAACTCTATTGAAGAAGCAGAGACATTCTACCAGATATATTCAAAAGCAGTTGGTTTCAGAATTATAAAGAACAAAGTAAAGAAAAACAAATCTGGGATGGTGATGGTCCGTAGTTGGTGTTGTTCGAATACGGAATTCAGTCAGAAGAAATACAATGAAGCTCCTAACAGGATTCGTGAGCCAAGAAGTGAAAGCAAAAGTAGTTGTAAAGCAATTTTTCGTATTGGGTACACCAATTCTACAAATCTGTGGGTTGTCAAAAAATTTCAAGTACATCACAACCATAACCTGGCGAATGATTTTGAAACAGTTTTTTTGAGATTCCATCGTAAGATATCACCCGCAGAATTGGAAGAAGCTATATTTTTTTGAGATCCCAACATAATGATTTTGAAACAATTTTTTCAAGTACATCACAACCAAAAACGACCGACTTGATCCGTCAATTAAATTGCTAAATTAATTTGGCATACCTGTCCATTCTTGACAGACAATATCTGTCAAATTTTTGTAAATATCCACCTTAACTATTTTAACTAATAAAATCTGTTTTCAATAAACAAATACGCACTTTTGAATCTAAATGTAATTCAACTCAATTGAAAATGCATATACAATTCAGAAAAAGCATATAACAACCAACCATACATGAATCTCAATTGATATTGATTATCACTAATTAGTCATTGTCTTTGTAGTATCCAAGTGCTTGTAATTTCTCACACATAACATCCAAATCAAAATAGTAATACAATTTCAGAATACATACGAAGTTTACTCCAAAAGGTAAAGAAAAACTAATATTCGAATCCTAATAAACTGAACGGACTCTTTTGGCCAATTGATCAAATCGTCGAGCATAATGTCTTCAAACTTTCCATCTACTTCAAACAAATATGCATTGCGGTCAAAGATTTCATCGACGCTGATACTATAAACATCTTATTTTGGTGGTGTATCAGAATTTAAGCGTCCAAAAGCAACATGTTTTCTTTTGAAGTCCTTTAGAAAACATGCCTTAGGCAAGTTAGATTGTTCAGGTACCTACAACCATTGAAATACAGAGATACAATAACATTAGCTACAAAAGATACAATAGAGCTTAACCTAACACAAAGATACATGATGAAAGAGATCAAATGTGTATATGAACAAGAAGCTTGGAAAGCTTGCGATAAGAATATTACAAAAAGAAATGAGTATAGCTTAACCTTTCCTCATACATGCATACTATTAGAAATTTGACATATAAGAAATATTTGATTAAAGCCTTGTGAGTTTGCTTGTCGTGCCGTATGTTAATTTGATTTCAGGTATCAATAGAATTTGCTCTATTTTGTGGGGTTTTTGTAAATAACGGGGTTTTCTTATTGTATATAGAGGAGATTTTTTAATCTTTAGAATACGATTAGTTATTGGTAGGTTTTTGGTGCTTTTATTTTTAGGACATTACTCTCGATTTTACGTACAATTTGAGGTTACTTCTAACTTAGTATGTGTTCACTAGCATGAAAAGGATTTCAAAGATCCAGGTCTTTTCTAGTTGAAGGAACTCCTTATACGTCAAAAGGCAGGCTGGTAACTAAGTGTATTTGGTTGTGAATATGGAAAAAAAAATGTGAATGTGTTTTATGTATTTGCTTTGACATGTGGGGTTATTGCAATGGGTTTCTCTTGTTGTATAGAGTTGTTGTTTTTTTTAATCTTTTGAATTAAGATTTGTTATCTCTCATGCTTGGTTGGTTGTGGGGTTTTCATTTTCTTCTTTTTATTTTAGGAAATTATTCTCAATTTTGATGTACAGTTTTAGATTTCTTTTATTGTTAATTTGTGTACATTAGCACAAAATAGTTTGAAGATCATGGTCTTTTCCAGTCACCCATAATTGGCATATTTTAGGACTGGTTCTAAAAAATAACAAAATTAAGTTGCTATTTTGTTAAGTGTAGGTATGTGAATGTGGTATATGTAGATGTAGACTTCAATGAAATCATTTTTTTGGTTTCATTCACAATCTAGGTGAACTATGTGTGGAACGTTGCTATTTTGAAAGATTATCATAGAACGGAGAGAATGGCAGGACAAATAATTTCAGGCAGGAGAGAAGATTAGAATATTGGATGGGGAAGAAATCGAAGAATTAGCAACGGATGGATTTGAGGGATCAAAGGAGGAATACAGAATACTTTTGGAGGATCTCTATTGGACCAGAATAAATGATGCAAGCAGTGGCAATTTTTTACCTGGGACGATGGGTTTCCAGCCAGATTGTGGCAGTAATTTTAGATCTGGAAGCTCAGATCCCACAAGTCCTTCTTCCTTTAAAGAATCAGGTCGTGGTGGTTAGACGCATTCACAGATGAATGTTGGAGAAGGAAATGGTATCAGGCTTTTTAGAGAAACTTATTCATGGACTGGATGGGATGCTGGTAGTGCAAATGTGAAGCAGACGAAGCAATATGCATAGTTTGGAAGTTCTCAGTTTTAGACATCGCCTCAACTCTCTTTAGGAAAACCACATTTCGTTCCTAAATAAGGCCTTTCCTAAAGAAATTGCAATTAGACTTCCTTAAGTAACCTGCAATTTAGAAATTGAATATAGTCGGTTTTGCAGTAACTTGGATTGTTCCTTATTGGTAGTGGGACCTACATGAGGTGGACCGATCCGAACCTATATGAATACATCAGTTAAAGCTAAGCGTACTCTACACTAATAATTTTCCTTCTCAAAATGAAAGGTAAATGAGTGCGATAAAGGAAAGAGTGTCTCTGAAGTATTATGTGATGTAACGCTAGCAATGAGTGAAGTATCTCTGAATGCTGGGCAGCAGAAAAATATTTTCAATTGATTTGCGGGTAAAGTGAGAACTTTGAGATGGTTGAGTGACAATAAGGCAATGGGCAAAATGCTTTGCAGTTTAGTTTCCTCGTTGCAACTACGAAGAGAAACTGAAGAACTTTTACAGGGAGCACATCCATGATGATGATGCACCCTCCCTTACTGCACTACAAGTGCAGCAAACAAGTGCACTGCTGCTGTACAAACAAAAATTCCAAGCAGTAAACTGCTGCTACATATGCTTGTAAGCAGTTTCCAAGCAGCAAACTGCTACTGCACAAACAAAAAATTCCAAAGCTCGCTCCTCTCGAGGGATTCAACATCCTCTACAAATCCTTAGCTGTGATATTCAATTAGGATATAATACACCACTGAATATACGGATAGAGAATGATTTAACAATACATAGTACATTATATTTCGTATATACTAGCTAGTAGCATTTGTAAACTTTCTTAAATGAGTGTTGTGTTACTTAAAGGGCTACACATATGTGGGGGAATGAATGACAAGTTTTCATCTGACAATATGGTCAGATACTTTTAAGAATCCAACAAAAAACCCATGCATTCAGATGCTATCAGTAAACCTAACAATGCCCAGAGATATCAACACATCATTGAATGAGTTTATAAGACGCCTCTAACTAAGGCCACTGTCACTTAAATTCCATGTGCAGGACCTTAACTGTCCCTTTCCACCTATAAACGAAAAGCTAGCTAGCTACTTTAATTTTTCGGGCAAAGACACTACGGTCTGTATTCAGCATAAGATCTTAGTGCAGTTCTTGTGCTGCCTCGAGTTAGGGCCGGCCCAGGGGTAAGTTATACAAGACTTCGGACAAGGACAACCCCCCTCTGTATGGGAGCAACCCTCAAGCTCAGCAAGAGGTGAGAGTCACATGTGATCCTCTAAGGTTGTCCTACAATAAAGGTCAAGAGGCAACCAAAACCAGCTCTTGATAGAACAATCTAGTCCCATGGGCCAGCCCTGCCTCTTGTTAATTATGAGCCGCGGAGATTGAAGGCCTAAGTTTCCTAAGAGGAAATCATGTTGTTCGTGTTCCATTACAATTTTCTTATGCTGATATGGGACTAAACTCTTCTCTTTTCTTATGTTGCCATCAAACTTGATCAGACCCTTGTTGCGTGTCAAAAATAAGTCCCAATAATAAGTACAATTAAGTGTGAACATGTTAGAATACATTTATAGTAGCAACGTAAGTCATAAACGTTCATTGACCTATTGGATAAAAACAAAAGATTATCACAAAAACAGAACCCACATTTAACTCTTAGTCAGGAATTTGAGGTTACTATGGATCTACATTCCGGCAATTTGATGTGGAAGTGTTCTGTCTCTCAAGAAATTTATCACAACAAGAAACAATATCCCTATGGCAGAAACGATACCAAAATTTGTAAAATCTGAGCTATAATCAAAATTGATTTCGGAACAATAATAGAAGAAAAAATATATACAAAATTAAATAACAAGATTAAACAATACCTGAGTGCTAATTAATTCTTCAACCTTACTTAGAGCTCGTTACTCTCCACGGAAATAGAAAAACCCTAATTCCTATTCAAAACCTAGATTCGGAGTTTGGAGAACACCAAGTCGATCAGATTAAGAAATAGAAGAAGAAGAAAACCAAAAACAAAAAGAAATAGAAGATGAAGATGAAGAAAAAGAATAGCTTACTTAGAGGGATCTGAGATTTTGAGGGATGGCCGGAGCTCGTTACTGGAGATCGCAGACTTGGAGTTCGCCGACTTGAGAAGAGAGAGATGAGAGAGGATGAAAATAAAAAACTTTTAGGGAAGGTTCCAACTCCAGCGGGAAATTTTAGGGGGAAATTTTGGGGAAATTTTGAGAAGAGAGGATTTGAGAGAGATGAAAAAGTTCTCCTCCAAGTCTGACAGCAAAACTTTAGGGAAAAGAGATTCGTCCTTAATTAATAGTTTAATTGATTTTAATAAAAATTGACAGATTTTGTCCGTCGAAAAATATAACAACTAACATGGTTAGTCGTTATTTGTGAACATTAAGGGTCGAAAACTGCTGCTTTTGATGTAGTGATTCTTGGGTTTTACAAAAATTCCAAGAGTGTATGAATGGAAAATTACCGGTGACAGTTCTCTCAGATGGTTGCAGATCTATGAATAAAGCAATTGAGGATTTAATGCCCAGCGTAGTTCATCGAACGTTCTCATGGCATATCCTAAACAATTCAGCCAAACATGTACACCAAAATGGTTTTGCAAATGAATTGAGGATTCTGATTAAAAGGTACATCGTACACTTGCTACTTTACTTTGAAGTATGTTATTTTTACAATATTAAAACTTTAGTTACTGTCCATGTTTTCTAAACAGGTACTATTCAGTCGAAGAATTTGAAAACTGTTGGCAGCAGATGCTAAGGGATTATAATGTAGAGAACAATGAGTGGACCACTGCATTGTACAGAACGAGGGAGCGATGGACGGACACATTCTTACGTGGAAATTATTTTGGTGGTTCTACTGCAACAAAAAGACGTGAATCTATGAACGCATTTCTGAAAAGATTTTTTAATAAAAAGTTTTTAAAATCGTGACCACGGTTTGGCGGTCTTATGTTACGACTAGATAAGTAAGCATGTCACTGATAAACTCTCAACACCAGTTGTGAAGCAAACTAGCATGGCCGTAATAGAAGATAAATTTGCCACAATTTACACTAAAACGGTGTTTATAGAGGTAAGGAAGGAAATCATACATTCTGATACATATATTGTTCTCCACCATCACACCATAAGAGAGGCAAAAGTTTGCACTATCCAAAAGTATATGTCGTCAAACAGTATCAACCGGAAGGTTACATTTGATCGAACTGACAACATCATAAACTGTGACTGCTTGTGGATGGAGACCAAGGGGATTCCTTGTAGGCATATTTTTTCAGCAATGAAGAGATTGCAATTGGAAGATATTACAAAGAACTTGATAAAAACTCGTTGGCCTAAGGATTGCAAAGAGAGTTATCTCTCCGGACCTGACGCAGAAAGAAAATTCATCCACCTAGACATTATTGAGAGTAGAAGGTATGGTGTTATTAATGAACAAGTTAATCTGTTTACGTATTAATGTAAAAAATTAAGCAAAATTCAAGAGAAGGGAACGGAGTTGATGTCGTCTGTGTTGATGGAGTTGAAAAAAATAGTGACCGATATTGGTGAAGAAGAAAAAATGGTAGCTGACGCAGTTCATGGAGTGCATGAATCTTTTAAAGAGCCAAATCTGGTAGCAACAAAAGAAACGCCTTCTCAAGGGAAGTCAAGCCATCCTAAAATAAGTCAGACTATCCCCACGCCTAGAATTTGTAGGGTTTATAGAAAATCGGGTCATCATTTTCGTAATAGTAAAGTACGGAAGCGAGATAGCGACAAAGAGAAAATGGAATCAAATGAACCGTCGTTGACTTAATTATCAACTTTTTTTTACAATTCTTCGTCAATTTAACAAGGAAAACGGCAATTCTCAGTCAATTTTAACACGAAGGATGGTAATTCTCTATCAATTTAACAAGGGAAATGGTCATTCTCCGTCATTTTAGTACGGAGAATGGCAATTTTACGTGTTATTTAAACGGAGAATTAACATTCTTCGTGGTTTTAACACGGAGAATGTCCATTCTCCTACATTCTAACACGAAGAATGGCAATTTCTCGTCAATTTAACAAGAAAAATGGTAATTCTCCCTGATTTTAACACGAAGAGTAGTTTTGACGGTCACACTGGCCAGTGCTCCATTGGACGCATCAGTACTCGAAGAATGGTATTCACTTGGCAGAATTCGAAGGGGCAGATTTATTGGTATTAATGGCATATAAATGGCAGTAGTTGGGATAGTTTGTTCTCGTCTCACTTAGCTTTTCTTGTGAAGAGGCAAATGCATTGGTATTATTAATGCAAATTAATTGAATTCGAAATGACTGCCACTTGGCGCATGAGTACGAGTTGTCCTTGCCTATAAATGGCAGTAGTGTAGGGAGAGTTTGTTCTCGTATCACTTAGCTATTCTTGTGGAGATGGACTCGACCTATCCCCCGTCTTGCCAAGACGCTTTCTTGTGGGTTGTCGATCTCCTCGTTCGAAGAAGGTTTGGTGGTGAAGTCCTTCAGAAGACTGAGATGTGCCTAGTGGACTGTCCGTGTTCGTGCACTTCATCGACTATTTACCATGATGTTGGTTACTGGAAGAGCATGAGGGTTTGGGTTGATTGCCAACCCACACTCTGTCGAAGCGCCCGCACGTTGATTCCCTTTGACTATACACGGTTTTTCGTCTACGCACATTGACGATGAGTGATTTTCTCTGACGATGTACGGTGTTCCGTGTTCATGAACTTCATCAGAAGATTGAGATGTGTCGAGTGGACTGTCCATGTTCGTGCACTTCATCGACTGTGTGCCACGATGTTGGTTACTGGGTTCGGGATCGCCGCGGCCCAGTTTTTTTATACTGGAAGAGCCACAGGCTGGAAGGTGCCTATTGCATCCACAGATCGGGGTCGGACGATGGAGTGATTTGCTCTGATGATGTTACGCCTACGCACGTTGACGATGAAGTAATTGTCCCAGTTTTTGTTATGCACGGTGTTATGCCTACGCACGTTGATGATGAATTGATTTGCTATGATGATGCACGTTGTTTCGCCTACTGTCATGCCCCATAACCAAAATACTAGAGAGCGAGGGACAGACACAGCCAGGTACGTATATTAAAGTGAATTCTACCTTGATATACGGTCACAGCTGTCTAGATGTATGAGGGATTAACTACAAGCCAATAGTCTCTTAAGGTCAAGAAAAAGCCTAGTGTCTCAATCTCAAGCAAACAAGTAAATATAACAAGATGGTATTTTATCAGACATACAAAGTAAGGCGTCTCATATATTACATATTCAGATGATCATGAACCTAGTCATACAAAATATGAAAACTAGCAAGAGTTTAAGTCATACATGATCAACCCTAGGATTTGTCAATCATGTTACAGCCCGTAGGCAGACAGTGAGTAAAGTTGCAAACGAGCTAACACTTGCTCGGCGACTAAATACCTCAAAAGAATAATTTACAATGGAGTAGAAGAGCAAAATAAAACCCACTCGTTGCCAGGGTTGCGCCTAGTATTCATAATCTGGCTGGAAGGCTGGGAGATCCTCGGGTCCTACTCCAAAATCTGGCCATATAAAACCAGTTGGATCAGACCCCAGAAAGAGCAAGTGCTATAAGGGAGGCTTCACTTAATAACTAAAACCAACAATTAGCACAAAAACACAATTATATAACAAAAGACCGGGGATATGGAAAATCATGATGATATACGATAAGATAACCATAGGACTATTCAGATAACCAAGTTACAATACTTAAACCAAACAAGGACCAGGGTTGTAACCCTTCATCTAAACGGAACTTGGTTTTCCACCATTTATCGATAAAGTAAAACACAAGCAATTAGGTCATCTAACAATCTTATACATGATCAGGACAAGACTAGACTGGGCTACATCCATCAATCAAGGCCAAGCAAAGAGTACGACTTGATACTTTAACTAAGGGTTATCACAAGCCTAATTACTACCAAGATGCAATGAGATGTTCCAGCAGTCACAGGTCATGCAGCTATCCAGGTTATCCAGGCAAGGTTGATTATCAAAGTTAACCAGAATTATTAGATGGCTTAGAGTGCAACACATAACAGTGTGCCTTATACTTGTTTTATGAGTGTGTCCCACATGACAATGGATTGAAAATGTGCCCTACTCGACGGCAGGCTACAAGTCCATCAGGTGTGGCCGGGATAACGGGATCGCCTGTAACTGGGGAAATCTCCCTTAGAATGAACTGCTTGATTAATCTAGTCATTAACCTTAGTTAAATTCAGTATGAATACCTGACCGTGGTAACCAGGGACTCATGTCCTAGACATGATGCAAGACGAGACTAGACAAGTAGCTTTTACAGACAAAGTCCAAAGCAATCACCCACGATGTCAAGACGAGAATGTTCTTAGCATGTCAAGTTAGCCGTCGCAATAGCGTTCAAGGTTACATGTCAAGATTACTTAGCAGGTCAAGATAACCATCGCAACGGTGTTCATGAGTTCATGTCAGGATTATTTGTCTGGGGTGCACCACAACGGATCACCATCATGTTATGTTACTTGTACTTGTTACTCGTTAGGAGTGCGCCATAACGGGCCACTATCATGAGTTGTCACAATAAAGAAAGTACGAGCATGCCCAATAAAGGTGAATACAGGGCAATGGATGCCAGGGCCATACTGCGCCGGGCAAGGGGTAAGATATGCTAATGCTAAGAAGCCTCCGGGCAGGAGAGTACACCAAAGGAGTATACATAAAGGAAGTACGAGTAAAAGAATACGCGTAAAAGAGTACGCGTGAAGGAATACGCGTAATGGAGTACGCACGAAGGAATATGTGTAAAAGAGTACACGCGTAAAAAGAGTACGCGTGAAGGAATACGTGTAAAAGAGTACGCGCGTAAAAGAGTACGCATGAAGGAGTACGCATAAAAGAGTACGCGTGAATGAAGTACAGTTATGCGTAAAACTTGTTTTACGCCAAGGCAGTGTAGACTTTGTTTTACGCGTAAAACAGATTCACACTGACACGAATAAACGTAGGCGTAGAGTTTGATATTACGCGAGCACGTATAAACGTGGGCGTAGAGCTTGATATTACGCGAGCACGTATAAACGTGGGCGTATGGAATCTCTAGAACTCTAAACTCCATGAAACCTTCAATCTAAGCCAAAAATGGGACTTCCATATATCAAAATGGGGTAGAATAAAATTCTCTACAACATGGAACAACAAAAACTTGAAAATATGGAAGTTTGATAGATTAAAACCCAAGAAATCCGAAAATGCAACAAACTTAGATCTACAAGAAATAAACCATGGAAATGGAAAATACTAAGTACTAAACTTTCTTAGAATCTCATGAAAAAGACAATAGAACAACAAAATGGAGTTCCTCCATAAAGCAAGTTGCACTTGCCTAAGCCTCTCTCTTGGTAGGTGGAGAGAGTCATGAGGAAGAAGAAAAGTAAATGAAAAGTAAGAAGTAATGAAGAGAGAGAAAGGGTTGGTGGGTTTTAATTGGAGATGGTGGTAGGTAGGGGGTTGAGTTCATGATGAACCACCCTAAACCAAAACAAACCAACCCAAGCCGAACCCAAGTCAAGATAAACCAAAATAAACCAAGTCATGCAAGATTAAGCTAGACAAGTCTGATTACGGGTCGGAATTTCGTACACGTATACTAAAAATGTGTATAACGAAAAACGGAGGTGATACCTACGCACGTTGACGATGAAGTGATTGCCAACCCACACTATGTCGAAGCTGTAGCTTTTAGGCTTTTTTCTTGATAGTAGGATTTTATGTAGTAGTTCAAACTTTTATATGTAAATAAAAGTTAAACTTTTCGTGATTTTTACACGAAAAAATGGCCATCCTCCGTAGTTTTAACAATGTAAATATAATTTAAAAATAATTTTATTATAAAAGACACAGTAGACCAGACGTTACAAAAGACGCAGAAGAATAAAATATAAACAGATGATATAGAAAGAAGTTCCTTGTCCAATTGTATTGTTGTTTTACAATATCATTGCTAGGTTGATAGTGTTACATATTCGCTTGAAAGCAACTTCTTAGCCCATCCCAACCTCATCATTGTAATCTTCTGGTGAGTGTCATCGTCATTTTCTCTCGATATTTCGAAGGGAGTAGTCATCAAGCTCTTCATATAATACGTCGTGTACAAAAGGCAGTTGGGTGCCTGTTGTTGTGGGCATCGTGGAGGACAATTCAGCACTGTGCTCTCATACTCCATCTTCATCGGGCATCTCTCCCTCATCATATCAACTTTCCTCCCGACGATAGGCTCTAAGGTCTTCTTCATTAATTCTGTATATACCTTGCCCTTCTCGTACATGGTTTGCCTCAAGGAGTTGTAGTGTGTCTAGTCGTAGGAGATCAAGTTGAATGTGAGCAGCATATAGTGTTTGATGGATACATCAAAGAGTAGGATGAATAGAAACTCTATGTCGTCCTCTAAAACCCATGACAAAGTCTTCTACATCTGTTTTGAAAGTGTTAAGGGCACCGACTTTTGCTTCTGGTTCAATGCACATTCAACAATGTTCTGTTTTCCAAAAACAAAACACAATATCATGAGTAATTTTTTAATGTCATTTTTCATCTATGTACACATGAATATAGATTTTTCTGTTTGGATTCTTACCAATGTGTAGGGCATCAAGAATGCAGACCACTTATGTTGCACGTCCTTTGAACTTGACTGGGCGTACCTTCTTGCATAGCCTTGAATTTCTCTCAGCTTCCTTATTATTAGGTTGAGTATGCCAGCCTCCATGTCTTCATAGTTGAGTATGTCTTGCATGTCTATTACCGACAGCTGGATTTCAACTTCATTTTTACCCTCTTTCGGCACACTCAAGTATACAATATTACTGCATATAAATTTTATTTAGATTAAAATAATAGAGATTATCAGGACATAATTATGAAAAAGTATAGAAAGGAAAAGAA
Organism: Iris pallida; assembly: GCA_029216955.1. NCBI lineage: Eukaryota > Viridiplantae > Streptophyta > Magnoliopsida > Asparagales > Iridaceae > Iris > Iris pallida. Next base: position 5,695,366 of record JANAVB010033420.1, read on the forward strand.
AAAAAAAGGTCATTCGTCGTCCAACTGACATTGAGAATGATCATTCTCCGGACAACTGTCACAGAGAATGGTTGTTCTCCGTTATGAATTGGACGAAGATTGGTTGAGTTCAGAATACATACTTTGGACTCATCTTTCTGGGGAATACGATGTCCATGTAAAGCTTCTTCAGTTCTTCATCGGCATCCATCCAAAGTACGAGTTCATCGCATTCCCTTAGTATGACACCCTTCCTCTTTAGTTTGGCCATTTTGGCGTCTTGTCCGGATTTCGGAGCGACATTCATCTACCGCTTTTTATTAGCCTCTCTAACCGTATTCTTCCCCAAGGGAGTAACATCTTCATCGGCTAATGCTGCTGATGGTTTTTTGGACCTCTTTTTCTCCCATCCTCCTCTTCTTTTGACTTCTTTTGGATCAGCAAGTTCAGCAGCTGCTTGAGTCTTCTCATGTTGTAATGCTACAACAATGTCTTCGAGATCAGCAATTTTTGCATCCTTTTCAATGGCTTCAATATTCAATGATTCAACTTTATTTTGAAGCTCATTTTCTCATTAACGAGCCTTTTATTTGTTTCTCTGAGCTGCTCAATTATTTACACTGAAATAAAACAAACAACAATAAAATATATAATTGTAATCAATATGATATAAATCTAACATGGAGAATGGCCATTCTTCGTGACCTTAACACAGAGCATGGCCGTTCTACTGCATTCTAACACGGAGAATGGCCATTCTCCTGCATTCTAAAACTGGGAATGGCCATTCTCCGTCTTATTAACACGAATAACGGCCATTCTCCTTCTATTTATCACAGAGAATGGCCATTCTCCGTGATATTATCACAGAGAATGGCTATTCTCCGTGGTATTAAAACGGTGAATGGCCATTCTCCGTTATGTTAACACGGAGAATGGCCATTCTCCTGCATTCTAACACGGAGAATTACAAATCAGAACTTCGAAAAAGAATAAATTTTACCTTGTGCATGTAGCTCTTTAATATTTTCGCTAAACATCAAAATAGAAATAATGAATCAGAGCACATGGAACCATCTCATTATCCTCTTATTTTCCTGTAAAGATAAAATATGGTGGACTAACTGATATTTACATCAGTTGATGAAAGAGCCTTCCATTCTCAACAATAATATCTGATTTCTTTCTTCGTAAGGAGTCCAATTCCTGTGCCGACATCTCCATCGAGGTGTTCCTTTGAATTTGTTGGGCTCCTTGTTCCTCTAGCTCTTCAAGCTTCTTATGGAGATTCTCGTTCTTAGCAAGAGTCTCATATTTTTCTCTTCGCAGCTCCTCCAATTCATGCACCGAGCCCTCCATCACAACGTTGACTGGACGTTGTTGGGCTTCTTGTGCCTCTAGCTCTCTAAGCTTTTCAGTAAGTTTTTCATTCTTAGTAAGAACCTGAGATTTCTCTCTTCTCAACTCCTCAAATTCCTGCACCGATCCCTCCATCACGGTGTTCATTCCAAGTTGTTGGGGTCTCTCTTGTTCAGCATCCTCATCCCCACAAGTTTGGTGGTGTCCCTCTCCCTCAAATGCATCTTCTTCTCGTATTTCTACATCCTCTTCTAGGTGGCCTTCCTCTTTTTCGACAGCTATAACTAAATCTTTCAATATCTGTTTCGATCTAAATTTAATATGATATTCGCATTTGAGGAAGACCGAGATTTCGTACCCATTCCATGTGTAAAATCTCGAATATTTACGTATGGGTACGGACTTTCTTTGCACAAGCATACTATGTTCCGCAAACCAATAGAGGAAGTATATTGTGCAACCTTTCATTTTGGAGTATGCATCGGAGTAATCTCCCCCTTTAGTTTTACTTGTAGTCCTCTTGATGCTCTCCATGACATACTCCAAGATTAACCTTGGCCATCATATACTGTTGATAACTTCTATGCTGTCTACCAAGGCCAAGAATCTGTACCGCAAATTTGAGCCGCCAGACTTTGTGAAAAAAACTGTTTGGCACAAGTTAAAGAATATTAGCTTGGCCAAATCATCTGGATTAACAGCGTTATCTCTGCCACGAAACCATTGTAACAATTCAAAGAACTTCTTTCTCACTTCCTTATTTGTGACTTCTGAGTGTTTGCCCTTAAAATTAGCCAGCAATCTTGTGAAGTGATCTCTACACAGGCTCTACGATACTGGTGGTGTGGGCTGCTATTGTTTTTCCATTATCAATCTTCTGTAATTAACATCATCCTCACACTCATCCTTCAGCAGTAGACGAAAAATGGCTGCCATATCGCCCACACTCGGCGCTATTTTAACAATCGTGCTCAGTTGAAAGTATCTGATTCCAGATTTGTCTTTCACATAAGTTTCTATCAAATTCTTAAGTCCTTCTGAAACCTTGGCCAATTCTTGAGTGCAAACTTTGCTTTTGTAGAATACCTCGATAAAATTGTAGAAATCGGTATTCTTCAAAGAATTAATAATTGGCTCGGACAAATAGTCGCGTGCCATCTTCTTTGACATCATCCATAAGAGTTTGTATCGTCTTGAAAGAAGAACGAAAAAGTCTTGAATCTTTAGTCCTAACAGTTTTCTTTCCTACAAAAAAGAAAAAAAAAGGTTTCTGTCAACTGTTCTCCGTCAATCTAACACGAAGAATGGCCATTTCCCATGACTTCAACATGGATAATGGTCATTCGTCGTGATATTTGTACGAAGAATGAACATTCTCCATGATATTTGCATGAAGAATGACCATTCTCCTACATTTTAACACGAAGATGGCCATTCTTCGTGATATTTGTACGGAGAATGACCATTCTCTGTCATTTTAACACGAAGATGGCCATTTTTTGTGGTTTTAACACGGAGGATGGCAGTTTCCGTACATTTTAACATGGGAATGGCTATTCTCCATCAACTCAACAAGGAGAATGGAATTAGTCTTTCAATTTAATAAGGAGAATGGTCATTCTCGGTGATACTAATACGAAGAATGATCATTCTCCGTCAATATAACACGGAGAATGACCATTCTTCTGTATTTTAACACGGAGAATGACTATACCTGTCATGCCCCGACCCGAAATCACCCGAATCATCGTCCTCGCGGGGGTGTGATGCCACACGAGCCTGGAGTTGCACTCGTGCAAGACAAGATGACAAGTTCTCAAAATGGTTATCTTTAACTTGATATTAGCAAACGAAAGAAAACAGATTATACGAAACAATTCTCTTTATTGATAATGAACTGAGATTACAAAGGCTTTAAATAGCCCAACTGAATTTGCCAGATTGGCTACACACTCAAGTCCTTTCTTGCCCACAAAGGATTTTACCATTCCATATATCATGCCTTCTATATCTCGGACGCATCAATCTTGTTGCAAGTTCAAGCGTTAATCAATCGTATGCTTCAAATGCTACGACATTCTATGCCTCTACGCAATCAAGCAAAGCTTCACCGTGAGCAATCTATTCCCTGCAACCTGCATGGAAGCTGGTGGAGGATCAGTACTTTCGTCCTCGCATGTACTGACGAAAAGACCAACTTTCTAAACCAATATTTTAGTATTTATGTTCAATCATACAACTTAGCATATGATCTTGCTATATTCTCCTTAGGGTCGATTTTATGGCATATTCGAAAGCGATAAAACATGTTATTATGGCAAGCATGTTACTCGAATTGAATAGGCAAGCAGGCAAGTAATCTTGTGTTTGTTTCGTGGCACGACTTCTTACCTATATCGACGCACTCGTCCTTGCACCGACGCAAGGTGAATACGCCTATCATCATTCCCTATCATGTTATAAGTTCTTTCTATGCAGGATCTATGTGTGCAGGATATATGTGTACCCTGCACTTTCGACCCAGGATCTATCTATGCAAGATATATGTTTACCTTGCACTTTCGACCCAACGTTCCTTAACTATATGAAGGTCGTTAGCGTATCCGCGCCAGAATGGACTAAAGGCGTTTCTCTTTTTCTTTTCTTTCTTTTCTCTCTTTCTTTTTTTTTCTTTTCTTTCTTGTATTAGGTAGCCCGGTACCTCTCGTAGTGGATTCCTGTCCCAATTATGGAGACCTTCCGTTGTAAACCATCATTTGCGGCTTTTCATATCTCACTAAGCGGTCGCTAATCGTCTTACGGATGTGCGCCTCTCAAAGATTATATCCTTCCTAGGCCGAATGGTCCCGGTGCCCCTGCGCACCCGTTTGGAGGGAACGTTCCAGTGCACGAGAGATTATCGTAATTTTCCTCAAGTCCATTCGACCATGCAACACACTATTATTCGAACAAACAAACAGTCTTGAGTCCGAGACTAAGACTTATCATCTCGTATTTCTTCTATTAACTTTCTATGTTCTCACATTTCATACTTTACTTCAATGTTCAATGGCATCATGCCTCAACTCAATGTTCATCAACCGAATGATCCGAAGGTCCCGAACACCTTTCAAGGCATCATGCCACATCTGACAGTTCCGTCACCTATATGCCACAACTGTTCTCTACACAACAAAGCCGTCTTTTATGATTCTCGTGCACGTAGGCATGCTTTGACGCGACTGTTCTCATTTCTTCGAGTCGTACATGCGATGCACACCTCGATACCCTAATTCCATATTCTTAGCCTTAATGTACCATGTTCGTGGCTTGCACTCTAGGGCGCTCGCCTTCAAAATCATTCAATGTACTAGCCTTTCTAACTCATATGAGAAGGCACGGAATGGCTCGTTCATGAAGGCACTCGCCGAATACAGTTATCCTATGTTCTTGCGGCTTGCGCGCCGAGGCGCTCGCCTTTGCGGTATCCAATGTTCCATAGCGACTCGTGCATTTGATGCACGTTTTATTTCAATTGTTCTAACTAGTGTTCGACACACACTATGATTTATCTTCCGATCGGACCGCGTCCGTGGAGTCGATAGATTAACTTAGCATACAATGATACGTTCTGACTTAGACATGAAGGAGTAAAAAGAAGAGTCAGTCCTTCCACCTTAAACCGACACGCCTTGTTGTTTGTCGATCCGATGCGGCTTGATTTTATATCTTTGTTGCATGGCCAAATCTTCTGACTAGTCATTCGGACACTTCTTGTTTTATTGAACTCCTCGATCGATTCCGGCCTACCGTGCCCAAATCCCAGCCCGTTGTGAGGCGGTGATTTGGGTTTTGCAGACCCGTTGCGAATGAGGCAAAATGTCGACCTTTAATATTTCAGCGTAAATGGATAGCTTGCACATGAAACCAACTAAAATCAATACTTGTATAGATTCGGACTTACACCTTGGGTAGATTCGATTTCTTAGAATCTTCGAACTGACTCAACGTACTTATCCTTCGGGGCGATGCAGCGCTTTGCATCGATTCAACTCGATGCATTTCTTTGGGACAATGCAACTCTTTGCATCGACTTAGTTTGATGCATTTCTCGGGACAACGTAACTCTCGTATCAATTCGTATCGATACATTTTATTTGGTCAACGCGACTCTTTGAGTCAACGTCTCAGTGTAATGTGCCGTACGGAGCGGGACACTACGAAATATACCACGCAAAATAAGGTTCGTCCTCGAACCAAAACCAACACTCCGATTAAGTATTTTATAGATCGTTTCACGATCTCGTCCAACTATCGTTGTTCCGTTTCAAACACTCGTGCAAGCTTTCATTAACATTTTAAAGTCTTTCCTGTGGCTCGATTTGAATTTTTGTATACAACTCGATTTGGATCTGTACCTATATTCAAGGCGTCCCAAAGATATACGTATTTTGACCAAGTCCAGTGATAGCAAATTGAAACAAAGCTGACAAATAATTTCAATCCTATGCTTGCCATCTCGTACTCCCTATCGGACTTATCTTTAGCAACTATTTTTGAAATTTTATCGCATACGTATATTCGATACATGCGTTATTCATTCAATAAAGTCACTGCACACGACGCGATTCAAAAATTACATTTCTCGTTTTGTATGTTTCGTATGGACTATCAATCCAATACGTTGCGTCGAGCCGTCGCACATCCGATCGCGACGATCCTTCGCAACGCCTTGCGTTAGAAGTCGCCACCCAACTATTTTCGAAGTCTCGCTATGCAACTTATCTCGATAAGACTTTCTTAGTTGACTTGTAAATGCATCAACATTCAGGACTATGCCCGCTAGGTTACTTACCTAGACGCCATGCTTAAACTCTCTCGACGCAATTTAAATTGATATTGCACAAAGGCCACAATCTACCCGACACAAAAGTTTACATCGAGGCGACGGTGCTCAAAGCAATAATCGCTTTGACTCAAAGTATCTACGATGCATCTTATGTTCGATTTCTAATGAGTAGAAATTCAATAGCCAAATTTTCTACTTATCCGTCTCGCAACATCGAATATAAGTTCGTTTCACACAAGCTCAATTGCAAAATGAATCCAAATCTAACGACATAATTCGTAAGTCATTCTCTTACCACTCGCGCTCGTGCATAGCAGGATTCTCAAAATCACCTAGACTTATCATCAACATGCACTACATTATATTTGTTATCTATACAATTTCATATGCGATATCGCATGGGTCATCTTATGGTCTGCAACAATCAATTTGATTTGGTGGTCAAGTCTTCTAGGGTCAACTTGTCACGATCCGCACCCGCTTTTCGGATGCGAGCTCGTGAGCAAGCCAGCTACGTATTCGAGCGGACTCCAGCCTGACTCGAGTACGTATAAGCTGTCAGGGTCATGGGTATCATGTCTAATCTAAACTATATCTCAATCCACATGAATCATATAAAAAAGAATGAACAATTATGGGTCATGGTCTGCAGCCCATTAGCATATTGTCCGATTAGACTCTAAGAATGATATGAGTCTATAAAATAAGCAGGAAATATCATGGTACTGAATATAAAGCACGAGAGGATAATAAAGAAATATCACAAGCAAATACCTTCATCTTGCATTGCAATCCTCTACCATCCCGCTCTACTAACTAACTCCATGCAGTTGCTAAACCTGAAGAGATCATCAAGTCCTCAGAGGACTAGAAAGATACGTAAAACTGGCCTACTAATATGACAGTAAATAACAGGTGTGGAGGATAAGAACACTGCAAGAAGAACATCTAAGGACGACGAGTCGTGAGGAAATGTAATACTAGACTTGGCTACCAATCAATCGATTAACATCTATAGCTTGTAGTACAATACAAGATACTCCCAATCTATAGTAGATTTTGACTGTAATACAATGCAAGATAGTCCCAGTCAAGATTAGCCAATTCTAGTATCGATCTCCTCTCCTAAAGGATACAAAGTCAAGTAGACTCCTATAAATTATAGTACAATACAAGGTACTCCCAATTTATAGTGTCGTAAGTCAAGTCAATCAATCAAGCAATATATGCTATAGGTCGTAGTATAATTTAAGATACTCCCAATCTATGGCATTTCTCAAGTCAAGTCAATCAGGTGATATCAAGGTAGAAGAATCGGCTATAGGTCGTAGTACAATGTAAGATACTTCCAATTTATAGTATGTCTCAACTATAGTACAATACAAGATACTATCAGTCAAGATTAGTCAAGTCAAGAACAGATACATAAACTGGCAACTCAATCGTAAAGCAAGGTAACATGATAAGACCAATAATCTAGCAATGTCAAATACCCTATACGTGCACGTAGTATAGGACAAGTAAGGCAATCAAGGACGAATCAATCACAATATAGAATCATATGACAATATGAAAAGGAATACAATAAAGGAAGAGAAACCATGTAAATACTGTATATGTTCGGCAAGGTATACTTGCCTGGAGGTTGTACGGAGAACCAACAATGTATCGCCAATCAACAAGTCAGAAAGTCCAAGTCATCACAACTGTCTCCGAAAGCTGAAATAAATGTTACCAACATTCTTAAAATAGTCAAATTAGCTAGAATTGCCTATCCTTAAGTCCAATTCTGGACACAGGGAAAAAACGGTAATTTCGGACAAAAACGATGTCCGCCGTTGGACCCGCTTCGTACCGAAAAGCGTGCCAGAGTCAGTGGTCTCTAAAGTCATCAAACTATATGTCTACAGGTTTTTTTTTTGATACTAACCCAACCGTATGTCCAAAGTTGGATTCCGACGGGCCGTGCACAAAATCACCCGTTGAGTCGGACCGTGGGGCCCGCGAAACGGCAATTTTATCAACTCTCTCAGAATCGGACCAAACTTGGCATACAGGACCAGAAAAATGATACGGTCCTGTTGGCAAAAGTTTTGTCTCGATCTGACGAACGTGCACGAAGTAATTGAAAAATTTGTACAGGGACCGATACGGAAATTTCGACGAATACGCATCAAATTCGTCGCGCACACGCGACCAATTCGAATTCCGTCAAAGCCCACACGACCACGAAACCATTACGCAGCTTTTGATGCCTTCGGTTCACGACCACGTGACCCGGTTTGGCGGGACGCACGTCGTATAAGACAATTTCTAATTTTTGAAAACAGGTTTTTGTTAAACTTCGGAATCCGATCTCTCGGTACGTAGTCGATGAAATCAAATTCTGTAAAAAGGGATTCGAAGCCCTATATTTTGTCTACAAATTTGTTCAGGAACTTTTCTAAAACTTCCGATGGAACGGTGGTTAATAGCCTCCTAAAACGGGTCCACGAACTAGTTTCCTGTTTCGTTTCGAAACCGTTTTTCTTCACTTTTTGGTTGAATTTCGAGTCGAATCTGATTCGATTTACTTTGAAACCACCCTATGGGGTTGAAGGGGGATAGGTTAGCTTCGTACCAGTGTAACTGGTTTGTGACAACGTTGAGCGTGGAGGAAGAAAATGATGCGCGAAGTCGATTCCTCCAAACTGCCATACTGCTGTGTGCAGTCCCTGTGCACTCGTACGGTCGGCAATTTTCGACGTACGCCAGCGTCGCACGGTCGCGGGGAGACCGCCCAGGCGTCGGGGAGGCGTCGCCCATGGTCGGGTGGCATGGCGGAGGTGAGGGAGTCGAGTTAGGGTTCAGTTTCTATCGTTTTTCTCGCTCGCTCTGTTATATAAACAGCAGCTGCGGGTCAGGCTCGAGCCTGTGGCTGAGAGGAAATCCGCTCTTAGTTCAGAGGAAATGGGCTAGGGTTTCACTGTCCTGGGCGGGCTGATGACTTGGGTCGGCCAAGTTGCTGGGTTATGGGTCTTTATTTCTATTCTTTAATTTAAGCAATTAATATATATGTCTATATATTCAAGTATATATATATATACACACATACATGTATACATAGTTCTATACATATATATGTATATATCTATATATATAAACACAACAATACATGTATATATTTATATATAATCATATACGCACATATACATATACATATATTTATATATATATACACACATACATACATATATTTATATACATTATATACTTATATATATTTATATGCACGTATACACCTTTATATAATATATTTATACATACATACAAATACACATCTATATAATATTTATTATACACATACATTCACATATATAATCTATATATATATATATATATATATATATATATAAATCGCCAATTTTATATATATATATATATATATATATATATATATATATATATATATATATATATATATACGTATCATTTATATAATAAATAATTTAATAAATATAAATCGCCAATTCCTAAAAATATATACAAAACATTTGCGTTTACCAAACATGTCTACAAGGCCGTATTTAGTCCCACTACATGCCTACATGGGCTTGGATTTGACTTGGGCCCAATCTGGACAGATCGGTACAACCGGGTTCCCTAAAACTCAATAATATAATTAAATAATAAATAAAATCTTCGGTAAGGGTTAAGTCGCAACTTGGCCTGGTTTTCCTAGTTAGGACATTCCTATGGCTTGGCATTCCCCTACCATGGCTAAACACTAGTCAAAACATGCTACTGCACTATCCGTGCCATGATTCCTAGTCGTCTTGTACTTTAAAGCTCTGTCATGGCTAAAGTCATCTACTGTAATAATTAACTTATAATTATTTACAAAAATTCTAAAAATCACCGTTTAAATCAAATAGATAAAATAAAAATATTTTAAAATTCCGGGAAGGGGAGCTACACAGCTGCCCTGAAGCTACGCTCGATAATTGTAGATCATTAATGAAGGATAGTTTACTATGAACCATGCTATATCTTATTTCGGAGCCAAATTATGTTCCGACGATTTCTATACGACTACCCAATTTCGGACAAAACTATTGCTATCGGCGCACTGATATGCAACTATCCTCCGAGTTAAGTCATGTACTACCGTCGATGATTCTACAATTCATGAAGCATCTACTCGCATTGAGTTTGAGACTATCTTATTTGTGGTCGACACACAAGATGCTATACGTATCGAACAATCGTCGATGACTTATAATCTCGTCTTGATCAATCATAAAGTTTATGATCAACCAGTTCGTTCTTCTCGTATTGTTATATTTAAAAAAAATTGGTAGCGCGAGGCTCACTCCATTTTGTATTCTCACATCGTGCTTACGTTTCCTTACGTATCGATCTCGATACGTCGTATCAATTTCGATAGCGTAAGGGTCAACTTTGATTCTGTTTCAACGTCGACAACTTGCATTGCATACGTCCAAGTTCTCCACAAATATTTTCGTACGTCTCGAATCGTTTCTCGATTCGTTGCATTTCGTTATACTTCGATCGCGTAACTAAGTTACCAATTTTCTGATGTCGTACCCTCAAGTCATGTAATCGTGCCCTCTAAGTTTCATATGATTTCGTCGTGCTCACAGTGAGTCTCGTCTTGACATAACCTACTATCTTTCTTAGGCACGGCTATCCGAATCAACATATATTTTTATCGAAATCGCAAGTCGTGCGATTCGATTACACTTGCATCGGCTAACATTTCTATTGAGATCGTAAGTCATGTGATTCGATTACCATTCGCGTATTCTAACATTTTTGTCGAGATCGCAAGTCGTGCGATTCGATTATAATTTGTATCGTCCAATATTTCTATCGAGATCGTAAGTCGTACGACTCGTTTGTAAGTTCAAGTTTTCCTTTCTCGTCGATTTGATTATTGCTTCAAGGCATAATCATTTTGTTAGTCTCAGTCGTCCGACCAACTTATAATTTCTATCCGACATATCATTCATTGATATGAGTCCCGCCTTATCGTTCCAACCGATTATCGAAAAACACTTGCATCAACATACCGTTATACAAATTTTCAATCGAGTCTCGGTACTCTTCCGTCTGTTGCGGACAAACCTTCCGCAATTCTCACAACGCGTCGATGCAATTCATCGCATAAGTGGTATATCATATACTTCTCATAATCGAGTCATTTATCGCATACGTGGTATGGCATATACCACTCGAAAATTAAGTCATTTCCCTCGCATCATACTCGGTATGAACCAACAATCTCTTCCGACTAACGATTTTCGCAACGATCGTGCTTGATCACAACCGTAACTTCAATTAATCAAAATCCGAAACAATTCGGCTAATGTGTACATTCACTAATACAAGTTCAAGTTTGGTGCGCTACCGAATGATTCGTTTCTATCGATTTATAACTTTTGTTTCCTTCCGTTGCATCTCGTGCAACGATTTATTTTTGACATTCATTGCACCTTGTGTAACGATTTATTTTCGGCTTCTATTGCACCTCGTGCAACAATTTATTCCTGACATTCAAAGTCAATGCTCAAATTCGTTCAACACATTCGATATTGACTTATCATTTTTATTGCAACGTACATTCACAATCGACTCGTTGCATTTCCTGTAACGCATTATTTAAGTTTTTGCATTGGTGCAACCAATATTCACAACCCATTGCACTTCATGCATCATTTCATTTCTAATTCAACATGTTCCATTGCAATAACAACATCTCAAATCGTATTTCACAATTTGTTGCATTTGCATCAGCTAATATTTTATGGCTCGTTGCATTCAATATAACGAAACTATTCACGACTTTTTCAGCAACATCATATAAATTCGAAGTACTTGCAGTAACATTACCCATCTTTATATAAGACTTATTTTATAGAACGTCTAGTACGGCATCAAGTAGAGTCAAGAGTGATTCGATTGGTGGTGGGAAACTCTTTGGAATTGAAACAAAGCAAACATCCTGAGAAAATTGAGCCTAGAGCTCTGATACCAATCTGTCACGCCCCGAACCGGAATCACCTGAATCATCATCCTCGCAGGGGCGTGATGCCGTACGAGCCTGGGGTTGCGCTCGTGCAAGAAGAGATGACAAGTTCTCAAAATGGTTAACTTTAATTTTTTATTAGCAAACGGAAGAAAACATATTATACGAAACAATTCTCTTTATTGATAATGAACTGAGATTACAAAGGCTTTTAATAGCCCAACTGAATTTGCCAGATTGGCTATAACACTCAAGTTCTCTCTTGTCCACAAAGAATTTGACCGTTCTATACATCATGCCTTCTATATCTCGGCCGCATCAATCATGTTGTAAGTACGAGCTTCAATCGATCACACGCTTCAAATGCTACGGCATTCCATGCCTCTGCACAATCAAGCGAAGCTTCACCGCGAGTAATCCATTTCCTGCATCCTGCATGGAAGCTGGTGGGGGATCAGTATGTTCGTCCTCGCATGTACTGACGAAAAGACCAACTTTCTAAATCGACATTTTAGTATTTATGTTCAATCATGCAACGTAGCTTATGATCTTGCTATATTCTCCTTAGGGTCGATTTTATGGCATATTTGAAGAGATAAAGCATGTTATCATGGAAAGCATGTTATTCGAATTGAATAGGCAAGCAATCTCGTGTTTGTTCCGTGGCACGACTTCTTACCAACATCGACGCACTCGTCCTTGCACCGACGCAAGGTTAATACGCCTATCATCCTTTCATGTCTTGTTATAAGTGCTCTCTATACAGGATTTATGTGTGCAGGATATATGTGTACCCTGCACTTTCGACCCAGGATCTATGTGTGCAGGATATATGTGTACCCTGTACTTTCGATCCAGGATCTTTCTGTGCAGGATATATGTTTATCTTGCATTTTTGATCCATCGTTCCTTAACTATACGAAGGTCGTTGGCGTATCCGTGCCAGAATGGACTAAAGGCGTTTCTCTTTTTCTTTTCTCTCTTTCTTTTCTTTCTTTCATTTCTCTCTTTCTTTTCTTTCTTTTCTTTCTTGAATTGGGTAGCCCGGCACCTCTCGTAGTGGGTTCCTGTCCCAATTACGGAGACCTTCCGTTGCATACCATCATTTGCAGCTTTACGTATCTCGCTAAGCAGTCGTTAATCGTCTTACGGATGTGTGCCTCTCAAAGATTGTCTCCCTTCTAGGTCGAACGGTCCAGGTGCCCCGGCACATCTGTTCGGAGGGAACGTTCCCGTGCACGGGATATTGTCGCAATTTTCCTCAAGTCCATTCGACCATACAACGCACTATTATTCAAACAACCAAATATATTCTTGAGTCCGAGACTGAGACTTTATCATCTAGTATTTATTCTATTAACTTTCTATGTTCTCACATTTCATACTTCGTTTCAATGTTCAACGGCGTTATGCCTCAACTCAATGTTCGTCAACCGAACGACTGGAAGGTCCCGAACACCTTTCGAGGCATCATGCCACATCTGACAGTTCCGTCACCTACATGCCACAACTGTTCTCTTCGCAACGAAGCAATCTTTATGATTCTCGTACACGTAGGCACGCTTTGACGCGATTGTTCTTATTTCTTCAAGTCGTGCATGCGATGCACGCCTCGATACCCTAAATCTATGTTCTTCTCCTTGATGTATCATATTCGTGGCTTGCACTCTAGGGCGCTCGCCTTCAAAATCTTTCAATATGCTAGCCTTTCTAACTCGTGCGTGAAGGCACGGAATGGCTCGTTCACGAAGGCACTCACCGAATATAGTTATTCCATGTTCATGCGGCTTACGCACCGAGGCGCTCGCCTTTGCAATGTCCAATGTTCCATAGCTACTCGTGCATTTGATGGAAGTTTCATTTCAATTGTTCTAACTAGTGTTCGACACACACTATAATTTACCTTCCGATGGGACCACGCCCGTGGCATCGATAAGTTAACTTAGCATACAATAATACATTCTGACTTAGACAAGAAGGAGTAAAAAGAAGAGTCAGTCCTCCCACCTTAAACTGACACGCCTTGTTGTTTGCCGAGTCGATACGGCTCGATTTTATATCTTTGTTGCACGACCAACCGTGTCCAAGTCCCAGCCCGTTGCGAGGCGGTGATTTGTGTTTTACGGACCCGTTGCGAATGAGGGAAAATATCGACCTCTAATATTTTAGCATAAATAGATAGCCAGCACATGACCAACTAAAATCAATACTTGCATCGATTCGGACTTGTACCTTGGGTAGATTCGATTTCTTAGAATCTTCGAGCCGACTCAAAGTACTTATCCTTCGGGGCGATGCAACACTTCACATTGATTCAACTCGATGCATTTCTTTGGGACAATGCAACTCTTTGCATCGACTTAGTTTGATGCATTGTTCGGGACAACGTAACTCTCCTATCGATTTGCATCGATACATTTCATTAGGTCAATGTGACTCTTTGAGTCAACGTCTTAGCGTAATGCTCCGTGCAGAGCGGGGCATTACAATACCCCTCCATTGTATTAAGACGGAGAATGACAATTCCCCTCCGTTGTCTTAACAGAATCATGAACACAACTTATAGTTATACCTTCTTTTTGCCCTCCTTCTTGATTACTAGCCTCTGGCTCATGTGCAACCTTGTTAAATCTCTTCACAACAGCTCTATCTCTTTCTTTGCATATCTATATCTTCTCTCTCTTCTCTAACTAGGGTTCCATTTGATGCTGATGTTTGCGACATGGTGTGAAGATTGCGAGTGAAGAGTCACTGACGAGTTTTTGAAATTGGGTTTGAAGGTTTTGGAGGATAAAACCTAGATACGAAAATGAGCAGCATATGGAAGAAGAGGAAGAATAGAACTTTTTGGTTTTGAAGAGTAGGTTTCATGAGTGTTTTAAAAAAAATTAGAAGGGCAATAAGGTCATGTCGCACCCTTTTATATATTTTTAGCTAATTCTGGGCACGCGATGAAATGTTATTTTGCGGTAGATTTTTTCATAAAACTTTTACAGTGTTTTGGGCATTTTATAAAATTTCTCTTGTCAATTACTTGAGAATTGTTCTCGATACATGCTTAGTCAGAAATCACTTTAGCACGAAGAAAGGGTATACCCATAGGGTCAGAGGCATAAATCACTTTAGCACGAAGAAAGGGTACACCCATAGGGTCAGAGGCACAGGTTAGGATATTTTAGGATTATATGGCAGCAAGATTATGAAACAAATAAACATTTTGATATCATTTTAATCCCACCTTTTAAGAACATTATAACTCAACAAAACAAATGAACATAATACATTAGATAAAAGAAGAAAAAAATTCATCGTCTTTCATATTAAATCATTATAGTTTGGACTCCTTTCTGTTTAATTATATTGTTGCGCAACTTGGATAGTTCTTCATTGTGCTCTGAAATTGCAATCCATTCAGAAGCTTTGCGCCTTTCCATTTCCGAATCAAACTGTATATAACAAATATAACATCAAAAATATTGCTCTAAAAAGTGTAAGTTTTTGACAACATATTTTTAGACTTACATTGAGAGAACGGGAGTCCAGACTACATCCGTCTTTCATGAATATAGTTACAAAATCCCACAATCAAATGTATTGCCTTGGCGGGGAACATAATGATGACATTTTATGGCAAAAGTAGAAAAGTTGAACCTAGCATCTCTCAACTTCAAAATCTCTTCTTCGAGAAAGAGATCCAAATTTAAAAGCTACAATTACCAAAATACAATATGTATTAGTATACCGCAGATCATGTATGCAATTCATAAAAATTGATGAATATGAGCTTACTATTTCTTTTATGACTGATTTGTTTTGAATCGGCTCATCTGTAGATGCAAGTGTATCCCAAATTTCAACAGTCGTTGTTTTAACCATAACTCTTGCAAGAGTATTGTGGTCAGACAAAAGAATGGGTATGTATATCTGAATCTGGATTAGTTAGGTAAAACAAATTAGTAAATTTTCAGAAAATTAGGATTAATATTTAAAAAGAAATACATTAATACCTCGTTATAAATGCTTAAAGATCTCTTATAATCCTAAAAATATTTGTACTTCTTCCATATTTTATGAAGTTGTTTGTCAGATGGAGGTAACCTTGCTCTCTACATACACATCAATTAATGCATTACGAAGGGCAAACAAACAAGAAAATTGTTAATGCATAATCATTGAAGAATAAAATGCTTACTCACCGTTAACCTTATTGGTAAATATCATACATTAGCTTTATTGAAAGTTCTTTTCTGTTCCTCCACGGTGATAAGAGCAGAGACAAGGGTTACAAGATGAGTATCTCATTAAAAATATCAGCGATGGAATCGAAGTAAACATAGATGGCATCTAAAAAAATACTATCCATACATACCCCATCTTTAATTCTCCTTTCCGAGGCTAAGGACTTCATCTCAGCCCGAGACACATAGATTTTGTTGCAAGATTATATTAATTCACTAAGAAAAGAAACGAATAGATTAGGAAAAAAATGTTAGAATTAAATGTAAACTCGAAGAAATACTCGAAGAATTACTTACTTGTCAGGTCTATCATCCGCAAAAATATAGTCGTAAAAACTCAAAGAAATACTAGTACACTGGCTAGGCTTTGAGGTTGGAGTTCTTGTTAAACTTTTAAAAGGTGTGACCGGATATAAATTTTCTCGCATTCTTTTCGAAGAACTGCTAAAGTCAGTTTCTTCTAGAGGATTGTCACAACCCACTCCCGAATAATCGGACACGAGTCGGACATGCCCAGCCTTCGTCGTTGGACACGACGAAGTAAGCTGTACCAACTAGGGAAATCTAACCAGATAATTATAAATATATATAATCACAGCATCTAAAAACGTATTCCAGAATGATCACCATAATCCACAATTCTATTTATATAAATGTACGAGTCATCAAGAATGAAATGTACTATGAATTCTAAATCAATATCTAAAAGTAAGGCTAACAGTCTAAACCTGAAACCTCAAGCTAAGTCATGACCATCCTGCTCAGCTAAGATCTCGGGCTCTGGCCCATATGGTAGAATGATATCCTGCAAGCATACCTGCAACTTATCCAGTCAGGAGCGGAGCAAAGTACAGTTTTACGTAATGAAACATGAACATGATATGAAATGAGTACAGGAGTACAGAAAAATGAAATACAGGAATAAACATGAAAGTACAGGAAAATAGTACAGGAAATGAATACAGGAAATATAGTACATGAATGTAAAGTACAGGAACATGTAAAGTACAGGAATAAAACTATAATCCTGATGTACCAGACATGACAAGTGCACAATATTGAAATACATCTAGTCCATGTGACCGGCTGGGGTGAGTACAGGAGCATGAACAGGAGTACATGAATATGGTACGACTTAGGACCCGCGTACACAGTACGAGGCCTAAGCTAGGTACAGAAATATATAGTAACCGAGATTGGTCACATGGCTAGTGTATTTCCCCACCCGACACTAATAAGTACAAGAGCAAGGGTACAAGAATACAGGAGTACATGAATATCGTGCCATGACGTGTCACAAGAAAGGAAAAGAATGTAAATGCACAAAACCGTAGAAAAGTACTTGCCTTTGCTCCAAGAAAATACGGATAGTCAGTGGAACTGGATGTCCTCCTGTTTACAATTACAAATTTGGTTAACCTCTAAACAACCCCTACTTAGTACTATGATTAATCAGCCTAAACTTTATTTGTAAATCATTATCCATTTAATGACACCAAAATTGTATTAATCAAAAAAGATTATAAACTATAGGAAATTAAATTGTAATTATTATTTATATAGAAAAATGCTTCTCAAAATATTTACTTAGCAAAATATAGGTTTCAATATTAATTTGTTAAAGATTTATCACTTACACATTATGATAACAGTAAAGCTACCATAAGAAAACTTATCTGGACTTGGAAGTCTCAATTCAAGCACCTACTTAAATTAAGTCCATCCATACTTCTATATTCAAATGTAACTACTACACCAAAAGCAAAACCACGGGTTCCAAACTCACCACTAATCATAGAGCCTAAATGATGCATAGCTCTAATCAAAATATTCAAGTAAAGAGAGTCCAAATTCTGCTGCACAAGGAACCCAAAGTTTCAAAATCATAAGCTATTTATTCTTGCAACCAAAAGCCCGACCAAACCTTATCACGCATTCAAAATTTGCAGCTCTCAACCTTAAACCCAATCCTGACACAACAGTGTATAAACCCCAAAATTAAACCTAACCATGCTAATTGTCTAGCACTACTCTAGTGTAACCACCCAACATTTAAATCTGAACTAAGAATGTACTCTGAACCCATTTAATCATTATTTCGTTAAGGCTCAGAGCTCAACATTCAAATATTCAAAACCAAAAGGGTTCAACTTAAAGTAATAGTTTGATTTTAGTTGCACAACATAAACAAAGTGAAGTGTAAATATAATCAACCCTTAATTTCATCAACCCTAAGTGATTGATATGAATAGCTACTTCAACAACCAATTTCCTCCCATAGTGCCATTCATGAATATATCAACAGTAATAAAACCAACTCACTGTTATTACAAAAAATTAAACTTACAACACTAACGGCTACCACTGCTATCAGCCAACAACCATAGCAAATGGTTTCCCAGCTTGCTAATAAACAACAAGAATTTAAATATAATACACTATAAATTCAACATTCTCCACAACTCTTCTTGATCATACCGAGCCCGACACTAATCTTCTGAACACGTCTCCACTTGGATACCAGCTAGCAACACTGTTGGACATGCACCCAGGACTCAATCAAGACTCGAACAACACACGCATCAGTCCACAGTAGGCTCGGACACACGCACTTGATTCATACGGAAATAACTCCACTCGACCCAACCCCGACCCCTGTCCGACACCAACAACCTAAATTTGCTATGAACAACAACAGTATACTCAAACTATAATTCGATACCTGAAAAAAGATTAATCCAAATGAGGAGAGAGGCTCTGCAGAGTCGTCCGAGTCCGTTCGTGTCCAGTTCACCACCCTACTCTTCGTTCAGTCATTACATCAAACAGTTGGCGAGCAACTAAACAGTTCACGTTTTCGAGTCTCCTCAATTTCTTTAAAGCCCTGAAAATTTTAAGAACACTCAGATCTCACAGATCTGAACATTTAAAACAGGAGAACCACCATAGATTCAGAAATAGGCTCTCGATCAATTTCAACAGAAATTAAGAAACTCGAAAATACCCAAACATGGCTCAAAAATCACTCACCTGGAATTAGTTTGGTGATCGAGAATCAATTGACGATCCGATCCGATCAATTGATTTGAACGATCAAGCTTGTCTCCGAATGGAAATACTAGCTACCAAAGAATCGATCGAGCCAACCACCACGGAGAGAAGCGGATCAACAGCTGCTTGCGCTGTCCAGTCGGCAGGAAAGAGAAGAAATGGGATCACCGAGGATCTTTCGAGCGTGTCCGATCAGAGGAACGACCACCGTTGTCGTCGTCGTCTCGCCGTCGAGATAGGTTAGGGTTCGGTGGCCCGTCGAGTTGTCGTCGCCATCGCTGAGTCGTCGCCGCCGCCGGGTCGAAGAGTTGGGGAGACTCAGAAGAGTGGAGAGCTCTCTTCGAGAGAAAAAGAAATGGAGGAGAATAAACTTCTCACTCCACAGAACGGTTTTTAATGAAATGAACATTTTGCAGTAAACCCCCTCCGCAAAACTAAATTTTCTCTAGGTCCCTCCGCTCAGAATATTTACGAAAATAACCTCTTCCTTTTCATTATTACAAAATTGCTAAAAAAAACAGTTTAAAACTTTTGAAAAATAAGAGGGGACCACAAGTTGGTTGTAACAACTTTTCAAATTTGAAAAGTAGCCCAAAATTAATTCCCTCCAAAACTAAATTACCAAATTTATGAATTAAAACCAATTTGTTATTTAAAAGTAACAATATCAATTGTATAATTTTTAGAAATCAAATTATTTATTTTAAAAACCGGGAAGTGGAGTTACAAATATCCCCTCCTTTAAAAAATTTCGTTCTCGAAATTCAAAGGACCAAAAGCAATCTTCGCAATTCACAAGGATCTAAACACCAGTTATTATTGAAGTAGAATTCCATAAAACAAGTACAATCAAATCAATCAAACAGAGTGGGATAGCGCTCCCGCATCTCGTCCTCGTGCTCCCATGTGGACTCTCCCGGAGAGTGGTGTCTCCACATGACGTGAACAAGAGGAATAGTCTAGTTCCGCAAGCGCTTCTCCCTCCGATCGAAGATCTCCACTGGCTGCTCCTCGTAGGTCAATCTCGGGCCCACCTCCAGCTCGAAATAGTCTACCACATAGCTCGGGTCTGGAATGTAACGTCGGAGCTGAGACACGTGGAAAACATCGTGTACCCCTCCAAGCTAGCTGAAAGTGGTAGTCGATATGCCACCTCGCCAATCTGCGCCGTCACATCGAAAGGTCCGATGAATCTCGTACTGAGCTTCCCGCCTCTGCTGAATTGAATGACACCCCTGATTGGTGAGATCTTCAGGAACACTCTATCTCCAACTGCGAACTCCAGAGGCCGTCTACTGCTATCCGTCCAATGCTTCTGCCGATCCTGTACAACTCTGAGACGTCCTGAGCCTTTGAGATCAAATACGATAATTACACACAAGAAAAATAATAGGATCTAACAATGATCAAGGATTAAATAGGCACGAATGGAATGAAGTTCAATTACCTCTTAGAGGAGCAAAATCATGAAGACACAATTATTAAGTATGATCAAAAATTGATAGTTTAACACAGATAGACTAGAACAAGATAGAAAATCATGGCCAGATAGACATGACTTAAGATCGAAGTTTAGAAAAGTCACAAACGAAGTGCGGAATCACAATCTGGTAACATACAATTTTGAGAAATTCAATGATCTAACAATAAAATACTGGAAGGAAAATTTAACAAAGGTTGATTGAGGAGGCGTACGCAATACTCAGGAGATACATTATCAAATCAGGATGAACGTGCAAGGATCTGTGATTCTCGAAAACCAATAATCATATAAAAAGGGATATAGTTTCCATGGTGTCCGGGAAGATATAGCTATTTGAAATCACTTTTCGGAGAATCCCTACCCCGCCAGTATATATCTGACTGCAGTGGACTTTCGGCTCCGTGACTCAAATAACAACATATCACCGAATAATCTGTCAACCTTATCTATTTTCCAACAATCATTGACAAAGCAACCCAAGAGATCAAGGTATGAAGAATATGACAAGTCTCGACAGTACTCGAAAACCTATAATTGTCTGAAATTACTTCAACTTAAAGTTCCTGCCTCGCCAGTGCGCTACTGGCTGCAGTGAACCCTCAGTCTCCATAATCCAGCTAATGGCTGCAGCGCGCAACTCTCATGCCATAGTAGGTCATCGAATAGCCTCTCGACTTTATCCCTAGGAATTTCAAAAGAGTTTCAAGGAATTCAAAATGAGTTTCAATAGTCTAAGTCACAAAAATGGTGAAGTTACCTGACTGTTAGAATACAAGAATTTATTAGGTACTAAGAGACGACAAGGGATCCCATCGGTGAGTACAAAAGGGCAACCAGGGAGATTTAAAATTTCAGACAGGGAGCGAAGTTTCTAATTATAACGGAATTTCAACTGATATCTGGGATGGTAACAAGATTCCATATATGGGACATTATCCCGAAAGGATAACAGAGTCTCGAAGGATGAACTGAGACAAGGTATTAGATATGAGACAAGTTTCAAAATAACTAAATTTTGTACAAGTTTCGATAAAATTTTGAATAACAATGAATTCTCGAGCAAAACTTGAATTGAAAATGAATTCTCTAATAAGGTACACAGTGAAAAATAGAAAATCAAGTATTAACAAAGTCGCGGAAAGGACACAAAATCACGAATAGAAATCTCAAATAGAAAGCTAGGTTACGAAGAGTGAATGGAAGGCATATATCATTTAGTGAATGGAATACAAGGTATTGGATCGTAAATATGCGACAAGCAAATCTCAAATAAGTTTGAAACAAAGCCGCAGATAAAGAACAATTTCGAATAAATATAAAATCTGGAATATGAAATAGAATCCCAAACAAGCATCAATAGAAGCGAAGGTTCAAGCAAGGTTTTAGGGGGATATTTCAAGTAAGAATATTTCTGGAATAGTACAAGTTCGATTAGCGAACATAATATCAATAAACGAGTAGGAACAAGTATCCATGAAACAAACAAAATCTTGGATAGGAGACAAGATCGGAACAAAAATAGTGGACCAACAACTCTCGACTAGAAAATCAAAGTCATAAATGAGGAAACAAGTCTCGAATAGGAAACAAAATCTTCAAAACCCTCAAAGGTATCCTCAACAATGTCCTAAATAGGACGAAGCACAAATAATGCTTCGAATGAGGAACAGGGTTTCGAAATAAATCTCGAGTAGGAATTAAATCTTAATTAACACGAAGTTTGATAAAAGAACAAAATTTACAAATAGGAGCCATCACTAGGAAACAAGATCATGAATGAATGTGCAAACGATATCGAATAATGGATTTCAAACAAATATTGAAATATGGGTATAAAACATATTTGTCGAATATGAAACAATATCTTGAAATAAGTTTCGAACATCAATCAAGATTCCAAAATAGAAATAAGAAGTTTCAAAAAATGATCAAGGTGTTAGGAGGAATTTAAGGAAAGACTGGATGATTAATCAAGATACATGGGTTTTCCAACCATGCAAAAGAAATCTTCGGTCTTCAGTCTATCTTCAGTGTATCTCCGGGACTGGAATCACTTCAACTTCTTCAATTGTCCTAACATAGGTTGATCCCTGCGGTAGTGCTTCATGTGATTGCTGAATCTGGAGAGATGAGTCCTTCTGTAGTCCTGGTGCTTCTCGTGCTCGTCCTGGGCAGTATGATCAGCGATCTCCAGGCAATCCTTGACTGGTGGGCAGGCGATCTGGAGAATAAACATAGCCTCCATCTTTTATGGCACTCTTTGTGTTGATGTCCTGGGTGACGGCAAAAATTATAAATGATCGTCATCTGAATCTGAGTCTGGATCTCCCGCTGGGCTGAAGCGCAGTCTCTGATAGGAATATACGTCTGCTGGTGTGCTGGCTGTTGAGACATGCTCCTGATGATGCGACTGGTGTTGTGACCGAAGAAGCGCTGACTGAGTGTTGTGGTGCTTTGCGGGTCCAGGGTAGTTGCTGTCTTTGTCATAAGTCTTTATGTCTCTCCTGTGCTTCAGCTTTCTGTCTCGTTCCATTGTCTGTGATATATTCTAGATCTCCTGGCTAGTGACTCTAATCTTCAGAGAAGTTGGGTCCCTATGAACTTGGGTAGTCTTCAGTGGCAGCTCCAGGTTCTCGATCTGTTTCTCGGTAGAATTTATGCGTTCGTTGTCGGAGAAATCCAAGGTCTGAGAGTCCGTAAGTCAGAAGTCCTCTCTAGCTCGAAAAATATATTTGCAAGTCTGGATTAGAAAATGACGGCTTACTGGTGACAAGGAACTCTTGAAACGTCTTCGTCAACTGCGTACTACCCATGGGGATAGTAGTGGCGATAGAAGGTAGTGGAAGCTCGAAACCTTCAAGTCTAGGTGGATCGACAGTTCTGGTATCGCATGCTTTTGAACTATCTAAAAAACAAAAAAATGTTAAAATAACCTAGACCTAAATACAACAAGTGTTTATAGAATATCAATATACCTGATATATCTGATATACCCTTATTTTCCGATTTTCCTATGCTGTGATCAAGTTTTCCTAGTGTAATCAAGTCCCCCAATAGTACACTAAGACCTAGGTACCATTAGGCTAGACCTGCATGGGCCACCACTAAAAATATGTCATGACCCGCTCCCGAATAATCGGACACGAGTCGGACACGCCCAGCCTTCGTCGTTAGACACAACGAAGTAAGCTGTACCAACTAGGGAAATCGGTAACACCCAGTTTTCTAAAATTGGGGTATTTTTGAAAATTTATTATTTTTATTATTTATTAGTAGTATTTTAGTCATAATATGATTTTGGGTGATTTTAGTTAAGTTAAACTATTTTCTAAGTCACGACTTATGACTTTGTGACTTTACTAGTATAACCCTAGAGATTTCATAACCAAGAGACTAACCATGATTATGTGAGTCTAGCCATAGGTTTAGAACATCAAATTAGGGCTTTTTGGCCTAAAGGGTATTTTGGTAATTTTCTAAGATTTATTGGGAATTATTTGGATTTATGTGTTTTATTATTATTTAATTATTGATTAGTGTCATGAGAGTCCCTAACCTAGTTTAGCCTAATCTAGGGGTTAGCCATTAACCTAGAAGACTAAGTGTAGGTATTTACTTTATGTTGTAAATATCTTAGGATTGAAATATCTAGATATTTACCTTGAATATTCTTGAAACCTAGAAATATCTTCAACCCTTTACCTAGAAGTCTTTGCCTTCACCATGAAGCAACCCAAGGACACCCCCCCTACCTCTTGGCTAGCCATAGGACTACCCCTTCCTATATTAACCTATCATTCCATTCATGATCAACTTTTACATGAATTAAACCTAGAAAATCCACAACCTTCAAACCTTGATAACTTGATCAATTTTGATCCAAATCACCTCTAGTTTCTTGCATTGGACTCCCCTACACTAGAGGGTACTAGTTAGGGCCTGCTATCGAGGATTTCGTGAGCTTTGCGCATCACCAAGTTGAAGTGGACACCCCCCTCTCCTTGTTTTTCCATTGGATTGCATCAATAGGTAAATGTCCATAAACCATGTTAATATTGTGTTTTCTCTTCATATTTGCATGCATCTAGGTACTAGGGAACTAAGGGTCAAGTTTGGTAGGATTTAGAGTTGGTTTGGTGTCCGTATCGGACACGTATCCTAGGCTAGGAAACAGTGTTTGGTGAAATGCCACTTAGGATTAAACTTTGTTATTTTGTAAAACAAAATATATTTTCTGGTAGCCCTAGACATGTAGGACACATACCAACTTGACTGAGCACAAAATCTTATCGTGTCCGTGTCCAAATTGGACATGAACACACTACTAAAAACACACTGTGACACTGCTAAAACCCGACTGTTTGACACTTCCTGTCGTGTCCACACGTATCGTGGACACGATACAGGAACTTGGACATGTGCCCTGACACCCCACCTATCCTAGGACACGACCACGACACCATAAGTTGCACACACGTGGCCCTAGACTGGTCGACACGCGTGCATGATGCAGCACGACAGTGCGTGCGGCTTCCCTGCTGCTGCACATCTCGTGCTCGCTGCACGTGACACGTGGACACGTGCCATTTGGCACAGAGGTGGGGGCACCCTCTGACAAGCCCCCCCTCGAGTCTCACAACTTCTCGTATCGTATCGGACACGTAGTTAGCTCTGCACTGATTCGTGCACTGTACTAACACGCGCACAGTTAGGCTCTGATACGGGCTCGGACATGACACTGTGTGACGCTTGGACACGAGACAGACACTGGGACACCTAGCCTGACCCTAGGCGAACCCACATGCGTGAGCACGAGACACATGGACACGTGTGTCGTGTCCTACACGCGTGTGCACCTTAGCACGATACTGTGCACTGTAATTTACCCGATTTGGGTTTTAGACTCCTGGACACGCCGTGTCGTGTCATGGTGGACTCCCATGGACACACACGACACGTATACGTGTGGGGGCTCGATTACCAACTACTAGTTTCGAGTCTTAGCTCGTGTAGGTGCGTGAATTCGGATTACCTACCTGTCGAGTTCACAGTCCACTGTTCTCAGGTTTTAGGATTTTCCAGTTTTTGCAAAAATGGATTTCAAACCCGATTTTGATATAATTTATACTTTGTAATAGTGTATTTTAGTATGTATATATGTAGTATATATGTATGTGTGAGTGTGGATGAGTTTTCAGGGTATTTGGTTATGTGTGTAGGTTGTTGTGTATGTATATACATACATATGTATATATGAACTTGTGTGTGTGGGTTGGGGTGATTCCTGTTTCAGGAAATCTGAGACTTCCTCCCCTTCCTGTTTTCTATTTCTCCCTCTCTCTCACTGTTTTCTGTCTCTCTCTCATTCACTCTCTCCCTCTCATTCTATGTCTCTCTCACTGTCCCTCTCTCTTTCACTCTCTCTCTCTCTCTCTATTTCCCTCTCTATATATGTTATATATATATATATATATATATATATATATATATTTTATATATATATATATATATATATATATATATATATATATATATATTTTATGTTATATTATATACAACTATATATATTGGTATATATATAGTTGAGGGATTCATTTATGGGCTTATATATATATATATATAAATATATATATATATATATATATATATATATATATATATATATATATATGAAAATGTATATATATGAATGTAGGTTAGCTATATATATATATATGTATATGTGTGGGTATTAAATATATAGTTGGATATGTATGTAGGTTATGTATAAGTGAGAATATAGGGTATATGGGAATTACATAGGCTATAGGCCTATGTGGTTATGTTTGTATGTGTATATTATATATAGGTTATGTATATAGTTATTGGTATATATAGTTAGGCTATATATAGTTAGGCTATATAGATAGGCTATATATATAGTTAGGCTATATATATATGTTTAGCCTATATATTGACAATATATATAGATATGGTAAGTTGCATGAATATATATATGCATCATATATAGTTGGGTATATATAAGGTATTATATATAGATGTAAATGCCAATGCCCTAGATATGTTAGCCTATGGTATTCATTTATGAGCCTATGGCTATGAGGTTAGGCTTTGATCCCTGTTTGACTAAAGTTGACCAAAGTCAACTATTGGTCAACCATGACCTAATTGACCTAGAATTGACTTGGATAGACTTAAGAGGACTAGTTGACTAAAGTTTGACTAACCCTAACTAGTTGATTAGGCTTGACCATATGGGTTATATGGATAGCCCTATGTAATTTAAGATATGTATGGGGTTAAGTGGTATACTTAGGAGTTGTGTCATGATTGGGGTTAGTCTTAGGGGTTGACTGGAAGTTGGCCATTAGTCAAGATTGACCTAATTACCTTGTTGACTAGTCTTGTTTGACCAAAACCTTAGTTGGTCTAAGTTTGACCTAGACTTGACCCAGATTGATCATGTTGACTAATATTTGACTAGTTTGTTTTGAATGTTGACCAAGAGTTGAGTTTAACCTAGATTTGACTAACCTTGACTTGTTTGACCTTGTTTGACTCTATTTGACTTAGTTTAACTTCTTGTGACCTAATATGACTTGATTTGGCTTAGTTTGACTGTAGAGTTGACCAAGTTTGACTTTGACCTAGATTGGCTTAGAATTCATATAGATTGCATTGTAGATTTCATTACCTTCATTTTGGACATGTCATAACTGTATTACTCTATTTTAGGACATTGTGACCCTGGTACAGACATCTGATATTATACTACTCTTTCCAGAGTGTCAGGCGAGTACATTCTCTGATAGTTCTTTCATTACTTGTCATTTACTGTATTTCAGTTCTAGTTAGCTATATGTGGTTCTCTGTACAAACACGATTAGTATTGCTGGATCCATTACATGCGACACTCATTTATTCATGTCTGGCCTCTATATTTGGAATCACTACTGGCATCACCCTACTGGAATCATTTCTGGAATCATTGGCTGGACTCATACTGGTTGTAGTGTTGGATTATGGATTCATTTGTGGACGGGGAAATACTTGAGTAGACATGTGAACATACCTAAAATCTGGAACCACCTCCCTTGGAACTATTCTGGAATGCTAGCCATCCCACACTTGGCCGAGTGTGCGATGTGCCTGATTACCCCTAGCCGTTTACATGTTGATCTCAGTATTTTAAAACACACTGTTAGAGTATAGTCTGGACTTACCCTGGAATCATGGATCACTTCTGGACTCATTTTTATTGGACTCATCTTGTACTGGAATCATCTAGTATTGGATTATATGGACTGGACTCACACTGGGATTACATTTTATACTGTCTGGACTTATACCATGTTATTCTAGTTCAGCTAGTTTACTACAGTCTTCTTTGCCATGATTTCTTCTCTTGTTAGTTACTTTACTTTCCTTGTACCCTCACTGTTTCTCTACATCACTATCTGTATAAAACTGCCATGCTCATCTGTATAACTGTCTAAAAACTGCTTTATAGTCTTTGTCATTTACTTGGGATTTCTAGATGAGATGTGCTCGTTCCTGTCCTGATTGGACCTGTTGAAAATATTACAGATGATACTCCTGACGACACATGCCCTACTTACCATGGACCTGGCGAGGGATTAGCTACCTTTGGTTCCGACTCTCAGGAGTGATTCAGGAGTTTAGCTAGTAGGCTTACTTAGCTTTCATGTTTTGAGCTTGTTTGTATTAAACTTGAGATATTGAGCTGTATTAGAGTTTGTTTGAGATATTGTTGTTATTATTTTAGTAGTTTAATTTCTGTTGTTGTTAGTTGGTATCTAGATTTCTGTGTTATCTAATCGTGCTTAGACTGTGATTAAGTATATCATATCTTTTACTTGTCCTCCCTTCGGAGTTGAGATCTTGGCAAGTACATTATATACACTGCATAAGATTAGTTAGCAACCTAGGACAGCGTTCTACCGCCGACACTGCGGCGTAGGCTGGACGCACCCACTTCTCGTGCCCCTACACAGGGTGCGGGTCGTGACAAAATCTAACCAGATAATCATAAATATATATAATCACAACATCTAAAAACGTATTCCAGAATGATCACCATAATCCACAATTCTATTTATATAAATGTACGAGTCATCAAGAATAAAATGTACTATGAATTCTAATCAATATCTAAAAGTAAGGCTAACAGTCTAAAACTGAAACCTCAAGCTAAGTCATGACCATCCTGCTCAGCTAAGATCTCGGGCTCTGGCCCATATGGTAGAATGATATCCTGCAAGCATACCTGCAACTTATCCAGTCAGGAGCGGAGCAAAGTACAGTTCTAGGTAATTAAACATGAACATGATATGAAATGAGTACAGGAGTACAGAAAAATAAAATACAGGAATGAACATGAAAGTACGGGAAAATAGTACAGGAAATGAGTACAGGAAATATAGTACATGAATGTAAAGTACAGGAACATGTAAAGTACAGGAATGAAACTATAATCCTGAAGTACCAGACATGACAAGTACACAATATCGAAATACGTCTAGTCCATGTGACCGGCTGGGGTGAGTACAGGAGCATGCACAGGAGTATATGAATATGGTACGACTTAGGACCCGCGTGCACAGTGCGAGGCCTAAGCTAGGTACAGGAATATATAGTAACCGGGATTGGTCACATGGCTAGTGTATTTCCCCACCCGACACTAATAAGTACAAGAGCAAGGGTACAGGAATACAGGAGTACATGAATATCGTGCCATGACGTGTCACAAGAAAGGGTACTAGAATGTAAATGCACAAAACCGTAGAAAAGTACTTGCCTTTGCTCCGAGAAAATATGGATAGTCAGTGGAACTGGATGTCCTCATGTTTACAATTACAAGTTTAGTTAACCTCTAAACAACCCCTACTTAGTACTATGATTAATCAGCCTAAACTTTATTTGTAAATCGTTATCCATTTAATGACACCAAAATTGTATTAATCAAATAAGATTATAAACTATAGGAAATTAAATGGTAATTATTATTTATATAGAAAAATGCTTCTCAAAATATTTACTTAGCAAAATATAGGTTTCAATATTAATTTGTTAAAGATTTATCACTTACACATTATGATAACAGTAAAGCTACCATAACAAAACTTATCTGGACTTGGAAGTCTCAATTCAAGCACCTACTTAAATTAAGTCCATCCATACTTCTATATTCAAATGTAACTACTACACCAAAAGCAAACCCACTGGAAATAGAGGATACAAGGATACATATCGAGAATTCGGAAGTGGAGTTATAAGGATAAAAAAGCACCTACTTAAATTAAGTCCATCTATACTTCTATAATTTTTAGAAATCAAATCATTTATTTTAAAAATCGGGAAGTGGAGTTACAAGGATACATATCGAGAATTCGGTCCAATGATTTATCATGTTTCTTTAGTCGCTGTTCTCCTCATCGAAAGATTCAACGAAAACCTCCTCCACATTATTAATTACTCCAGATGAAGATGCCTTCTTCAAAGCTGAAGTGTAGCTCCCATTCCCGAAAAATTTTGAATTATTATTTTTATTTATTTGATTTAAATGGTGATCTTTAGAATTTTAGAATTATTATTTGGTTAATTATTACGATAGATGGTCTTAGTCATAGTTGAGATTTGGAGTACAAGGTGACTAGGAATCATGGCACGGATAGTGCAGTGGCGTGCTTTGACTAGTGTATTAGTCCTGATAGGGAAGGTCGAGCCACAGTGACGTCCTAACTAGGAAAACTAGGCCAAGTTATAGCATGACCATTAGAAATAGTTTAATTAATTATTATTAGATTTATTGACTTTGCATAAACCAGTTATACCATTTTAGCCCGGACTAGATCCGAACTGAGTCCAAGCCCATGTAGGCATCAGTGTACACAAAGATTCCATGTAGACATATTTCTAAGTAGATGCAATGCCGATTATGGGATATTGCAATTCTTATTGTTAATATTATTATTATTGTTTTATTATCAATACTATTGAGATTATTATTATATTATTATTTTATTATTATTGATTATATTTAAAATATTGTATTGCCTGTACAGAATTGTGGAATAGTTATATATATAAATATGTATAAACACCAGGATATATATATATATATATATATATATATATATATATATATATATATATATATATATATATATATATATATATATATATATATATATATATATATATATATATTTATGCATATATATATACATAGATATTGTATATGTATGTATATATATAAATATTATATGTGTATAAATATGTGTATATATGTATATATATATATATATATATATATATATATATATATATATATATATATATATATATATATATATATATATATATATACACATAAGTGATTGTATATATATAGATATATACAATCACTTATGTATATATATATATATATATATATATATACATAAGTGATTGTATATATATAGATATATATATATATTTGCTAATATAGAAGTAGAAAAAGAAAGGAAAAAGAAAAAGGGATAACAAAACCCCAAATAAAAGCCAGCTCGGCCCAAACCGAGCTCAGCCCAAAACCCATTTTCACCTTAGCAGCCCCAACCGCACAGCAGTGCTTAACCAACCGAGAGGAGGTATACATAGGTATAACATATAGATCGAGAGATAGAACGGGAGAGAATCCTTCAAAAACCTTAAGCGACCTGAGCGCCCTGACTCTCTCCAGAGATGGGCGACCAAGGTCGACCACCTGCGCCGCCCATAGGACGCCGCCGGCCGCCGGACAACACGCCGGAAGGGCAGCACTTCACTGACAACAGAACACAGCAAGCCTCCATAGGATAGTTTCGATGAAAATTGAATCAAATTCGACTCTAAAATCGACGCAAAGTCGATTAAAAACCACATGACACATGTCCTGTATTAACAGTTTGCACCCCATATTGGAAGCCAAATACCTGCCAATCCAAACCGATTTTTTGAAATATAATTAAACATGTTTGAAGACAACCAATAGGACACTAGAACACATTTTTTGCTTTTTGATTTCGTTTATTTTTAGCAAGATAATCCAGCGTGAAGTTCAACAAAAATCTGTTTTTCAAAAATATAGAAAATAGGAAAAACTCCCTATACGACGTGCGTTCCGCCAATTCGGGCGACATGGTCGCGAACCGAAGGCATTGAAAGATGCTTAATGGCTTCGTGGACATGTGGGCTTTGACAGAATTCAAATTGGTCGCGTGTGCGCGACGAATTTGATGCGTATCCGTCGAAATTCATCGTATCGGCCTCTGTGCAAGTTTTCCAATTACTTTGTGCATGCTCGTCAGATCGAGACCAAACTTACGCCAACAGGACCGTATCATTTTTTTTTGGTCCTGTATGCCAAGTTTGGTCCAATTCCGAGACAGTTGATAGGATCGCCAATTTGCGGGCCCCACGATCCAATTCAACGGACAATTTTGTGCACGGTCCACCGGAATCCAAAATTGGACATACTATTAGATTTGTATCATCAAAACGAATCCATAAACATGTAGGTTGACGAATTTAGAGACCATTGACTCTGGCATACTTTTCGGTGCAAAGCGGGTCCAACGGCAGCACCGTTTTGGCCCAAAATTACTATTTTGCCCCTGTATCCAGAATTGGACTTAAGGACTAGCAATCCTAGCTAATTTGACTATTCTAAGAATATTGGAAATATCTATTTTAGCTTTCGGAGACAGTTATGGTGATTTGGACTTTACGGCTCACCAGTTGACTATATTTTGTGGGATCTGCGTGTAACCTCCAGGCAAGTATACCTTGCCTTCCTCTACAGTTTTATTTACATGCATTGTATTTCATTTTCCAGTTTTGATTGTTTATGGACATGTGTTTTTCGTATTATATTATTTTGAGTTATTTTTATTGCATATA
This sequence comes from Iris pallida, assembly GCA_029216955.1. NCBI lineage: Eukaryota > Viridiplantae > Streptophyta > Magnoliopsida > Asparagales > Iridaceae > Iris > Iris pallida. Next base: position 5,728,275 of record JANAVB010033420.1, read on the forward strand.
GCCGTGTTCATGTTTGGTCTGGTGGTTCACACTTGGAGTTTCTCGTCAGTACCTTGCTTGAGTCGTGTCATAGAACGAGTACATGTAATTGAACTGCTACATCCTTGATATTTTTTCCTTGACACCAGCGAGTCCACACTCGGGATGAGGGTATTTTTCTTGATCTTTTTACATCCGTGAGTCCACACTCGAGACGAGGATGTCAATTATTTATACCGGAGAGTCCACACACGGGACGAGGGTGTTGACTTGACTTGCACCAGAGAGTCCACACTCGGGACGAGGGTGTTTACATCAGAGAGCCCACACTCGGGACGAGGATATTATACTTACACCAGAGAGTCCACACATGGGATGAGGGTGCCTTGCCGTGAACTAACCAGAGAGTCCACACTCGGGACGAGGGTTAGTACTAACCAGAGAGTCCACACTCGGGACGAGGGTTAGTATTTAGTTCAAATCCATGAGTCCACACTCGGAATGAGGGTTTGGTTCTTCCATTGATCTCGTGATTCGCCTGGCAGTTCATTTATACGTAGTTGATCTAGTGTTCGTGTGTTCGTGTTCGTGTTCGTAGTCATTTGTCGTGTTCCTGTTTCTTCTTGTTTATTTTCTTACGCAAGATAAAACTGTTAGATAGGCATGTATATTATGTAGCTTGCTATGTCCTCTGAGGGCCTGATGATCTCCTCAGGTTTAACGGTTGCATGGAGTTAGCTAGTAGTTTTGGGTGGCAAAGGATTTGCGATTCTTGTGGGTTTCGGATGCGATGATCCGCTTGTGGGATTCCTGATTCAGTTTAGACTCTTGTTACTTTCTTTAGAGTCTTATCGGACATATATGCTAGTGGGCTGCAGACCACGACCCGTAGTGTTCATTCATGTTTCATATTCTTATTGTGGATTGAGATATAGATTTGTTTGCCATGATTTGGTAGTATACCCTAGCCTTGACAGCGTTTATGTATTCAAGTCGGGCTGGAGTCCGTTCGATACGTAGCTGGCTTGCTCACGAGCTCGCGTCCAAAAATCGGGTGCGGGTCGTGACAAGTTTTTTTTGGTGGCCCATGCAGGTCAGAGCATATCGTACCGGTTACGTAACTGTACTGGTACGAGCCTGCGAATATGACTAAACCTTAGAAAATGTCAATCCGCTCCGCCTTGAAAATAATTTTAGAAATTCTCTACCGTTTTTGAAACTTCGTATTCGTACTCGATTATTCTCCCTTGCCTTCTTGTACCATTGATTCTCGTCCCTTCCTATTTCGAGGTGACGAATGATCGTGCTGACTAGAATTTATCAGAAATTCTTAAGGTATAGTGTAATATTGCTTGATTATTGAAATTTTTGGTTGCTTGATAGATATGAGGGTATTAGAGATACTATATGCTATAAATATCTATTGATAGTGATGTTAGCAACTAGTTGGATGTTACCAGATTTTAGTGATTGTATTTGGAGGAGTAGTGTGACCAAGGTCGGTAGAAGTCCTCGAGATTTTGTTGTTACGAACAAGCTCGAGAAAGAATAAGCTTGGTAGTAATAGGCTACATAGCAGTATGAAGAAAATATAGGTGAGGATATAAGCTGGAAAGAATAAATGGAATATGCCAGAACACAATATAAATATATACCTGAGACCTCGGTGCATCATGCAACATCCGCCAGCTACTCTGTACTAACCGCTCAGTGAATACCTGGAGAGATCACCAGGTCCTCAGAGGGACATAACAAGATGCAGATATACATGCCATAATGTGAACTGAATATAAATGGACAAGCTGAATCATAACCTGGCCCAATATCCAGTCATCGATCAATAAACCATACCTCTGACTAATCCTGATTAGTGGGAGGCATACCAGTCCATGATGAGATACTGTTCCATAATACGGTCCAACATGGGTATACGAACTAACCAGTCTATGTGAATGCATTTTGAAGACAACTTTAGAACGTATGGGTAGGTGAATAATAATTTTGTCGAAGCACAGGCCGACGTCGGATCACGAGTCGAAGAATTTGCGTCGGAACGCGGGCCGAGCGTCGGATCACAAGCCGATTAACATAATACTAGCGTACCTCCCGATCGAACCTAGCGCGCAGCTAGTGGCCGCTATCGGATATACCCATAAGTAAGGGCCCATGCCCATAACCGGGCCACCACTGAGGCTAACATGAAATAATGTAACTGTCTATCCCATACTCCTGCTGGTTGTCTTCCCCGTCCCAGGAAATGTACAAGTTGTATCCATGACTTAGACAATCCATATCTCAATGCGAGTCTCTAATCTAGACACCATCTAACTCTATATGTACCGACACATGAACCGCTCGCACCGATGATCAGTCGAATGCAAAAGTTCGTGCCAACACAATGACTCTCACCCAAGGTGCCATATAATGTCTCGTGTCAAGTCATGAAGTTATTCGGGATAACTTCACCATGTCGGGTATGTCTACTAACTCTAAGTCACACACGCACACACCCATAACATCGATGCCATCATCGGTAACGCCCAAGTCATCCTTGGATACACACTACCAGTGTCATCAACTAACAGTACAAGGATAGATATGAGTAATGTAAATAGTACAAGTATGGCAAGGTATCTTGTCTGCGGTAAAGTAGTGGGCCGATGAGGTCCTGCAGACAAATCGTCAAGTCCAAGAAAGGTAGCAACATAGGGGTCTCCACGAACGTCGTCTAATGCTGAAACAAACATCACCAATGTTCTCAGAATAAGTAAAATTGCTGGAATAGACTATCCATAAGTCTAATTCAGGACACAGGGGTAAAATGGTCATTCAGATCAAGATACGATCCACCGTTGGACCCACCTTGCACTGAAAAATGTGTCAAGATCAAGGTCATCAAAATATGGCAAATTATATGTCCACGAGTCCATAATGACGATATAAACCCAACGGTATGTCCGGAAGTGGATTCCGATGAGTCGATCACCAGAATTGTAGGGCCCGCCTTGCACCAAAATGCGTGTCAGTACCCACGTCCTCCAAATCAAACAAATTATATATGAATTCATGCCAGAATGACGCCAGGAGTCTATTGGTGGTTTCAGAATTGGAATCCAGAGTCCCGGGTTCAAAATTAGAATTTAACAAGTTGAAAATTACAAATTCGGACGGCCAACTTTGGCGTTGAATTCAACCAATCAAACAAGCTCACAATGAAACAAAACTTAAGGGGCAGGAAGAAGTTTATACCAGCTATTCACAGAAACTATTGGCATATCAAACGGAGATGCAACGGCGAAGGTACAAGTCCACGAAGTTGACTCCACAAAACTGTCCATAAACGAACACAATTATTGGGGCAACTTGGCGGCCGATTTTGACATATCAAATGAAAGAATTAACGGCTGAAACTTTAGGGAGAGGTATAACTATATACCGAGATTGTAACGGAGGAAGTAGTGCGGCGATCCAACGGTCAGATTGAATAAAAAATATACACAAAGTTGCTGCGATGAGACACACATTCAGAGTTTAATCTCGTGCGCGTCACGACGGGATTTCGTGCAAAACGCATGAATCGCCCATGTCGTGCGTCGGAGAGGCAGGTAGATTCCACAGGAGGCTTCACCGAGGGTACGCTCGGCCGAAGGAGGGGCCGCTGCTAGCTACTGCGCTGCTCGTGCTGCAGCTGATATTGCTCGCTGCTGCATTGCTAGTGCATCTGCTGCTGCTGCGGTTCCTGCTCGGCCATGGGTGGCCGAGCTCCAGCTAAGAAAAGAGGAGGGAGAGGCCGAGTAGGAGAGGAGAATGTGAGGGTGGTGGTGGTGTGTGGTGGTTGATGGTGGTGGTGTTGTTCACGGTGGTGGTGGTGTTGTCGAGTTATAGGGGGAGAGGGAGAGAGTGTTGGTGAAGGAGAGGGGTGGTATAGGGGTGGTGTACGTGAGTTAGAGGGAGAGAGACGGAGAGTATGGTAAGGTGTGGGGGGGGAGTGAGTGTAAGGAGAGGTGAGGGTGAGTGAGAGAGGGAGGGAGAGATGTCGGCTGGTGGGGATTGTGTGTGTGATGGAAGAGAGGGGTGATAATGATGGGTGAGAGAGTGAGTGTAATATATATATATATATATTTTAGTAATATATATATATATATATATATATATATTAGAAAGAGAGAGAATGGTATATACATATATTAATTAAAAATAGAGAGAGAAACAGTGATATTTTATTAGAGAAGAGAGAGAGAAATATTAGTGGGGTATATGGGCAGTCACGAGAGGGGTCACACAAAACTGGGTTGGGTGCTGGATCACGTTTGGTCGAGTTTGGGCTAGAATTTAATAAAAATAACAAATTTAAACCAATTAAAATCATGGATGAAATGGAAGCACAAGGGAGATCAATTTGGTGGCACGCAAGTGGCACGTGCATAGTAGACTCAAAACAGGCCAGAACCATATATTTGGTCGAGCAGATTGGACCGATGTCGGGTCCGAAAATTAAGTTGGAAGTAAATATGACTCAGTGGGGTAAATCGAGATTGGGTCAAATGCCCAAAAAGTTATGCAAAGCAAATAGAGCACAAAATAGTGTGTCTGAGTGGGACACGAAGGTCATGGACGAAGAGTGTCGCGAGTAGATCATATTTTAGAAGTTGGTTTGGTGAAAATGCCTAGTATTGTGCTCTTAAATTGAAAGTCACGGTAACATATACATGATAATCAAGAATAAAAGTGGGAATTTAATAATAACTAAAAATAATTAAATGGCCTAAATTGATCCGAAAGTTCTGTGATGCAAATAGAGCACAAGGGAACAAGTTTGAGTAGGACATGATAAATCAACATGTAGATAAACTTGTCTAGATCAAAACTCATGAAGGGCGTTTCGAGAGAATGAAATCTCTTGCACTCCAAAAATTAAAGTCACGAAGAAGTATATTTAATGATCAAAATAATTATAAATAATATATTTATTAAAATTAATTACTTAAATAAAATTTAAAATAATCCCTAAAATCCAAAGGGCTTACAACCTGCCCACCTTATAGAATTTAGTCCTCGAAATTACAATAAGACTTAGTATAAGAATGATAGATGATCAAATCATAATGGAGTCAAGTACGACTAGTCCCTGTCATGTCCCGCTCCCGTAGGAGCGATCGTCCTCGCTAAGGCGTGATGTCGCACGAGCCTAGATTGCGCTCGTGCAAGGCGGGTTCCATAACAGCCAATTTCAGCGGCTGAGAAGGGTCCTCGCACAGAAGTCCCAAGCGGAGACCTTGAATAATAGCAGCAGAATTTGAAGCAAAACACAAGTCATTTCAAAACACTCTTTTATTGATATTGAAACAAAGGTTACAATAGGGCGCAAGGCTAAGATTACAAGTCTCTCAAGCTCACTCATCTCACATTACAAGTCACTCAGCTCTCTCTCATCTCTCAAATACAAGTCTTGAGCTAGCGGATGCTTCGGAAGGCGACGTCCATACATTATGTCCCGTATAAGTCTTGAATACATGCAGCCACACACTTCGAATCGCCAAGAAACTCCGTGCCTCGACGCATCCAAGCGAGCTCCGCGCCACGAGCTTCTACCTGTGCCTGCACATAAAAACTATGTGGGTGTCAGTACTCAACTGTACTAGTGGAATGAGCTCCTCGCCCACCCATACAAAACCAACATGTTTGATTTATTTCGTGCAACATAATCCCTTTAGATTGTCTTTCTACTCTTGCCTTAGGATTATTTTAGGACCGACGCCTTGGCCTATTTTATGTCTCTAGACCATCCCGTGCTTACAACAATAATGTCGACTCAACATCGTTAACCTATCAAGTCGTGCTTGCCTTACGGCATAAAATCATAGACGCAACTACGCGATAAGACTCCATTCCCGTGTGACCGTGCTATAATTCCTTGTTGTGGCCGTGCCTCGTAACTCAAATGAGACTCAATCATATCGCCGTCTCGCGGCCCTTCGCTTCAATCACCAACTGACCCAATCAGGACTTGTGGACTAAATATCACTCGACCGACTTTGCCTTGCGGCATCTCCTGACTTAAACTCAAGATGACTCAATCATAACTATGCAACTTATATGCCGACAACATAAGACTCGACGCCACATCTCGTGCCGAAGCATGTAGCCTACATTGCAACCAAATCTTAGGCCTAACATTTTATGTTCCAACTATACTCACACATTCAACTCGACTTCCTTGATATACTACACTCAATACTTGACTCAATCAAAAGGCATACACCCGGATCACCGCCCATGCTGACTTATCTATATGAGGTCACTAGCATAACAAGCTGTACCTGGACTCATAGCTTGCGGTTGGCCGGGACCCTTCCAGCACAAGGTAGCTAGCCCCCTAGAAGTCCCAGACTTACTCGGTGCTATCGATTCAGCACATCTATCACCGTGTTTCCTTAGGCCGAAACGGTCCCATGGCCCTAGGTTGCCGTTACGGGAAAACTCTACCTTGTCGACAAGTTGTCCAATGACCATGCAAGACCCCGACTCAAACTAACGTCTCACACAGTCATTCTACCTTCAGTGTTATCATCTCTTTCCAAAACCAAGTTCAAGACTTCTATCCTTGAGACCCCTCGACGACCCACGATCGCGAGCATTCTTTCCATGTTACCATATCATTTCATTCAACTCATGAATGCCTGTTTGATAGTCCTTTCTCCAAAACTCACTTGAATCAATTATGTTCCTTGCCTTAACACTAAGTCCGTACATCGTGCCTTAAACCGACTTGAACTTTATGCGACGCTATCGCCCAACTCATACTCCATACGACTAGCTTTGAAACCGTAAGACTTCGTGGCTATACTCAGCCGTAGAACTCATAGGACTGTGCTTGGAATGTCTTAGGTCGACTACCATCACTTTGCCTAACTTAATCAAGCCTACAACTTAACCCAAGGGACGAGCAAAGGCTATATCAAGCCTTACATCATAGAAGCGTGCATGCTTTATCGAGCATTTATGCGGGCGACGCCTATGACATAGGTTAATTCACAGTTTGTGTCAATGACCAAATTTTCCTTCTCCCAAGCCACGGGATGAAGAACCGAGTATTATTTTCAAAGCACGCTGTACACCAACTCTAAGCCGACCATTGGATCTTTCTATATTCTAACCCATTTCGACCTGTCGGGATTATTCCCTTAGCTATGTGGATTTGTCTCTTTTATTATCAAGCCTACTTGTGCAAGTTAAAAACATGCAATTTATTATGTAAAGGCTAAGATGAGGCAAGTTCACCGAAACTACCCCACCTGAGCGAGCGGTCGCCTCGACCGAGCGATGTCTTCGAGCAGCCGTTGCAAGGCTAAGTCCGAACGCCGTCGGCATTTTGATTCCTCCGATTGACTGAGCAGGACGGGGCACTACATCATACACCACTCAGAAAAAGTTTCATCCTCGAAACTAACTAAGTACACTTATCACTACTAAAATAACCCCATTTAGCGACGTCAAAAGACGTCGCTAAATAAGGAAAAAACCGTCGCTAAAATCTATTTGCGACGTATTTAGCGACGAAAATTGGATGTCGCGTATAGGCATGTCGCAGATGACAATTTCGTCGCAGAACGTCGATGTTTGTGACATCTCGCTTAGTGTCGCTAGACGTCGTAAAATTCGTGACAGATAGCGACGTAAACTTACGTCGCCAAAATAGCGACGTAGAGCGACCACTTTGCGACGCGGTAAACATTATATATGATGACATGGCATGGCAGCCACGTGGGCACTTTAGCGATGCCTAACGACAAATTTAGCGACGTCCGCTCTCAGGTTGACATATCCCACGTCAGCAGTATAGCGACTTCTAGCGACGTGACGTCACTATTTAGCGACATTTAGCGACGTGTACGTACCGTCGCTGTACGTCGCAGAACGTCGCTATACGTCGCAGATATAATAAAAAAATTTAAAAAAATATAATTGGTATTTTTGTTATGCTGTGTGTCTGTGTTTACAGTGTGTGTGAGTGCAGTGTTCGGACCATCGACAGTTTTGCTTACTGTTCTATGTTTTATCTTGGATAGAAAGAGCAACAGTTCAGGGTGCACTTCTCAGAGCTTCCTCTTCACGTCCTTCACCTTCTCGGGATCCTTTACGACGTCCCGAGAAAGTGAAGGACGTGAAAATGAAGCTCTCAGAAGTACACCATGAACTGTTGCTCTTTCTATCCAAGATAAACGATACAACAGTAATCGAAACTGTCGATGGTTTCGAACACTGCATTTCACATTCACTGTAAACACAGACACACATCATCACAAAAATACACATTATATTTTTTTAAAATTTTGGCAGCACCTCCTTTGTATATCAGATCATCGCTTATAACCCAGCGTAGGTATATTTGTCATCCCCGTCGCAGATATCACAAAGTAAATATCACAATAAAAATAGGAGGCAGTACAAAGTAAATATCACAGACACACATCCTCACAAACATCCAATAGAGTCGAATAAAAATGGAAGATGATAAAAAGTCTCCCACCAAGTGTATAAACAAAAGTGTACCAATAAACAATTTGTCCATAGGGCCAATACATACAAGTCATAAAAAAATCAATAAAATCACTGTGGACCCCTGTCGCACAACTGGGATAGAATGTAGTCATAATGCTCCTGGGTGAGCTGCACCGTAGGGGCAGTAGGAGGTAGTGCAATGTCTGAAGTCGGTGCCGTCGATGGACCGGAAGGACCTATCTGCTCCAGCTCTCGCAGTCGTTCACCATAAACAGCAAGGGTACTCACCACCCTCTCAGTACTCGACTCAAACGAAGCCAAAACCTGAGTGAGTGAGGCAGACATGCTCCTCTGCGATCCCTCCAGCTCGACCTGTCTACGCTCTGTGCGCTGCGTAGACTCGGTGAGCGTGTGCAACCTGGCAGCTGTAGCCTGATGTAGACTCATCAGCTTCTGTATACTGCGCTCGACCGCTTCAAATCGTCCGGTGACGATCGGAGGGTCAGATCGTCGCTCGACCGCATCAGAAATCTGCTGCTGCAACTCGCAACACAGCTCCTCGATCTGACGACGAACATCCTCAGCTCGTGACGACGCCTGCGAAGCCGGAGACTGCGCACTGACAGAGGGGGCCCGGGATGACTCCGAAGTCAAATACGCGCCGTAGTATCCCGTACCGTAGTACGTACCCTTCTGAAATATCCTATTTCTAGTCATTACCTATCAAGGTACCCTTTACCTTATCGCTATTGGTATCCCAATACTAATACCTTAAGTTGGTACCCTTTACCTTATCTCTATTGGTATCCAAAACTACTAAGAAATAACGCTAAAATACTTAAAATTATGCCTAAATATATAAAATATATATTTTAAATATAAATAAATAATTAATAATTATTTGTTTTCTGATACCAAAGTCTGATACTCCGATACGATATCGCCGATACTACCGATATCATCGATACTACCGATATCGTCGATACCAATACTCATAGGAATAGTCCGATACCGATTCAGATACCGATATTGTGAACCTTGGGTATATATCGTCAACATTTCAGATTCTTAAAATGAATTTCAAATGGATTTTTGATTGTATATATATGTGTATTTGTGTGTATATACATTGTATACATATATATTTATATATGTATTTGTGTATGTAAGTGTGTGAGTATATATATACATGTATATATGTAGATATATGTATTTATATATTTAGGTATATATGTATGTATTGTGTGTGTGTGTCCTGTGTCCTGTGTCACAGAGTCGTGTCCGAAATAGGGTTAGGGTCCTGTCCCCTGCCCCCTCCCCCTACCACTGCCCCCTTCCCCCTATAGGGTATCCTATTACCATAGACTAATCTAGGACACTCATAAGATACTAGGATATCTAACTATCCTAGGATACCAAATTCTAGCCAAGATACTAACTTAGGGTACTAACTTAGGGTACTAACTTCTAGCCCATATCCTAATATCCTATTATCTTGATACCCTCAAGATACTAGCATAACCTAAGTACCCTAAGATATCTAACTTAGGATACTAACTTATCTAGGATAAATAGGATACTAACTAACCTATCCAAGACACTAACTAACCTATCCAAGACACTAACTAACCTATCTAGGATACTAACTTCTAGTATCCTAAGATATTAACTCACCTATCTAACTCTAGGATACTAACATCCTAAACAAGATATTAAATTAGTGCCTAGGATACTATCCTAAATATCTAACTTAGGATACTAACTTATGGATACATATCTAAATCCCTCTCACCTTTCTCACTCTCAAACACACACACACACACACACACACACACACACACACACACACACACACACACACACACACACACACACACACACACACACACACACACACACACACACAATCTAACACTTATCTCAATATCCCTCTTCACTCATACTCACACTACCATACTACCACACTACCACATCTAAACAAGCCATCAATCACACAACTACCTATATATTTACTATATATATATATATATATATATATATATATAGGCATACATATATAGGTTAAGATATTTACATATACTAGGCTATAACCAAGGGGACACAAAATATACATTCAACAATTTATGCATTTTTATACTAGAGAGATAGAGAGTGTATAGTGTCAAGTGTGCATATACAAGTGTCATGTGTGTACGTGTCTCCCAAACCAAACTCGTGTCCAAATACTCGACACAATGTGTCCAAAAACAAACCAAACTCAACACATCCAAAACTGGACACGAATCCAATGGGCACGAGTCTTTGGGGACACGATGTGTGTCCGTGTGTCCGTGTGTGTCCGTGGGAGAGGAGGAGGAGGAAGGAGAGGAGTTAGGTTAGGGTTTACCTGAAGAAGAGGAGAAGGAGCTCGGATTGGGGGAGGAGGAGCTCGAGGAGGAGGATCTCGAGGAGGAGGAGCTCGTCGGAGGGGAAGAGAGTCGCCGGGGTGGGGAGGGGGTCGCCGGGGGGGAGGGCACTGACAGAGGGGAAGGGAGTCGCCTGGGGGTGGGGGGAAATTAAAATTTTATTTTCGAGTGAGAGTGAGGGGGAAAGAAGTCTACGCTGTGCCCTAAGTAAAAAAAAACTTAGCGACGTCACGTGTTGAAGTCGCTAAACGTCGCAAAAATGGCGACATATGCTAATAATATATCGCTGAACGTCGCTATTCAGCGACGTATTAAACTCCTGTCGCGGAACGTCGCTAGGCAGCGACGTTTTGCGACGTGTTTATAAAGCGGTCGCTAAATTACATAACTAGCGACGTCATTTCTTGCCGTCGCTAAATTACGTCGCTATTTGATGATATTTTAGTAGTGTATCGACTTATCACTTTACTCAACATTCAAGGACTCTCGCACACACTTATCCTATGTGTTCCCTCAAATCCGAGCCACGCTCGTGCTACCCACAATCTTTTCTTCAAAATTTACAATCTCAAAATCCTCGACACTCTCTTGTTCCTCAAGTCTCACTTGAATTCAACGTATCACTTAGTATGGATCGTGCACGTATTTTAGGCATCCCCAAAATCCATGTATTTCCGCCAAGCCTCGTGATAGCGAATTCTACCATTACCACTCGAGTCGGATCGTGCACATATTCAAGCGTCCCTGTTATATATGCATGTCAGCCGAGGCTCAAGAGTGGTATTTTCATATTCCTGAATCATTCCATTCATCAATACCAATATTCCAACCAATCAATCCTCAAGATCACTCGCACCAATACTAACTTTCACAACATAAACGTCTTGCCTAACCGCTAGGCTATGTCTTTAGGCTAGAGTCATCCGACAGTATTGGAATCATAGTTTCCAAACAACAATATCAACACTGACCCCATCCTAAGGTCAAACCAAGTTGATAGTACGGAGTTTTCTACCCAAGCTCACATTACTCCGATTTCTAAACATCAAGCAACGATTTCCTACACACATCCCAATATTTCATCGTACTGGGTCCGAGTCATTCAGCAAAGCCATCCTACGACAACTCACGTTCAACCAATTTCACGACGTCTCAAAATCGCTCATTCAATAAGGCATCTTGTATAGTCTATCCCTTCAAACACGTTCGATATAGTTCGCCTATCAATCCTTCTCAACTCAAGCACTCTATGACGCAACTCGTCGCTAACCAAAATTTCACATTCCATATTTCCTAAGTCATATATTCTAATTTACGTAATCGATCATGAGGTCGTCTAGCTTAACAATATGTTATGCCCCGATCTCACGCGATTCTGATTATCCACGGTGGACGTGAATCACCATGCACGCTCCCACGGGGTAATCATCCTCATCGGGACGTAACTCTTGTTCGAGTCTAAACTAATTCATTCTCAATGTGTGGATTAGACCTACTCAATCCTCAAGTTTATTTTATTCATCAATCGCAAGCCCTAACATCCTCAAATTTTCCTTCGCATCAAACCGACAAGTTGAGACAATCAAAGTTGCCGCATCCTGATTTTACGAGTTCGATCATTCCCGCGACATGAATCACCATGTCAGCGCTCACGCGAAACGATCGCCCCAAATCTGACGTAACGCATGTGTGAGGCTGAAGTTACGCTCGTACAAGACAAGAATGTCGACGCTGTGGTTATCCGCGTAACCCTCAAGACACGATCATTTTCATCCAACATTCATCTCAATCAAAATCCTAAGTATGGCATCCAACTGAACAATAACACTTGCACGATCATCATTCGCCGAGTCAGAGTACCCCCGAGTTATCGTATATCGATCTTTGATACGCCTCAATACCATCAATGACATGCGTAACCTGATGATCTTCCTTTGTAACAAATTCTGAATCGTACGAATGGTGCTATCGTCCAACTGGATAATCTCCTTAACATTTAAACTCAAGTTCGATCATTATCCCTTGAATCATTCACAACATCAATTTTCTCAAACCAATTTCACGTATTGTTCATCCATTTATCTTAAGTCATTGACCAACGTATTTCCTCAATTTGCATCATTCCTTTGCTAACTCAAATCATCGAGCAACATTCAATACAATCCTTAGAGTCATTGTGTAACTTCAAAATTCAACATTTCATGCACGCTATCTTCCTATCGTGCTAACTTTTCGTATACGATCGTCATCAATTTCCTCGATCAAGTCATCCATTCGTACATCGTAACTTTTTTCGATTCAATTTTACCTACTTAATTATTTTCGTGTTTCATACTCGTGCCATTCTCAATCTCGTGCACGTTCCGTGCACGTCAATTTCTAAATTGTTCGAATCGACTCATCAAAATCTTCAAGACTATATTTTGCTCAATCATATTCAATCTAAGGCTTTGCATCCATGCGACGCTTGCTGATAGACTCACTGACACCCCGAATCCTTAATCGACCGATTGACATCCCTGAGGCTATCGCATACACCACTTAGGGATGAAGTCATTCAACAATTCTCAACTATCATTCAAATCAAAATTGACTTCTTCGAATCCTGTTCGAACCATTCCTCTACTTCCAAGCACGCTCATCTATATCGCATCGACGTTACGGTGGCTCGATAGTACCCTTATCGATAGTCATCTCATTTTACCCAATCGAGTTCAACTCATTCTTGCTCGAAACATTACGAATCTCGCACTCAAGTTTGCTAAGGTCGACACGATCCTTGGTGTATATGCCCAGCCCGACTTAGCCAACCGTGCTTACGCGAACCATCTTTTTGTTTTGTCAAAAACTGTTCTCCTATGTTTTGTAAGTTATTTAGACTTATTTTATGGACATCCCATGGGACTTTTGAGAGAGAGTGCACCAACGATATCAACTTTGCGGAAGCAACACTTCAGAGTTTGCAAAAACAACGGAGTTAAAGAATTCAATCGATAGTCCAAGGAAGTAAAGCCGTGCTCTGATACCATTATGTCATGCCCCGCTCCTGTAGGAGCGATTGTCCTCGCTAAGGCGTAATAACGCACGAGCCTAGATTGCGCTCGTGCAAGGCGGGTTCAATAACGGTCGATTTCAGCGGCTGTGACGGGGTCGTCGCATAGAAGTTCCAAGCAGAGACATTGAATAATAGCGGCAAAATTTGAAGCAAAACACAATTTATTTCAAAACACTCTTTTATTGATATTGAAACAAAGGTTATAATGGGACGCAAGGCCAAGATTACAAGTCTCTCAAGCTCACTCATCTCATATTATAAGTCACTCAGCTCTCTCTCATCTCTCAAATATAAGCCTTGAGCCAGCGGATGCTTCGGAAGGCGACGTCCATACATTATGTCCCGTATAAGTCTTGAATACATGTGGCCGCACGCTTCGAATCGCCAAAGAACTCCGTGCCTCGATGCATCCAAGCGAGCTCCGTGCCACTAGCTTCTACCTATGCCTGCACATGAAAACTATGTGGGTGTCAGTACTCAACTGTACTGGTGGAATGAGCTCCTCGCCCACCCATACGAAACCAACACGTTTGATTTACTTCGTGGTACATAGTCCCTTTAGATTGTCTTTCTACTCTTGCCTTAGGATTATTTTAGGACCGACGCCTTGGCCTATTTTGTGTCTCTAGACCATCTCGTGCTTGCAACAACAATGTCGACTCAACATCATTAACCTATCAAGTCGTGCTTGCCTTACGACTTAAAATCAGAGACGCAACTACACGATAAGACTCCAATCCCATATAATTGTGCTATAAGTCCTTGTTGAAGCCGTGCCTCGCAACTCAAATGAGACTCAATCATATCGCCGCCTCGCGGGCCTTCGCTTCAATCACTAACTGACCCAATCAGGACATATGGACTAAATATCACTCGATCGACTTTGTCTTCCGGCATATCCTAACTTAAACTCAAGACAACTCAATCATAACTATGCAACTTATATGCTAACAATATAAGACTCGACGCCACATCTCGTGTCGAAGCACGTCGCCTACGTTGCAACCAAATCTTAGGCCCAATATTTTGTGTTCCAACATTACTCACACATTCAACTCGACTTCCTTGATATACTACATTCAATACTCGACTCAATCCAAAGGCATACACGCGGATCGTCGCCCATGCCAACTCATCTATATGAGGTCACTAGCATAACAAGCTATACCTGGACTCATAGCTTGCGGTTGGCCGGGACCCTTCCAGCACAAGGTAGCTAGCCCCTTGGAAGTCCCCGACTAACCCGGTGCTATCGATTCAGCACAGCTATCACCGTGTTTCCTTAGGCAGAAATGGTCCCATGGCCCTGGGTTGCCGTTACGGGAAAACTCTACCTTGTCGACAAGTTGTCCAATGACCATACAAGATCCCGACTCAAACTGACGTCTCATACAGTCATTCTAACTTTAGTGTTATCATCTCTTTCCAAAACCAAGTTCAAGACTTCTATCCTTGAGACCCCTCGACGACCCATGGTCGCGAGCATTCTTTCCATGTTACCATATCATTTCATTCAACTCATGAATGCCTGTTTGATAGTCCTTTCTCCAAAACTCATTTGAATCAATTGTGGTCCTTGCCTTAACACTAAGTCCGTGCATCGTGCCTTAAACCGACTTGAACTCTATGCGACGCTATCGCCCAACTCATACTCCATATGACTAGCTTTAAAATTGTAAGACTTCGTGGCTATACTAAGTCGTAGAACTCATAGGACCGTGCTTGGAATGTCTTAGGTCGACCACCATCACTTTGCCTAACTTAATCAAGCCTACAACTTAACCCAAGGGATGAGCAAAGGCTATGTCAAGCCTTGCATCGTGGAAGCGTGTATGCTTTATCGAGCATTTACGCGGGCGATACGTATGACTTAGGCTAATTTACGGTTTGTGTCAAAGACCAACTTTTCATTCTCCCAAGCCACGGAACGAAGGACCGAGTGTCATTTTCAAAGCACGCCGTGCACCAACTCTAAGCCGACCATTGGACCTTTCCATATTCTAACCTATTTCGACCTGTCAGGATTATTCCCTTAGCTATGTGGATTCGTCTCTTTCATTATCAAGCCTACTTGTGCAAGTCAAAAACATGCGATTTATTATGTGAAGGCTAAGATGAGGCAAGTTTACCGAAACTACCCCACCTGAGCGAGCGGTCACCTCGACCGAGCGATGTCTTCGAGCAGCCGTTGCAAGGCTAAGTCTGAACGCCATTGGCGTTTTGATTCCTCCGATTGACTGAGCGGGATGGGGCACTACAGTCCCGACCAGAAGACCATAGTCGTGATTCTACTAGCAAGATTTTAGAAAGGAAAATTGGAATTTAGATATTACAGTCTACAATAATCCTAGGTACTATCATGGTACTATTGGTCATTAACTCTATAAGAGAATTATATCAATTCAGTGATAATCCTATATTGTTCAGAGTTCAACAGTCAAAAGGAGTTTGCTTGGTCGAACATAACTGGAGCTAGGGGCAAGTTTAGGAGAATTAGGAACAGAGGAGTTACAAATCATGATAAAAAAATTGATAACTACAATGAAGAATTTTAGTTGGAATGGGCACGATTTAGATAGATACTTCATCAGGAATTGGAAGGAATGACATCCAGGATAATATGATCGTTAGGCAGGAGTTGTATGAAATCAAGGTTTTGGACTTGAGATCAAGGCATGGCTAAGGAAGAATACGATCTTCTAAATCGTAATTGGAATGATAAGCCGGCTAAATCACGTTACAAGCTTAGAAATAGGAAGAGAAGGAATACGGATGTGTCTCAAACAAATATGGAAAGTCACCTAGAATAATCTGAAAGTCAAGCGGGCTGAGATAATTGCACACAAATTCATACTATGATTCAGCCTATCTATCAGGTCCCTAGATAATATAGGATCTATTAAGTACGGCCGGTCTCTTATTCCCTAATCCAACTCATAATATTTTGAAAGTCCTTGATATAATCCAATTTTTCCAGTAGTATGTCTATTCTACGACTTTTCCTCTTCAATTGTAACTTCCACTAATACAATATCAAGATGCTCATAATGTAATATGCCCTAGTCTCCAAACGTCTTCAATTCTTAATTTATCCTCATTCTTCAAGAAATTTTGCCATCCACTATGTACTTACTCAGCTCTAGATTATATGCCTCAAACTATTTAGGACTACTCTATCTTGAAATCTTTTCATCCCATCTCATGCCATAATCTCGTTCAAGCGCTAGAACTTTCCATGTCAATATCCCCATATTTCATTATCAATTTCCTAATATTACATTTATGTGTCATAATTTGTATCGTCTCCCTCCTCAAGATGATCTCCTCACTCTTTATATGAATCTTAACTTCAAGATCTTGCTTAAGGTGTATTTCTCTCTATAATCATTTTTGTGTCATCCTAGATAATCATGGTCATATACCTCATCCTGATAACTTTTCCTTAAATTGCAATCTTATTCCTCTCCATTTATTCAGACCAAACATGTTGTGCCTTATAAATTTCTCTTCTTGTATATCCACTTCTTATCCTCATACAAACATAATATTCCAGATGCAACTCCTCAAGGGTCTCTAACTAACTTGCATCAACAAAAGCTTTACTAGTCTGCCTTGAGGTATAGTTCTAACTCTATTCCTAGATGCTTGGCCAGGATTAGTCATAGAAGATCATGATCAATTCTTAACTTAAACAACCTTGAAACTCAATGCTAAACCTATACAAGCCTTAAATCCTATCTAACCAAGGTTCTACCTTATCTACCCATAAGCTATTATACGTATCACAAGTACGCCTAACTATCTGCTAAGAAAATCTGAGACCTGGTCTAATAAGTACTTAACTCTAACACATCTATCATAGTCTAACTCTATTAATCCTAGTTCCTATCTCCAATAGTTCATTCAAGGTTGACTCGGCCAATATAGAAATCGTTGACTAATCCAACTTAATCTTACACATCTTCCATGATCATATTTTCTCTGATACATAATCTTCCTAGGATAGATCCTTAATATCCAAGTAATCTCCTCTCACATTTTATCATTATTCCTGATTTTCATATCCTCTATGTTAAAATTTCTCGAAATTTTTTTATTACAACTCTCAAATCTTATATCTGGTCATGATCATCGTGTTTCATCAACTTGCTCATCCTGATGGTTCCTAAAACTTTAATCGCTATCATCCCTTGACACTTTCAAGTTGTCTTCCTTCAAGTCCAATCCGTACAACAATAAGAATCTTTGTACCTTTCCTTAGTCAACCTATATGGTTTTATGGTAATTCTATGCAGTACTCTATCAAACTCAAGCAGAGGGTGGCATGGTTTGGCTTAATAGTCCTCATGTCTCATGTTATGGTTAAACCTTGCACTATTCTCTAGCCTACATCCTATCTTGGAGGGGCGTCTTTACAGTCTATCCACCTTAGCTAATCATATAGTCCTATCAAGAATGTGCTAATGTATCTTCCCAGGTAAACTTTCTACCTCAATGTAATAATTTATACGATGTTGTCGAATCACTAATTTGTGACTCAATAATCATTCAACCAAAGGGTTTTCCTATAAAAATTTAAACCTCGATAGAAATATCATTCTTTTCTAACTGTCTATCTAGTAAGGACGCCTATCCAAACCTTTATATACCCTCAAATAATTATCCACAAGATACTCTATCTACCATAATCACAATCAATAGTAAATTTTTTAGAAATGATCGTCAACATAAGTGTTCGTCCTTCCGAGAGAAGGAAAGACGAGAGTTCATAAATAGTAATTTAAGAATGGTATGATTGAGCACAAATGCAAAATTTTAAGGGCAATAATAGAAGTCAAAAAGAATTTCCAATAGCAGTAGTGGATTGAGATTCTAATATGTATCCTAACGCAGGCTCGTCCGGTACAGTAACGTAACCGAAATGATTTATCTAGACCTGCATGAGCCACAACTGAAACATGTCATGCTCCAGTTCTAAAATATATAGGAACCTGAGCGTGACCATGCCAGCTAATACATTCTAGGGTAAGTTCCTAATTTAATGGACTTAACCCTGGACGTACTCCGCTGTAAAGGGGTAAATAAGAGTAACTGATCATCTACATCTCAATCCACAACAATGAAATAAATACCAAGAACGAATATAATATACTAAAGTTGGCCACCCAATAATATACATGTTCAAACAAGCTCGAGAAGGAATAAGCTTAGTAATAATAGGCTACATAACAGTATGAAGCAAATATAGGTGAGGATATAAGCTGGAAAGAATAAATAGAATACGCCAGAACACAATATAAACATATACCTGAGACCTCGGTGCATCAAACAGCATCCGCCAGCTACTCTGTACTAACCGCTCAGCGAATACCTGGAGAGATCACCAGGTCCTCAGAGGGACGTAACAAGATACAGATATACATGCCATAATGTGAACTGAATATAAATGGACAACCTGAATCATAACTTGGCCCAATATCCAGTAATCGATCAATAAACCATACCTCTGACCAATCCTGATCAGTGGGAGGTATACCAGTTCATGATGAGGTACTGTTCCATAATACGGTCCGACATGGGATACAAACTAACCAGTCTATGTGAATGCATGTTGAAGACAACTTTGGAACCTATGGGTAGATGAATAATAATTTCGTCGAAGCACAGGCCGACGTCGGATCACGAGCCGAAGGATTTGCGTCGGAACATGGGCCGAGCATCGGATCACGAGCCAATTAGCTCAATACTAGCGTACCTTCCGACCGAACCTAGTGCACAGCTAGTGGCCGCTGCCGGATATACCTACTAGTAAGGGCCCATACCCATAATCGGGCCACCACTGAGGCTAACATAAAATAATGTAACTGTCTGTCCCATACGCCTGCTGGTTGTCTTCCCCATCCCAGGAAATGTACAAGTCGTATCCATGACTCAGACAATCAATATCTCAATACGAGTCTCTAATCTAGACACTATCTAACTCTA
The DNA here is from genome assembly GCA_029216955.1 of Iris pallida. Taxonomy (NCBI): domain Eukaryota; kingdom Viridiplantae; phylum Streptophyta; class Magnoliopsida; order Asparagales; family Iridaceae; genus Iris; species Iris pallida. The sequence goes on from JANAVB010033420.1 coordinate 5,748,201, forward strand.
TATGTACCGACACACGAATCGAATACGGAAGTTCGTGACAACACAATGACTCTCACCCAAGGTGCCGTGTAATGTCTCGTGTCAAGTCATGAAGTTATCCGGGATAACTTTACCAAGTCGGGTATGTCTACTAACTTTAAATCACACACGCACACACCCATAACATCGATAACATCATCGGTAACACCCAAGTCATCCTTGGATACACATTACCAGTGACGTCAACAAACAGTATAAGGATAGATATGAGAAATGTAAACAGTACATGTATGGCAAGGTATCTTGTCTGGGCTAAAGCAGTGCGCCGATGAGGTCCTGCAGACAAATCGTCAAGTCCAAGAAAGGTAGCAACATAGGGGTCTCTATGAACGTCGTCGGATGCTGAAACAAACATCACCAACATTCTCAGAATAAGTAAAATAGCTGGAATAGGCTATCCACCATTGGACCCACCTTGCACCGAAAAATGTGTCAAGATCAAGGTCATAAAAATATGGTAAACTATATGTCCATGAGTCCAGAATGACGATACAAACCCAACGGTATGTCCGGAAGTGGATTCCGATGAGCCGATCTCAGAATGACCCGTTGACCAGAACTATGGGGCCCGCCTTGCACCGAAATACGTGTCAGGGCCCACATCCTCCAAATCAAGAAAATTATATATAAATTTATGCCAGAATGACGCCACGAGTCTACTGATAGTGTCAGAATTAGAATCCGGAGTCCTGGATTCAAAATTAGAATTTAACAAGTTGAAAATTACGAATTCGGACGGCCAATTTTGGCGTCGAATTCAACCAATCAAACAAGCTCATAATAAAATGAAACTTTAGGGATAGAAAGAGGGTTATACCAGCTATGCACAGGAACTGGTGGCATGTCAAACGGAGCTGCAACGACGAAGATACAAGTCCACAAAGTTGACTCCACAAAACAGTCCAAAAACGAATAAAATTATTCGGGCAACTTGGTGGCCGATTTTGACATATCAAATGGAAGAATTAATGGCTAAAACTTTAGGAAGAGGTAAAGCTATATACCGATATTGTAATAAAGGAAGGAGTGCAGTGATCCAACGGTCTGATTGCCCAGAAAACACACGCGAAGTTGCTGCGATGAGACACACATTCAGAGTTCAAACCCGTGCGCGTCACGACGGAATTTCATACGAAATGCACGAATCACCCATTTTGTGCATCAGGGAGGTAGGTGGCTGCCACAGGGGGTTCGTCGGAGGTGCGTCCGATAGAGGGAGGGGCCACGGTAGCCATGCGGTGGCCGCCGGCGCTGCTACGGCCGTTGTTGGTTGCTGTAGTGCTTGTGCTGCAGCTACTGTTGCTCGCTGCTGTACTGCTCGAACAGCTGCTGCTACTGCGGTTCCTGCTTGACCATGGGTGGTCGAGCTCCAGCCAAGGGAGGAGGAGGAGGCCGAGGAGGAGAGGAGAATGTGAGGGTGGTGGTGGTGTGTGGTGGTTGATGGTGGTGGTGTTGTTCACAATGGTGGTAGTATTGTCGTGTTATAGGGGAGAGAGAGTGTTGGTGAGGGAGAGGGGTGGTATGGGGGTATTGTACGTGAGTTAAAGGGAAGGTATGGTGAGGTGTGGGGGTGAGTGTAAGGAGAGGTGACGGGTGAGTGAGAGAGAAATGTATATAATATGTGTGTGTGTGTGTGTGTGTGTGTGTGTGTATGTGTGTGTGTGTCTGTGTGTGTGTGTGTGTGTGTGTGTGTGTGTTGTATAAAGAGAGAGATATAGAGAGAGGGAGAGATGTCGGCTAGGGGAGGGGTTGTGTGTGTGATGGAAGAAAGGGGTGATAATGATGGGAGAGAGAGTGAGTGTAATATATATATGTATATATATATATATATATATATATATATATATATATATATATATATATATTAGAAAGAGAGAGAATGATATATACATATATTAATTAAAAATTGAGAGAGAAAGAGTGATATTTTATTAGGTAAGAGAGAAATATTAGTGGGGTGTATGGACAGTCACGAGAGGGGTCCCACAAAACTGGGTTGGGTGTTGGATCAAGTTTGGTCGAGTTTGGGCTAGAATTTAATTAAAATAACAAATTTAAACCAATTAAAATCATGGATAAAATGGGACCACAAGGGAGATCAATTTGGTGGCATGCAAGTGGCACGTGCATAGTAGACACAAAACAGGCCAGAACCATATATTGGGTCGAGCAGATTGGACCGATGTCGGGCCCGAAAATTAAGTTGGAAGTAAATATGACTCAGTGGGGTAAATCGAGATTGGGTCAAATACCCGAAAAGTTGTGCAAAGCAAATGAAGCACAAAATGGTGTGTCTGAGTGGGACACGAAGGTCATGGACGAAGAGTGTCTTGAGTAGATCATGTATGAGAAGTTGGTTTGGAGAAAATGCCTAGTCTTGTGCTCTTAAATTGAAAGTCACGGTAACATATACATGATAATCAAGAATAAAAGTGGAAATTTAATAATAACTAAAAATAATCAAATGCCTAAATTGATCCGAAAGTTCTGCGATACAAATAGAGCACAAGAGAACAAGTTTGAGTGGGACATGATACATCAACATAAAGATAAACTTGTCTAAATCAAAACTCATGAAGGGCGTTTCGAGAGAATGACATCACTTGCGCTCCAAAAATCAAAGTCACGAAGAAGTATATTTAATGATCAAAATAATTATAAATAATATATCTATTGAAATTAATACTTAAATAAAATTTAAAATAATCCCTAAAATCCAGAGGGCTTACAAATATTCTACCTCTTCTACATGTTCCATACGAGTAGACATCTTTCTCCAGTACTACAAAATAAAATAAGAAAACTATTCTATGTATTTCAAAATAAATAATAGTTGAAACAAGAAAACTATTGTATATATAGCAAGAAAAAAGTACAAAAAGTGAGGAAGATAGAAAGATAAATAAATTTCAAGACTAGCAAAGAACCTACTAGCGTTTAAAGGGTTATCATGAAATGTTATCATGATTAACAATTTGAGGAACTCTATAAGAGGTTTAATTCTGCTGGTACTCCTCCTTGTTCGAGGAGGGCTCGACGAAGTCCGCCACGAACCGAAACTTCTTCTTCTTTCCTTCTTCATCTCCGTTTCTTCTTCCACTACCACTACCATGGCCTGTAGCTTTGTAACCAAAATATTAAATTGTTAGATGAAACAAAAAAAAAAATTACGAAAAATTACTAATTCAAAATCAAACATAACACATATTCATAGAAAACATGAGACTAAAGATAAAAATATTACAAAAGCAACACCACAATTTTACAACAACTAAGCAGACTCTGCTAAGCAATAACTAAAATTTGGGATTGTGTTCTCCTTGAATTTAATTTACACAAAGAAGAGATTTGAGATAACGAGCTTTTATCGGTTTCCTACCCCTCTTCTTCCTCTGAATTCTTCCCTTACTATTATCCACATTGGCTACAGGATCTTCGTCCATGTCGTCGTCTTTGTCATCAACTAGATTGGCACCAGCTATCGGAGCATCGGTGGTGTCGTAGTTGCACAAAATATTAAATTGGATGGGCAAAAAAGAAAGTAAATATGAGTTAATTTAGGGTGTTTATTGAAACAATTGCATGAAATAACCTGCTATAGCAAGTTAACAAGAGATCAAAAGTCAAAAGCAGCATTAAATGATGTCTTCTACGTTATTTAATCTAAATTTAATCTGAACCATTGCATCAACATCCAATGGTTCAGATTTGGGATGTATCGATACATCCCAAAAGGGTGGATGTATTGTAGAATTTTCCATATATATATATATATATATATATATATATATATATATATATATATATATATATATATATATATATAATGCCCGAGATGAGGAATGTCAGTCCCTGGTGGAATATACTCAACGGAGAGTGGAGGGATGGCAAGCGCGGACTTTATCATTCGCAGGTCGTATTGTACAGATTCGGTCAGTTATCACAGCCATTCTCCGATTCTGGTTGCAAGCTATTCTACTCCCTATGAGCACGATCCAGCGCATAGAACAAATCTGTGCTAATTTTATTTGGAGAGGGAGATTACACGGGATCAGTTGGGATTTGTTGTGTCGGCCCACTAAGGAGGGAGGGGTGGGACTCTTTAACTTTCGAGTTCTCTGAGAAGAAGCTGGGATCAAGTTGACTTGGAAGCTATTAACGTCGGAATCTTTGTGGGCCAAAGGGATACACGGAAGGTACGTGAAAGAGCGGTGCCTCTGGAGCGTTCACGCAAATAGTAATGATTTTGTGGTATTCAAGAAGGCATGCCAATACCGTGCTCATCTTCGTTCGTTGATACAGCACATTTTAAAGGACGGAAATGATACATGGTTGTGGCAAGACCCATGGTTTGCCAATCGCTCGATGGGGGAACTGCATGGCGAGCTTATACGCGGATGGGAGCTCTGACGGGATCGAGTTAGCCGCATCATGCGATAGGGAAAGCTGGAACCAGAGATCTATATTCATACGATGCGAGTCAGCGAAGCTATCCATGCAGTTTGGATTAAGAAGGAAGCTAGGAAGGACGCATGGGTAAGGGCTAGTACGAATGTGCCTCGGTTTGAGCCGCAGGAAGCGTATCATAGTTGTCGGGTTTGGCATCCTCGTTGGGAGTGGAATGACTTCGTTTGGATGAAAGGATCTGCGCACAAGTTCCATATGTGCCTCTACAAACTGTGCTTGGGTTGACTGCTTACGCTCAACCGGCTGGCCAGATTTGGCGTTCGGATAGATGGTCAGGGATGCGTAATGTGTGGACAATGCCCAAAATCGATGAACCATCTCTTTTCTCATGTCAGCAGACATGGAATATATGGGTCACTCAGGGTAATAGACTTCATCTTTGCCATGGCAACAACCGCGCCTGGGGAGATATCATAAACCAGATCAGAGGAGACAAAAAGAAAGGTGGTAGCTGGTACAGAGAAGGTCGACTACGGTTGGCTGCGGCGGTCTGGCATATCTGGAGGCAGAGAAATTTGAGAATTTATGAGGGTTTAACTAGTCCACGTATAGGCATCATTCGTAACATTTTGATGTCGATACGTTGAGATAGATAGCTGGATTGATTATTTGTAAAAGATAGATGGATGGTTGTTTACTGTATTTTGACTTTTGCTCTGAATAATAATTACCATTATTCAATATATATATATATATATATATATATATATATATATATATATATATATATATATATATATATATTGTCACGACCCGCACCCAGTATTTGGGCAAGAGCCGTGGGTACGTCCAGCCTACGCCGCAGAGTCGACGGTAGTACGCTGTCTAGTCATCTTCACATTTATAAAAACAACAACGCAATTTATATACATTTGCACAATGTAAACCACCTCACAGAATAGATCAAATTAGATGAATTTTATAAAATAACCACAGTTTGGAAAGAAGGATAAATGATTCTGACAAAACTCCAAAATAGATCAAAAGTATAAAGTGACATAGTCTCCAAAGATGAAAGTACTAGTGAATAGTCACAAATCAACTCATGAATCACAAAATAGTATTAACATCTAAAAGTCTCAAACTAATTCAATCTGTGAGAATGCTAAATAAATCTCCTGGAAATCATCTGTAGCAGGTAACTCCGTAATAGTAGCCTCCAGTTCGCCCTGTATGCCAAGATCGGGATCTGTAGTATGCTCATAATATTAGTACAGAAATCCTCTAACTTATCACCTTAAAATGTTGGTTTTTCAGTCAGGAATGGAACAAGCACACAAAATAAAAAGCTATCTGAAACATTATAGATTTGAAGTGCATGAATATAACATATGTGGAAGAGAATCAGATGGTAAGCTGATGATATGGTATATCTAGAATGAAAGCATGGATCTCAGAACATGGTATGTCAACTAGAAAGAATGTAAAAGCATAGTGACATGGTAAATAGTGAAATGTAAAGAAATAATAAAAGACAACTATCTAAGTGTGTTGAAATACCCTTTTCGACATGTGAACGACTAAGGAGTAAATACGGAACCCTGTACGTGTCATGTGCAGCTGCTATCAGTAAAGATTAGACATTTTAGGATGGAATAGGTAGTTCACACATCTAATAAGATATTTTCCCTTCCCGACCAGTATACATGGGCCCAGACAAGTTACGAAACACCACGGTGAAATAAGACAAGAACATGATAAATATGGTCCATGATACCATCTCGTGTGTCCATCGTGTCATTAAGCAAGGAGCATATGTATAATATGTACTGAACAAAACTATAAGAGTTGGAAGCAATCAGAGAGTGCACTTGCCTGTGGTCCTAAGCTGAGCGTACGGGTTAATCACTGAGTCAAAATCTCCAGAACCTATATTATAATTAATTTGATTAATAAATGTAAATAAATAATTTACTACAAATCCTATCTATTTGTTATTAGGCTTCTAATTTCTGTTTGTAGTTCTTATAGGTAGTCTTGCCTACAGTTTTTATTAAATAATACTTTCCACCCTCATTATACAACCTATCACTTGTTAATTGGACATCTGTACTTCTATATACCCATACTCTTAGTCTTCTTTATACATAATGTATATAAGTGCATGTAGAGGTTTACCAATGCACCTGCTGTGTGGTGCATTCCTAATATGTATTTCTTTTACTGCTATAAGTGGGGAATGATATGACTGTAATTTGCATAAGATTGCCATGTGTCTAAGTGTGGAATTCCTCCAATACTCGACGGCCCCTTCGTACTCTCATTTCATGAATACAGTATACTCTCAAATACCCACTGCAACTCCTTACAACTGTATACTCGAATCTGATTTCTGATACTCTAAGTATTAATGGAGCCTCGTATCAAAGTCCTGCCCTGTAATAAAACTTCAATTAGGATACATACCCATATGATCCTAGCTATCTTGATGCTAAGTACATAGGACCTTAGTGTTCAGGAAGTTAAACAGTATAATGGTGGTCAATGCAATTGTATATGTCACTCATCTAAGCACCTGGCAATCTGTCCCATGGATATGATAGGTCAGGTATCCCTATAAGCTACGTGTGACCTTTTCCCCTGCCCTGGGTCTACGAATCTGGTATGGGTGACTTTCCCCTAACCTGGATACTATCAAACCTGCAACGTAGATTACTCACAGGTCAGAGCCTATGCTTGTACCTGTGCATACCACCTAACACTCTACTTGCCTTCTTTCTAGACCCTGTTACACTATGCTACACCCATAAATACCTGGATACCAATAGCAGCACTATTGGCACACATGCCCCCCCACACGTACCCACAAGGTATATTGTGATGTCCTCCCTTTGCTAATACTCTATGCAATAGGAAACTTGTACCTAACCTATTCAAGCCTCTGTTGTATACATAGGCATCCATATGCCTGCTCTATAAATGTGGATACAAGTTACCATATGAATCCATGTGTTTCTAACTATTTCTTAGCCCACCAGTTATTTGATATCGAACAACTATATTCAATGCTATGACCTCAGTGAGTGCTCTAGCAGATTTAGATATATTTACATTATATTGGGACCTTAGCATGGAAAGTTCCTCAGTAATAAGAGCAAATTGGGAATCAATCATTCCTTATAGCACAGCTAAAGTTTTTTTGAGCCTGGTTACTGAACTAATGACTTGGGGATGCTGGTTCATGTCTGGCTTTGGTGAACTAATCACTTACCTTCTCTTGTGTTACCCACTCCCCAGGTAGCCTATTAGTAAAGGCACCTCTCTAGCAACCTATTATTCAGTCAAAGTACTTTCATGACACCTTAGCCTTCTAACAGGTGAACTCAATGGACTGCTATTGTTAACTGGTACTATAGGATACCCTAGCCTACTGGGCATAGGAATAGACATGGGTTGTCACATATTAGTATGTGTTCTTCTAATAGGATACTCAGGTATCCTCCAAGTGAAATTTAGGGGTCTAATTCTCTGTACCTGATCTGGTACATAGGTGATGGCACTATCCCATCTCCATATACGTATATCCCTTCCTTTCCTACTGACTTCTAGTCTCTCCTTTCACTGTTACCCATTCCTAACACCCTCATACAGAACTAGAGCTACAGGCCACACTAGAACTTTTTCAATATAGCCATGTCCTTCTCAAACTGCTTCTACTATTGTAGGATTTTGAAGGACAGCCTCTTACTACTATCTGGTGCCCAGAGGTGAATTTCATATTTATGTGTAGGTCTTATTTTTACCCCAAGGAGTTTTGATACCAAATCCTAGTAGTAGTGTCACAAGTTTGCCCCCAAACCTGGTAGATATCCCTAGGCATCCTTGAGTTGGATTCGACTAGAACAACCTTGTTCTGGTTCAGTAAACTCTTGTTTACTCTTAACATCTTGTTTCCGCTTTCTATAACTCACATGGATTACACTTTAGGTTTATTGCTGTCCTAGTATCTGTATATTGTCTGTAGGTTAAAAATGAGGCCTCTTACTAATATACCAATTGTTTGCCATTAAATATCAAGCACAACAAATTATAGATGAATTGAACTTGATTGCAAACTCGCTTGTACAAGAGAGAGCCTAGAAAGAAATCCTAGGAAATAATCTAAGTATAATTGCTTAGTTTTGATTCTGGGGGCTGACAATAGAGGCTCGAGAAAGTATAGCAACTCTGTCTTACTCCTTGGACTATCTGACGTGCTCCTTGCTCTCGAAAAAATTGCCCTTCATAGGTTACCAGCCTTGGATTGCCAACCATTTGTATGGGTGTGGTACCCTGTTATTTATAGTATTTTCTGTAATAGAAGATTTTTGGGCCGCATAAAGGGCCACGTGGCCACGTGTCTCTTACAGCGCACAAAGACTCGATCTCGGGCTGCCAGCTGGTGGGGGTTGTTGAGATTTTGTTGTAGCAAATCTGGGTGGTTGAGACTTGGTCAGCCTGCCACGTGTCTCATCACAAGATAGGATCAGTCTGCTTGAGTCATTTTGAGCCGCATCACTACCAAAATATCATCAAATAGCAACGTCAGGAGACGTCGCTAAATAACCAAAATACGTCGCTAAATTCAATTTGTGACGTATTTAGCGACGAAAATCGGACGTCGCTTATAGACAAGTCGCAGATGGCACTTTCGTCGCCGAACGTCGCTATTAGCGACGTGACGTTCTGTGTCGCTAGACGTCGCAAAGGTAGCGACAGACGGCGACGTATACATACGTCGTCAAAACTGTGACGTAAAGCGACCACTAGCGACGCTCTAAACTTTATATATGATGACCTGGCATGACAGCCACGTGGGCAGCTTAGCGATGTACATTAGTGACGTTTAGCGACGTAACGTCGCTATCTAGCGACGTAACGTCGCTATCTAGCGACGTATAGCGACGTCAGCTTTATGTCGCAGTCTGTCGCAGAACGTCGCTATACGTCGCAGATATTATAAAATAAAAAGAAAATTGATATTTCTTTTATGCTTTGTGTCCGTGTTTACAGTATGTGTGAAGTGCAGTGTTCGAACCATCGACAGTTTCGCTTACTGTTCTATGTTTTATCTTGGATAGAAAGAACAACAGTTTAGGGTGGACTTCTCAGAGCTTCCTCTTCACGTCCTTCACCTTCTCGGGAACCTTTACGACGTCCCGAGAAAGTGAAGGTCGTGAAAATGAAACTCTCAGAAGTTCACCCTGAACTGTTGCTATTTCTATCCAAGATAACACATACAACAGTAATCGAAACTGTCGATGGTTACGAACACTGTATTTCACATTCACCGTAAACACAGACACACATCATAACAAAAATACACAATATATTTTTTAAAAATTTTGGCAGTACCTCCTTTGTATATCATATCATCGCTTATAACCCAGCGTAGGTATATTTGTCATCCCCGTCGCAGATATCATAAAGTTGACTGTCCTCCGACCCTCATCCCTCGGCAATGATGATACGACAACCTATCAGAATCCTCGACTCTCTTTCGCTTCTTGGATATTGACCCAGCTTCCAATCTTTTATTTCCCTCCGGGTCCACTCTACTCCCAATCTCTTCCTCTTTTATACACGGATCTACAGAATCAAAACCGTCCAAGGAAGGCAAAACTGAATCAAGGCATAACGGGCTGCTCAGCGTGCCCAGCTTCTTCAAATTCTCGCTGGCTGCAGAGTCAAAATGGGGACGGGTCCTCTTTGCCGGAAGATGCTGATTCAGTTTTGCCTTCTCCTCTCCTCTACCATGGCTCTGGACCCATCTGCTCGTCCATGCTTCCAGTCTTCTTATTTGACTCTCTCAGCCACACATGATATCCAGCTCAAGTTTAGAGTCGGGGGAAAAGAAGTGGGCAGGAATAGGAGAGGGAAGCAGCACAGCCGGTGGCATGACCCGGAGGAAGTACAGAGGTTTTCTTCAACATACGTAGGAGAACTATAAGGATATATCTTTTCACAACATATCACCTTGTCAAAGACCCTTAATGTGACAACCATGTTACCGCGGTGTCGGAAGACTAACATGTCATAATTTTATAAGCCGTGTGTTTTGATATAATCCTGCCAACCGGATTTCAGTTCTATGTAATAATGCGAGATTACGACATAGGAGGAAAGAGTTGGGATGATTATGTCAAAACACACGGCTTAGAAAATTATGACATGTTAGTCTTCCGATACCGCGGTAACATGGTTGTCACATTAAAGGTCTTTGACAAGATGACATATTGTTACCGATATATCCTTATAGTTCTCCTACGTATATTGAAGAAACCTATGTACTTCCTCCGGGTCATGTCGCCAGCTGTGCTGTTTCTCCCTCCTATTCCTGTCCACTTCTTCTCCCTCGACTCTACACTTGAGCTGGATATCATGTGTGGCTGAGAGAGTCAAATAAGAAGAATAGAAGCAGAAACGAGCAGATGAGTCCAGAGCCATGGTGGAGGAGAGGAGAAGGCAAAACTGAATCAGCGTCTTCCGGCAAAGAGGACCCGTCCCCATTTCGACTCTGCAGCCAGCGAGAATTTGAAGAAGTTGGGCACGCTGAGCAGCCCGTTATGCCTTGATTCAGTTTTGCCTTCCTTGGACGGTATTGATTCTGTAGATCCGTGTATAAAAGAGGAAGAGATTGGGAGTAGAGTGGACCCGGAGGGATATGAAAGATTGGAAGCTGGGTCAATATCCAAGAAGCGAAAGAGAGTCGAGGATTCTGATAGGTTGTCGTATCATCATTGCCGAGGGATAAGGGTCGAAGGACAGTCAACTTTGTGATAGGTTGTCGTATCATCATAGTTTCTACCTCGCCAGTCGAATGGCTGCAGGGACTATGTCCTGATCACCATGTCGTACCGTAGATTAATGCAAATGGAGCTGGAGCCAAAATACAGAAACCAAAATACAAAATACAGAAACCAAAATACAAAATATAGAATCCAAAATAGGACCCTCTGTGAGAACGGATGGCTCAGAACACAACCCAACCGGAGAGGATACACTGAGAGATCCATCTGAGAGGGACGTATACTCTAAGAGATCACCTTTACAAGAATTATATCAGTAGTAGGATCGAGTGTTGGAGAAAATACTATCAGAGTATACGTCCTACTCAGATGGGTCTCTCACCGTTACTATTTTTTCCTGACAGCATGGTGGATGTGCTCCGTCCACAGATTCTTGCTCCGAGCCAAAACTTTATCCCGGAGCTCAAGTAGACATCCTTGGTGTAGAGCTCGAGTGAGAGGTTCCTAACAGCATGGTGGTATCCTTTGTTAAAGTATCTGTGCTCGTCCCACAACCAATCTGGGATGAGCACGGATACTTTAACAAAGGAGGCCACCATGCTGTCAAGAACCTTTCACTCGAGCTCTACACCAAAGATGTCCACTTGATCTCCGGGACAAAGTTTTGGCTCGGAGCAAGAATCTGTGGACGGAGCACATCCACCATGCTGTCAGGAAAAAATAGTAACGGTGAGAGACCAATCTGAGTAGGACGTATACTCTGATAATATCTCCTCCAACACTCAATCCCACTACTGATATAATTCTTGTAAAGGTGATCTCTCAGAGTATACGTCCCTCTCAGATGGATCTCTCAGAGTATCCTCTCCGATTGGGTTATCGTATCATCATTGCTGAGGGATGAGGGTCGGAGGACAGTCGACTTTATCTACGGATACATAGTTTCTGCCTCGCCAGTCGAATGGCTGCAGAGACTATGTCCTGATCACCATGTCGTAGTCCAATATAATCCAGAGATTGACACAGTTCTAATTCATATATGTAGTCCAATACAAATAGTCTAAAACAAAAACAACCCAATAAAAATAGTCCAATACAAATAAGTACTAATAGCTAATGAGAACCACACTGCTCACGCAAACGCTCAGTGATACGTTCACGCAACCACCTCGAAAAAGCGAGATTTTTGGCACGAAGAGAGATGTCGTCCCTTGCCAGGACTGCATCAAGAGAACTCTCGGTCTCACTAGCTACTGGTGCTGGATGAATAGAACTCCCGGTCTCACTAGCAACCGGTACCACTTCCTCCTCAACTGTAGGAGGAGCCACCTCAGCATTCACTGTTTTCTTCAAACGACGTGCCACTCCTCGGGTCATGGGTGCCATCTGGTAAGTATATGTAACAGAATGTAAAAGAATGTAACAGCTCAAAATACAGTTGGTACTAACCTCAATAGAACAAACACTCTCACAGCTCAAAATACTAACACATGCTCACGCCTTACTCTTGTGACACTCCCTTTCAAACACAAACACACAGCTATATGTTCCCTTACACATGTTGCCATGTTACCTTTAAAAATAGGAAACCCTTGTTGTCTATAATAAGACACAATTCACCAAAGGAAACGCCATGTCCAATATCTTATTCTCAAATCACAAGCCTAATCAGAAATGAAAAAAAATGAATTAACAGGTACTAACACATGTGTTACAACCAATGATAACTGAACAACAATTAGAAATCCAAAAAATTTGGAATTGAAGTAACATAGATTAAAAGCATTCTCAATGTAAATATCAACTAACATAGATTAAAAACATAGATTAAAAACACTCCCTTTCAACGATCCATTCTCAATGTAAATATCAACTAACATATATTAAAAACATGTCTAGGAATCAAATCTAGCATTTAAATCACAATTTAAACCATTTAAACTAGGAATAAATTTGTGTGTGTGTGTGTGCATGTGTCTGTGTGTGTGTGTGTCAGTGTCCGTGTGTGTATGTGTGTGTGTATGTGTCAGTGTCCGTGTCCGTGTGTGTGTGTGTGTGTGTGTCAGTGTCCGTGTCCGTGTGTGTATGTGTGTCTGTGTCTGTGTCTGTGTCTGTGTGTGTGTGTGTGTCAGTATCCGTGTATGTATGTGTGTGTGTCTGTGTGTATGTGTCCGTGTCCGTGTGTGTCCGTGTGTGTGTGTGTCCGTGGGCGAGGAGGAGGAGGAAAGAGAGGAGTTAGGTTAGGGTTTACCTGAGGAAGAGGAGGAGGAGCTCGGATTGGGGGAGGGGGAGCTCGAGGAGGAGGAGCTCGTCGGAGGGGGAGGGAGTCGCCGGGGGTGAGTGGGTCACCGGAGGTGGGAGGGAGTCGCAGACGGGGAGGGAGTCGCCGGGGGGGTTGGGGGCGGGAGAAAATGAGAATTTTGGGATTTTTGAGTGAGAGTGGGGGGAAAGAAGGCAGCGGCGTGCCCTAAGTAAAATAAATTAGCGATGTCACTTTATGACGTCGCTAAACGTCGCAATGTAGCGACATATATTTATATTATGTCGCGGAACGTCGCTATTCAGCGACGTAAAACACTGATGTCGCGGAACATCGCTGGTGAGCGACGTTCTGCGACGTGCTTATATAGGTGTCGCTACTGGCGACGTATTTTCTTTCCGTCGCTAATATACGTCGCTATTTGATGATATTTTAGTAGTGCATAGGCCCTTCAGAGTTCGGCCATGCTGGGCCGCATAAGACTCATGCGGCAGTCTCCCTTAGTCCGTATGTAGCTTGGGGACTTTTGAACCATATAGGTCCGCATAAAGCTCATGCGGCTCAGATTGTAGTTACCCTTGGCCGCATGAAGTACATAGATTGAGCCACATAAGGTTCATGCGGCTCGGGTCGCAGTCCTTTTGGCCGCATGAAGTACATAGATTGAGCCGTATAAGGTTCATGCAGCCCGGGTCGCAGTCCTTTTGGCCGCATGACCATGTCCAGTCTAATCATGTCTGATCTTCTTTTTGTCAGATTGTCAGAGTTATCAGAGTTGTCAAACCTGTCAGTCTTGCCAGAGTTTGTCAGCTTTATCAGACCAGAGTTTGTCAGCTTTATCAAAAGGATTGATCAGCTTGGCCGCATAAGCAACTATTCTTTTTGCGACTCAAAAGTCAGTCTGGTGACGTTGGGCCGCAAGGGGCGTGCTGAGTCTGTCATACGGCTCTTCTTTATGTGGGTCAATCTGTTCTAGGGTACTCATGCGGTCAGTTGTGATCCGCATGATCCCCATATTTTTCATGCTTCTACAAGACCCCTTCAAAGTTTTCAAATTGCAAATTTGGAATACTTTGAATAAGAATCATGGACGTATGTCAAGCCGTAAGAAAATCTTTGAGTCAGGAGAGACGTCGTGCCGCAGGAACATTTTGAGCCGCATGGACGTTTTTGGGCCGCAGGTAGATCTCGTGCCGCAGGAAGATCTTGTCTGTCAACTGTCACAGCTGCATTTAATGCCTTAATTTGGTTTTTGATTTGGGCTCTTTTTTTGAGATAAAGCTGACGGTTACTAAGGATAAAATCCTCAAACGTCATTATTATCTTTAATGGATACGGAAATCGAAGCAGTGATGACGGTTACTAAGGATAAAAATCTTCAAACGTCATCATTATCTTTAATGGATACGAGAATTGAAGCGGCGTTCATCTGTTTCCACTTTGAGGAGCTATAAATATGGGCCATACTGAAAGAGTTTTTTCCTTCAACTTTTTCTCCTTCGTCATCATCATCTTCGTCGTCTTTTCTGTCCCGGTTAGCCATAGATCCGAAAGCTTCCAAGTTGACTGATGCTACAGCCAAAGGGAAGGGGCTCGCCTCTCCGTCGAGTGCTGCAGACTCTCCTTCCGTTCATCCTGACGTGCAACCCTCTGTTAAGGGTAAGGACGATGGGAAAGTGATGACTTAAATTTGAACGGTCATATCGTATATTCTATGCACTGGCTTGTCATAAATTGTCTCTGTGCTTTGGGCATGATCGATATATCCTCCATCTCATGGGACTGCATGTATTCTGTATGATGGGACCATTTGGGTTGAGCCGTATAAGCGCCACTGACCTTCATGGATGCCTCATATTTGGGCTGCATGAGCGCTACAGGGCGGAGCCGTATGGATGCCTTGTGACCAAACCGTATATACATCTCATATCTGATCCGCATAAATGCTTCATGGCTTAGCCGCATGAACATTGCATAACAAAACCGTATAAGTGCTTTTTAAGACTGAGTCGTATGCGTCTCATATTTTTTTAAGTTACATGTGCATTCCGCATAATTAGGCCGTACAGGGTCTGTTTTGGCTGGGCCGCATGTGTTACTTAATTTGAGCGCATACGTTCCCTTCATAACTGAGCCGCATAGGCTCTGCCTGACTAGGCCGCATAATTGAAAAGGAGCCGATTCACTTTGTCTTTATATGACTATCTTCTTTCTTTGATTCTTGCAGCATCCATATCGAAGGCTGAGACCGTTGTGAAGGAGGAGATGTTGTCTCCTTTCATCAAACAAGAGTCACCGTTTGTTAAGGAGGAGGTGATACCAAAAGTTGAGGTAAAAGAAGAGCTGGCATCCATCAGGGAGGGAATTACTCCCAAGATTAGGACTACTGTAAAGAAGGAGCCCAAGTCTGAGGGTAGTAGCACTGGGAGTTCTGACCCTCCTGCCCCCATCGAAGACCTTAATCAAATAGATCTTTCGTATGCAAAATGGCTGAGAGAATGGTATATGCCTCAACACAACTACGATCCTTGACTGTAGGGATCCATGAGTTGCCATGTAATTGTTGTTTCCGGAAATATTAAAAATAAACGTTCGTATTTGTCTCGGTGTTTCTGTCTGTCTTTAGCTGTAGTTTGTGTTTTGCTTCTTTTGGGCATCAGTGTAATCCTTTACTAGAGATGTATTCCTATGAATGTAACTGATTTTGAATAAACAAAATACATTCACTCTATTCTTTATTTGTAGTATCTGTGGTGCTTGTACTAGAGGGCCTAATACAACATTTGTGTTTGATAAAGGACATCCCACTGGGGGACCTTTTGTGGACCTATTGCCCTTTTGTGCATCTGGAAATATGAGCAAATAGATTTGAATAATATTTTATGAACCTACTACTCTTTGGTATACCGATGGTACGAGTAATAGATTAGGATAACTTTTGTGGACCTATTACCCTTCTGTGCACTGGCGGTAAGGGTAATAGATTTGAAACAAAATCCAACAAAGGTAATATGGACGTGATAGGTTTTGTGGTCTTAACACCGTGTCTTTTATCTCGGATTGGGTACATGTGTTAAGTCGAAAGACTATCGGTATCAGAGGTAATATAGACGTGACACACGATAATCAGGCATAATCTTTGGTGGAATGGATTTTGAGACAAAACCTAACAGAGGTAATATGGATGTGATAGGTTTTGTGGTCTTAACACCATGTCTTTTATCCCGGGTTGGGTACAGGTGTTAAGTCAAGAGACTGTCGTTATCAGAGGTAATATGGACGTGATACACGATAATCAAGAATAATCTTTGGTGGACCTATTACTCTTCTGCGCACTGGTGCGAGTAATAGATTTTGAGACAAAACCAACAGAGGTAATATAGACGTGATAAGTTTTGTGGTCTTAACACCATGTCTTTTATCCCTGATTGGGTATAGGTGTTAAGTCGGAAGATTATCGGTACCAGAGGTAATATTGACCTGACACACGATAATCAGGACCAGGAAGTTTGCAAAGAGATATTGATAAACTGGGCAGACTCCTGTGAGATAAAGCATTAGAGTGGGAGTTCAGAGATATTATCGTACGTGACTCGCCACTCATGAAGATGTGATAGAGTGTGAGTTCAGAAGTATCATCTTACATGACTCGCCACTCAGGAAGATGCGATAGAGTGTGAGTTCAGTGGTACTTGGTGTAACGTTCCAGCCCCAAAATACTTAGGACCAAGTACGTAGACATGCCAGGTGCATACATACGAAGCATACTCCAATATACGGAAACCTCGTACGTATACATAAGCTGTGAAATATAGAAGCCATGAAACTAATCTCATCAACAAATAAATATATCATAAAATCACTTATAAATATCATTTGTACAAAATGTTGGGCGGAGACAAATCTACTAGCAACAAAAAGAGAAAAATATATAGTGACGATGGAAGAGTCGAGCGAAGCGAAAGTCGATCCAAAAGCTAGCATCACGAATGTAGATTGTAAACTATGTCCTTGGTTAGAGCACTTGTGAAAATCACAACCCACCTGGAGAAATCACCAGATCCTCAAAGGGACGTAACAAGATACAGGAAGAACATGCTAATATGAACTGTCAGAATAATAAAATAATATACAAAAGACTAACCTAGACACAAATATGCAAATGAGATTCTAACTGTCTAATGTGCAATTTAGAGGACAACTTTTATGCGCATAGATGGGATTTTGGCTATACGTACGTAACTGGCATCCAGTCATCCGTATCCGGTCGTAACGTCCAAAACGTCAGAGGGTATCTGCAAATATATATCGCCATAGTTTCTTTCGAAAACTATGGTTTACCTGTTTGGCTTTCCATACGCACTAGCGACTGTCCTCCCCCAATACTTCCTATACTGACGAAGTCATGTCCATGATCTTTCCAGTTTTGTAACTACTCGAGTCTCTATACCTTAATCGTAGCAGTTACGATCTATCTGTCACACAACAATAGAGATGGCCAGTCCATAAGTCGTACCCCTAGTAAACTGTCTCCAACCGTGTAGTGTGTGTGTCATGGCCAAGGGAGATATAAGGATATCCCCCAACAAGAAGGTAGTCTGCTAAAACCAAGTCATGCATAAAATAAAGTAAAATGACTAATCGAGTCGCTTGTACCCAAGTGTGGCTTGGACACGCAGTTTATATAAAAAAATAACAAATATGAAACAAAGTAAATAATACGGAAAATAAAAAATATGACAATTAATTAGCAAGGTATACTTGCCTGGTAGGATGCCTGGTGTGCTGCGATGATCAATGTGGCACAAAATATAACCTCGATGTTACAACTACGCAAGACGGCCTCCGATGATGGCACGAACCATACCATTAAGTCCGAATTAGTCGAATTAGCTAGGGACGATATAAATAAGTTCGAGATTTGGAAGAAGATAGAAATATGACTAACGAGGGACAAGATTTAGAAAATTGAAGAAATTGGTATAAATAATTATTTAATAACTTTTCTTTTTATATTTACAATAGTTTAAAAACTATGGTTTTACCAATCAAAATATTTTTAAATAAATATTTTGAAAACATGAAAAATCATTTTTAATCTAAGATGCTAATTTTATCAATATGACCCTTAGGGTGAAGACTACATTAAAATACTAAAAATAGCATAACAATATTCTAACTTCTAAACCAATACTATATTTTTAAAATATGAAAATAGTCTTCTTAAGTCAAAAACTATATTTAAAATAATAAAATAATACAATAATATACTTTAGGGATATCTTAATATGTATTAATAATAATTAACAATATTATGATAGTAAAACCAAACAATAATAATACTTAATAAATCAAAATAACATTAATATAAGATCATATATATACTTAAATGGTACTAAAATCTTGATTTTTAAAATAAATAGAAATAATTTAATATTATTAATAACATGTCCATGCTTTGTTTTGGTGGAAGAGAGTAATAAGAGCAGCTGAGAAATAAACAGAAGTGATATTTCGAGGAAGAAAGAGAGTTTAGGAGAAGAATTTTGTTCTCTGAAGAAAAGAGGAAATTAAAGAATCAATTCCTTTCCTTACTTATTAGAGAGAGAGAGAAGAGGAAGACTAATATAGAAATGGGTCAGTAGAGTTAAAGAGAGGAGAAAGGAGCATTTATTGTTGCTTTTGGAAAGAGAAGAAAAGAAGAAATTATAGGAGGAGAGAGAGTGAGAATGAGATGAGAGGAATCGAGAGATAGAGGAAAGAGGGGAACGGGGAGGCGAGAGCTCGGGGAGAGAGGCTTACTGGAGGTGGGATCGGGGTACTGTGGGGAGGCGACGCACCGGAGATCTAGGCGGCGGAGGCTGAGTTAAGGGGGATGAAGTCGGAAGGCTCACATTGGCAGCGGGGAGCAAGGGATCAAAATGACGGAGAGGGTTTACTCGGTGCGGCGGTTGGGCGTTGAGCCGAGTAGAGGCGGACAGAGAATCGGGACGCGGCGACAGCGCACGCTCAGGGCGAGTGGCGTCGGCACAGCCCGTGGAAGGGCGCGGTCGGCAGGGGAACGTGGAGGTGGGGCACTCAACTGGGGGAAGCTCTGGCATGTACCAGCCTTCGCCGATGAAGGGCAAGGTGCGGAGGGTGAGAGGGAGAGCTGACAGAAGGGTTTTGCTCACCGGAAGGTGGTGCGATGGCGTGGCAACGATCGCGCACAGTGATATAGAATTCGCACGCATCGTCGTCCGGGTGGCGGTACGGTACTATAGATCGACGCATGCGGTGGTGAATTGACGGTAGACTGGGACTACCCCGGTGCGAGTGGAGAGAGGAAGACGCACGCGGAGGAGGGTCGGGCTCAGCGATCGGAGGTTTGGCTTGCTCAGATCTGGGAGTCGCAGGAGCTCTTGTCAAGTGCTCGGCACTACGGGGAAGGAGTTCGTCGGCAGGCCGAGGTAAGGGCGGTGGTTGTTGGTTTTCTGTCGGAAGAGGAGATTGGGATGTTATGGGTGGTTGTGGTGGTAGCGGGGCGTCGGGTCTTAGTGGCAGAGGTGATCGATGATGGGAGTTTGGGAGGAGAGGAGGTGGAGGTAGGCAATGGCGATGGCGGTCAATGATGGTTGGGGTTCTGGCTGGAGTCAAAGGGTGCGCGCTCGGGTGGCCTGGATGGCGCTGGTAATGGTGGTGTTGCTAACGGTGGTGACGGTGGGGCTCTTGGAGGATCGGTCAGGAGGCGTGGTACCGGAGATGGTGGTTGTGGTCGGGATGGAGGACGGTGGTAATGGCGGTGATTCCTCGGCGTGGGTTGGAGATGGTCGGGATGTTGTCATGGTTACTATGGTGGCAGTGTTGGCCGTGGGGTGGTGATCCAGGGGAGATGGCGGTGACGCTTCGGGGATCGGGCTCGCAGCTAGAACTGGGTATAGGGTTAGGGTTAGAACTGTTTTCGGAGTCTGTATCGTGTCATGTGAGACACGGGACGGGTCGGTGTCCGGGGTTGTCGGACACGAATGAGATAATTGTATTTGTTTTAGAAATACACATATAGTGGATGGGACGGGAACACGGACACGATGCACGATGTGGTTATGGAGTTTTGCGGAGAATAAGAGAGAAATGAGCCTCTCCTTATATAGGAGGTGGAGGACCCAGTTGGATAAGGACTGGGATTGTTTAAACCCTCCAATTAGATCTTTTCATATTTAATTCAAATTAATTAAAAGTAATTGGATCAAATCCTAATCCAATATAGATACATTCTATTTTTTAAAATCTATTTAAAATAAAGTCAATAAAATCTTTTCAAATTTTAATCATCATAATTAATTAAATTTAAACCAAACAAAATTTTGAATTATCTTTTATAAAAACTAAAATAATCAATATTAAATAATTTCAAAAACTGTAATAAATATTTGAATTTTAATCAAAAGTATCTTTAAAATGCCTTTTTAATAAATTAAGATAAATAATAAACTAATAATAAAATAATTTTGAAAATTTTAAATATATACATAAATTAAATTTCATGTATCTCGCATACGACTAGTACAAAAATATCTATATATATATATTATTTTCGAAATCGGCATAAATAAATAAATAAATAAAATTTTGCCACTAGTGCGACGGAATTTATATACCTTCCAGCAAAATAAATAAGTTACTATACTATATTGAAATGAGATATATGTTTTCTATATTTCTGATAATAGATATTTTTGTATAAGAAATAACAAATACTTTGTATTTACATATTCGCACTTGACGTACAAATACCAATAAAAACAGATATAAAAATTTATTTAAATAATTAAAAAATAGCAGTAAAATTTTAGGGGGTTTACACTTGGTGTACATAACTCGATAGTTTGGAGGATTTTATGGTTTGAGGGAGTACCAACATGTCTTTAGACATAGTGTTTCTTCAGGAATTTGTCGTTTATGGACATCATGAGTAAGTCTCCGTTCTGTTTTGCGAGCCAGTATGCGCCTTTGGAGAATACGGTCTCGATGATGTATGGACCCTCCCACTTGGGCTAAAATTTGTCAGCGGTTTTGTGAGTCATGACCATCAGTCTGCGAACGGCCAAGACGAGATCGCCTACTTGGAATGTCCTTTGCTTGACTTTCTTATTGAAGGCTCGAGAGATGCGTGCTTGACAGAGCTCGATGCTTTGTTCAGCTTGCAAGCGCTTGTCGTCTAACGATTCCAATTCTTGTAGCCGTCGGTGGTAGTTATCGTCCGATGTTAACCGGTAAGTAAGGGCCACACGAAGTGAGGGGATCTGGGTCTCCAATGGAAGAACGGCCTCACTTTCATACACCAGAGAGAACGGTGTATTTTTGGTAGCAGTTCGACTCGTAGTGCGGTACGCCCATAAGCATTCGCCCAACTTTTCATTCCAGTCGTACTTGTTCGAAGACACGAACTTCTTGAGAAGCTTGATTATGGTCTTGTTAAAGGCTTCAGCCAGACCATTAGCCGCTGGGTTGTAGGCCGTTGAAGCCACATTCTGAATCTAATTTTTATCACATAATCGATATAAGGCGTGGCTTGCGAACTGTGGACCATTGTCAAGAATGATCCTCGGTGGCAGTCCAAAACGGTAATGACGTGATATTTTATAAAACTGATCATGTTTGATGTCTTTACCTCTGCCAACGGAACAACTTTCGCCCATTTGGAGAAGTAGTCCGTGATCGCGAGAATAAATCGGTGCCCTTTGGACGACAGCGGGGTGATTGGGCCAACAATGTCCATTCTCTATGCTTCAAATGGCCAAGAGGCCACTGTTGGGTACAATAACTCAGATGGCAGATGTATGAAATATGCATGGATCTGACAAGCCTTGCACTTCTTTGCATAATCGACTGCGTTTGCTACCACCGTAGGCCAGTAGTAACCCATCCGACGGAGACGATCCTGCAACTTCGGGCCCGGTTGGTGAGCCCCACAAATGCCATCGTGAGCCTCGCGTAAGGCATCTTTGGCTTCTGCATTTGGTAGACATCTTAACAGTAGTCCGTCGTAAGATCGTCGGTACAATATTTTTGTTTCCGTGTCATAAAAGAATCTGAGAGAACGCCTTCTGATTGAAGTTGCTTCTTTCACATTCTCAGGCAGGATTCCGTAGACTGCAAAGTCTATGAACGGGAGTCTCCAGTCTTGCACATCATTGGTTATCTGGGCGGATTAACTCGTATCCAGTTGAACGTTAATTTTGAGACAGACCAGCTCATGGCCTATAACGTCAACTGGATGGTGAGAATAATTTGGAACCGCCAAAGAAGCGACGAGGCCTGCCAGGGCGTCGGCTTCAATATTCTGGAGCCTAGGAACATGCTCTATATAGAACCCCTCCAAGGTTGCTATGATAGCAATTGCTGTCTGATGATAAGGAATCAGGTCCGCATTGCGAACTTCGTACGAGCCTCGGATTTGATTGACGACCAACTGTGAATCGCCATATGCTTCTAGGTATTCGACTCCCACCTCTTTTGCAAGTCGTAGCCCGATGACCAAAGCATTATATTCGGCTACATTGTTTGAACAGTGTTCCGTGAGAGAATATGTCCGGTTGACCACCAATCCAGAGGGAAAATTTTACACTATCTCGACTCCAGCGACGATATCACCTTGGGGCCCCGTTCTTGAGGCACCGTCGATAAACGTTTTCCAAACATCTTTATGTGAAGTCATGTTTGAGTCAATGACTTCATCTAGGATTTGTTCATAAATTATGTCTATTTCTGAGCCTGGATGGGCTGCCAGAAAGTCGGCCAAGGCTTGACCATTGACAGCCTTCTGCGGAACGAAGACCATGTCATAAGGGGATAACGGTATCGCCCATGTGACTAGACGGAAACTGAGTGCGCATGGCTTGGTCATGAGAACCTTTAGGGGGATTGACTCGCGAGATAATATGGATGGTCTGCCCTGACACATAGTGTCATGTTTTCTGAATGGCGAACACCAAGGCAAGGCATTCCTTCTCTACGACGGTGTACCTATGCTCCGGCCCCACCATCATTCGGCTGAGATAATAGATGACTTGTTCGTGCCCCGTATCATTGTTTTGTGCTACCAAGGTGCTGAAGGAGTGTTCCATTGCTCGTACATTTAGCAGGAAAGGCTTTCCGGCAACCGGGGCTACCAAAATTGGCGGATTCGTCAGGTATTCTTTAATGTCATCAAAGGAGTATTAGCATTCCTCGTTCCAAACGAAAGAGACGCCTTTCTTCATAAGTTGTGTGAAGGGTTGACATCATCCTGAGAGGTTAGATATAAACCTTCTGATGTAGGCTAGTCTTCCCTGAAGGTCGCGGAGTTTACGGAGGTTCTTCGGCGGACTCATCTCCAGGATTGCCTTTGTCTTATCGGGGTCCATGTGAATGCCTTGAGAAGTGATGACGAAGCCCAGGAACTTTTCATTCAACACGCCCAGGAAGGACTTGGTGGGATTCATCTTTAAACTGTGCGCTCGTATAAGATCGAACACCGTCCTCAAATCGTGTAGGTGGTCATCCTTGGAGCGACTTTTGATGACGATGTCGTCAATATAACACTCCACCGCCTTGCACAAGTGATCCCTAAAAATGACACTCATTTCTCGCTGATATGTAGAACCGGCATTCTTCAGGCCGAAGGGCATGACTGTATAGCAGTACACGCCAATCGGTGTTCGGAATAATGTATGCTTCTCATCGTTATGAGACATTTTGATTTGATTGTATCCTAAAAAGTCATCCATAAAGGACATGCGCTCGAAGCTACACGTATTATCGATCATTATGTCGGTGATGGGAAGAGAGAATTCATCTTTAGGACATGCCGCATTTCGATTATGAAAGTCGATGCAGATTCGGATCTTCTCGTTCTTCTTGACGACTGGTACTATATTAGCTATCCAGTCTGGGTGTTGCTCCTCGCGGATGAAACTGCTAGCTATAAGCTTGTTTACCTCCCCTTCAACGGAGTTTATGATGTCTGGACGGAACCGTCGTTGCTGTTGCTTGACTGGTTTTGCGTCCGAATGAATATTGAGCTTATGAAGTACGATCTCGGGGTTTAGCCCTGGCATATCTTCATAGCTCCAGGAAAAGACGTCATTATACTCTCTGACGAGTTGCAACAACGACTTCCGCTCACCGTCTGTCAGGCTTTTACTGACAAAGATTGGCTTTAGAGAGGATTCATCACCGAGGTTAACTTGCATGACCTCATCTTCAGTGGAAAGATCATGTAGTTCAAAGCGCTTCTCCCATTGTGCATCCAGTTGTTGGACCCATGTCTCCAATTCAAGAGGTTCGTGTAGATCCTCGTCTTCTTCTTCAATGTCAACGGATGCCATGTTGACAGATCATGTCGGCCTGAACACATCCCCAATGCTGTCATCAGAATCGTATGTAGGTGATTCGGATTTGTGAGAATGCCACTCGCATTCCTCATCGGAGCTCTCGGACGTTGTTGTTGTGTAATATAATAGAGGCCGCATTTGGACTTGCCGTAATAATCTCGAGGTTTTCCAGACGGAGTTGACACCTGCAGAGGCGATCACCGGCCGTTACCGTAATTCAGACCTGGGGTAGTCTCCATGGCGTACCCCTTCTTTTGCATGAAGTACATGGCCTGAGGACTATACAGGTAGAGCGGTAGTCTTCCAGTATCGGGTTTGAGATCAACCTCTTGAGGCATGAAGGGTTGAGGTCCTTCTTTTCGGCCAAAGATGATCGTGTGATCCCTTTCTCTTCTGCCTGGGACTAGGAAGTAGGCATCTTTAATGGAAACCATCTTTAATGGAAGCAAGTCGGTTCGTGGTATGGACGGTTGTCACCTGTGTGTACAGGTTATGTCCCGACCGAGTCCCACACTATACATTATATTGATTTTATTACACTCATGATAGTTCAATGGCATCTTCTTATTGATAAAATAAGGAATTTTGTCCATAGGAATTACATCATCAATAGAGGGACTATCCACCTTTACAACAAGATACTTCGCGAGTTCTGCATCCTCTTCAGCTATCCCCTGCGTGATCGGAGGTGGGGACGTTGTCCTGGGCAATTTGACCACCAAGGGTTCAGCTTGTAGCATTGGCTTGCCTGAGGGTGTCGAATTGGCACTTCGTTGTCGGCTCGTCTTGGGAAGACGGATGATCATCGGCTCGACAGGGGACTTCGTGCCTTCCGATTGCTTTTGACTGGATCTTGGCAATCAAATCACCATCGGCTCCCTAGAGGGCCTTTCGTCTTCTGGTCGCCTTTGATTGGATTTTGGCAATCGGATCACCATCGGCCCTACAACGGATTCTTGGCATGCCTTGGGAGTCGGATGACCATTGGTTCCAACTGTACAGCTAGAGCGGGGGAATTGGGCACCTCTTTATGCAAAATTATGACAAGGGGTACGGCTTTGCCCGGTTTACGGGCCTAGAGATGAATTCTCAGGGGTTCCTCTGGCCCTATGATGGCCTCCAGTTCATCAGTTATGTGTTTATTGGATTCGTCATATAGACACGCCTTCGTAGAATAATAAGACTCAACCCCTTTGAAAGGATCGATGTCGATAAATTCAGTCTTCACGAAGTCGTGCTTATTGACATACTTGAAGCATTGGTAGAGGATGGATGGCACGATCATATTGTCATGTATCCACGGACACCCCAAGAGGATGTTGTAGGACGTGCCTGCATCTATGACATAGCAGGTAACCTCTGTCCTTAGGTCACCAATCTGACATTTCAATCGGATCTTTCCTAAGGGATAGCTCTTTCCTGAGTTGAAACCGCTAATGGCGGTGTTGGTCGCCGCTAGCCGGTGCATAGGGATGCCGAGGACTTGAAGCAAGCTTTTCGGGATGATACTTATCGATGAGCCAGAATCGATGTGCATCTGATCCACCTTGATGTCGCCTATGTATCCAGTATAGTACAAGGGGCAATAATGCATGTTGGTCTTGATCAGCATGTCCTGTGGGGTGAATATGATGTTGGGCATTGAATCCACACTGTTGTTGTCCTCGAGATCTGCCGACGAGTCTTCCCCCGTAGGTTTGACCTGGGCTAAGTAAGCGTCAGCATTCTGGAGCGCTTCGCTCAATGCTATACGGAGATCCTTGGAGAGCCTTAGGAGCTCGTATAACGACAACTTTGTCGACGTATTAGCCAGTTGTGCTAATATGTCAAAGTTGTAAGGTATCTCCAATCCTTGAGGTACATCTTTATGTAGCGGCCTATCGAAGCGAGTTTCTTTCGGCTTGGACCTGTCCGTCGGTGGAGGCTGAGATGGTCCCAAAACATCAGTGGCCAGCAGCTTTGCTGGCTGAGGGTCTTCAACTGAACTACCCGGAGTGGGCTGGACTTGTGCCCCAGACCGGGTAACAACGGCCGTCGCTTCCTCAGCTTTGCCTGAAATTGTATGACAGGATCTGGACTTCCTGTCCTTCTTCTTGTTAGCTGGAGATGACACCGCCTCGGTAACTTTGGACACTAAGTCTGGGTGCACCCACATGATCTCTCCTCGTGACGTGGCGAGAGGTACCAAACCAGTCATCTGGTCCCGGACGGGGGAAAGATTAGTAACCTTCATCATTGTCCGAGGGATAGGTATTATCCCGTCTTAAGTGCTTGTTGGAGGGAAGTCGTCGAACTAAATTGATACCATGTTCGTCGCCACAGTAACATCTTCAAAGTCTAGCGATAGAGCTTTGGAGTCGATAAGATTCTGGATGTACCGCTTTAATTGAAAGCAGTCTTGAGTGGCATGATGAACATAGCGGTAGAAATAGCAGTATTTTGGGTCCTCCATCTCTACCGCTCGAGGCTCGTACCTTAGTGGAGGGAGTTAGATCATATCCCCTTGGAAGAGCATGTCAAAGATGTGCTTGACATGACTATCTTCGAATGAGTAATTGACATGTGGCCACTGAGCTTCTACCTGCTTTTGTTCAGGCTTCTTGGTCGTACCGACGACCAGGGCCTGTTTGCCCTTATTGTCCCGGTTATTGGAGGTGCCGTCAGTGTTTTAGTTATTCGAGGCGGTACCAGGACATTTGCTTTTGACCTTTCCATCCGGGATGTGTAATCCCTGCTGGCGAGCCTTCTTTAACTTCGCCTCTGCATTGGTGGCACTTATGATGAAGGTCGTCCAATCCCTGAACTGATCTTCACCCATCCAGATCCTGATTGCAGGGAGCAACTTCTTCTGGCAGATTTCAATCAAGGAGCTTTTGGGATTACCTTGGGGCAATCTCATTGCAGTTTGGCGGAACCGTTCGATATAGTTCCTGGTCAGCTCCTTCTCCCTCTGAACAACGTCCATGAGGGATGACATTGTCACATCATGTCCCACTTCATAGAATCTTTCTAGGAATATGTGCTTGAAGTCGTCAAAAGAATGGATGCAGTTGTTCGGAAGGTTGCGGTACCAGTCGAACGTGATTCCCTCCAATGCTCCGATGAATAATCGTATGAGGATGGTGTCACTATACGGCAAGTGGTCGGTTATGACCTCAAAATAAGTCATGTATCGACTAGCAGAGGTCTTTCCGTCATATGAATCGATATAAAACGGCTTGTACTGTGGTGGAAAAGGCACATCTCTCCATGCAACTGGATACGGTTGTCGTATTCTAAGGTCTCAGGAGGAATCTTGGGCATTGAACATTTCTCGAAGCTCCTGGACTTTCCTCCTTGCCTCCCTTGCTTCATCTGCAGCTGAAGGAGCAGAAGCACCTAGAGGATTGTCATCCAAAGGAGGAGCGGTCGTGTTGGAGTCCGCATTGACTGCGGGTCCTAAGCTTGTTTGTCCAGGCGTCCTTACTGGTTGAGTCGGCAAAGCAGCTTTGATTTCGTCTACTGACTTGACCAAGGACAGGAGCATGCCATCAAGTACTTCTAAACGTTGTCGGTCAGTAGGCGCTTCATGATCCTCGTCGGCCATAAAGAAAATCCGTACGTGGGTAGAGGTGGAAGGGATCGTAGCAGAGGTGCTCTCTGTATCGTACCTCCGTACCGAAAAATCTTCGAAGAATGTCGGAATGTCTTCCACCTCGGACTCGAAATGGGTGCTACCCCCTGTGTAGGAAGCCACATCATCGTGGCGAAGGCGGTCATCTTCAGGAAAGTCTAAGTCTGTTGCATAATTCTAGTGGATCGCTACCCACTGTGTATGCTCTTAGAACACCGGGTTGTCGCATATATTGAGGGGACTGCTACCCCCGGCCTCAGCTACCCCAGGGAGGTCAAGGATGTACCCCCAGGTGTTGGAAGCTTCTTTCTAAATCGAGTGCCTAGGTAGAAACCCCCAGTGGTCGTTGGTGGCAACCCTCTAGACGAGAGTTTTTTTGTAATACTGGCGGAGATTGCCGAGCTGGAAGAGCCTGTCTTCTTTTCTCCCTTATCGGGAAGAACCTTCCGGGTTGAATTATAGAAGGCGAAAGGAAATTCCTTGTCTCCCAGAATTTGCACATGTTTCTTAAGTTGTTGTTGGAAAGGTGCTGGCTGCTGCAGTCGTTGGAAAACGGACTGTCGATCTTCAAGTGTTGCCGACTTGTCGCAGTAGCAGTTGATGATGACTTGGGTGCAACGACGTCCCGAGAGGGGCTCATCGCATGCCAAGGTTGCTTCCTTCTCCTTGCATTTATGAGTAATCACCTCTCACAAGTCGGTAGCGGATTGATCCACCTTTGCGTCCCATTTGTGGACTCGGGTATCCCGAGCACACGGGTGCGTAGGTGTCATATTTGCTCTCTGATCTGAGACTAGTAAAAGTACTTGCTCTCGATCATTAGGGGAGACTTTTGAGACCCACCCTATCCGTTAGCCCTGGGGGACTGGACGCGGGTGGTTCTGTACAACTTTCTATCAGGAGTCGTATAACAGTTAATAGTGCCCGCTGACGGTCAACAACTTGGACAGTTGACTGGGCTTGTTGGGACCGCACTGTCCTAGCCTTTTTTGACTTAGCACCCGAAGGCACATAGTAGAAAGAGTCCAGATTAATACATCCCACATTCTCAAAGGGCCGTATAGATTCGAGCCTGTATGAGAGACGGTCGAACACAGAGCTTCTGACAGGGCCGTATGAGATACTCTGGTTTTGGCCAGGATTGGCTGCCGCATGGGCCATCTGTCTGCGGCCAGAGTTGGCTGCCGCATGGACGATCTGCCTACGGCCAGAATTGGCTGCTGCATGGACGATCTGCCTGCGGCCAGAGTTGGCTACCGCATGGACGATCTGTCTACGACCAGAGTTGGCTGTCGCATGAGTCATCTTTCCATCTCTGTTATACGGCCTCTTCTTCGTTCGCATAGATTTCCCTTGTTTCCCTAAAAACTCAGCATCGTAGTATTTTCCTTTGCTGAATTTGGGCACAGTGGGGTTATCTGCGGTCGGAAGCAAGGTCGTAGGAGAGTCTTGATCACCGTCTTGGGCCGCAGAAGGAGCTTCTTCGAGAAACTGGTCGGGGGCAACAGTTTTGTGCTTCGACATGCTGCGGGCTCTCTTTGGGTTGGCTCGCTTCTGCGATGGGCTGGCGCTCCCTTCAGAGAGCATTTCTTCGAATGTTCGTTGGTCAAATCGAACCACAGCATTTGCTGCATGGAGCTGAACTTGGATGCGTCAGATTGCGTCACCAACTTCTCATCAGAAGAGAAAGATTTTCCCAGCATATTTGCTATCGTGTTTGCCATTAAATATCAAGCACAACAAATTACAGATGAATTGAACTTGATTGCAAACTCGCTTGTACAAGAGAGAGCCTAGAAAAAAATCCTAGAAAATAATTTAAGTACAATTATTTAGTTTTGATTCTGGGGGTGACGATAGAGGCTCGAAAAAGTGTAGCAACTCTACCTTACTCCTTGGACTATCTGACGCGCTCCTTGCTCTCGAAGAAATTACCCTTCGTAGGTTACCAGCCTTGAATTACCAACCGTTTGTATGGGTGTGGTACCCTACTATTTATAGTATTTTCTGCAATAGCAGATTTTTGGGCCGCATAAAGGGCCACGTGGCTACGTGTCTCTCACAGCGCACAAAGACTCGATCTCGGGCTGCCAGCTGCTGCGGGTTGTTGAGATTTTATTGTAGCAAATCTGGGTAGTTGAGACTTGGTCAGCCTGCCACGTGTCTCATCGCAAGATAGGATCAGTCTGCTTGAGTCATTTTGAGCCGCAAAGGCCCTTCAGAGTTCGGCCATGCTGGGCCGCATAAGACTCATGCGACAGTCTCCCTTAGTCCGTATGTAGCTTGGAGACTCTTGAACCGCGTAGGTCGAATAAACCTCATGCGGCTCAGATTGCTGTTACCCTTGGCCGCATGAAGTACATAGATTGAGTCGTATAAAGTTCATGCGACTCGGGTCACAGTCCTTTTGGCCGCATTAAGTACATAGATTGAGCCGCATAAGGTTCATCCAGTCTAATCATGTCTTATCTTCTTTTTGTCAGAGTGTTAGTGTTGTCAGAGTTGTCAAAGTTGTCAGTCTTTCCAAAGTTTGTCAGCTTTATCAGACCAGAGTTTGTGAGCTTTATCAAAAGGATTGATCAGCTTGGCCGCATGAGCAACTATTCTCTCTGCGGCTCAAAAGTCAGTCTGGTGACGATGGGCCACAGGGGGCGTGCTGAGTCTGTCATGCGGCTCTTCTTTATGTGGGTCAATCTGTTCTAGGGTACTCATATGGTCAGTTGTAATCCGCATGATCTCTACATTTTCCATACTTCTACACCAGTATGTAAAGGACACTTCATGTGCCATTTGGCTTATGACATATCAACATCAGATTTGGTCCTTGCTTTCCTTCGTACTATACAGTTACCTAGTTAACCTAGCACTCTACCTTACCTAGGTGGACATGTAGACAAACTCCTGACCTCGTATTCTCCAGTACCCTTTAGTTCTGATGCTCATTGTATCTCGGCTTTGTATCCTAAGTGTAGGATCAGGACACCAAGAAGACTTCTTCCTAACCCTGTTTGTAGGCTATATCCTGCTGATGCATACCCTTCTTGTACAGAGTAATGTACCATCACCATCCTAATGCCAATGCACAGGCAACTACTTGCTGGCATGCCCTTTTTTCCATAGATCCATAGACATTTGTATATGCCTATATATAGATTGTTTTGGACAGATATTAACTCTAGGCTATACCGTCTATAGGGAACCTATCTGTTCTAAAGGAATTTATCAAATAGTTTGTGTTCTTTGATGAAATTGATACTGTAAAGAAAACTTTAAATCCCTACTAACCTCAGTTATCCTCTCTATACTTGTGTCCTTGTCTAACCTCCTACTCGTGCTATAGAGTACTCAGCTTGGTCACACGGGTATAGGTCTGCAGGTCCAAAATCAGGCCATAGGCCATATTGTTCTGGTATCTTTCTTTCTCTCTCTTTCTCTTACAGGTACATGAGAAGACCCTAGTTAGTCTCTTGCACAAATACATCCTAGTTTGATTTAGGCTTCCCCTTGTGTTTAGGTCTGCTACTCATAACAAACCCCCCTGTCGGTTCAACCTCAGGTTTGACTACTCCTTCAATTAATTCCTCTCAAGGATTATTGCAAATACCTTACCTCCATTGAAACACGAGTGAGTTAACTAATTCTAATGAATCCATGGTGGGTGAAAATTACCTGTTGAGGGTTTGACTGCTTCGATTCTTCAAGGATTTGTCTCGACTAGAGAAGAGGAAGAACTAGTGGCAAGAAATTAGGATTTGAGGGAAGGGACTGGTCGATCCTTAATATATATATATACTCTAAGATTTAGATAGGATCAAGGTTGGATTTGGATTGAGTCTTAAGGACTTGAGTATAGCTCAAAAATAAACTGAGATTTAAATTCGAGTAAGGGGTTCGGCTATACAGTATTTGAATCAGTCGAGTTTGCATTAAGCCCCCTCCTTTTAGTATGTTTTGCAGGGCTTCTTCCTTACACTTATTTAATTACAAAATCCAAATATATATATATATATTTATATATATATATATATATATATATATATATATATATATATATATATATATATATATATATATATAGTGGCAGTAATGGTAATAATAATAAAAAAAGAATTTGTTTTGGGTCAAGGGCTCACATATATATATAGCAAATGACCTCTAGCCTAGTGGTTAAGAGAGATGCATGCGGCCCGAATGGTCAGGAGATCGATTCCCGGTGAGAGCGTTCGCCACAATTACCTTCTTTCATATATATATATAATATATATATATATATATATATATATATATATATATATATATATATATATATATATATATTTTTATATATATATATATATATATATATATATATATATATATATATATATATATATATATATATATATATATATAGCCAATGACCCCTAGTCTAGTGGTAGTGGTGAGGCATGCGGTCCGAGTGGTCAGGAGTACGAATTCCAGTGGGAGCGATTCCGGAAACTAATTACCATTTCCAATATATATATATATATATATATATATATATATATATATATATATATATATATATATATATATATATATATATATATATATATATATATATATATATATGTGTGTGTGTGTGTGTGTGTGTGTGTGTGTGTGTGTGTGCCAATGAACCCTAGCCTAGTGGTAGTGGTGAGGCATGCGGCTCGAGTGGTCAGGAGTTCGAATTCCAGTGGGAGCGATTCCGGAAACTAATTAACCTTTCTTCAAATAAATTATATATATATATATATATATATATATATATATATATATATATATATATATATATATATATATATATATATAGTTATTTTTCTTTAAAGGAACGATTGTTCTTGTAATCAATTAGCATATGATCTTTTTATGCCCGAACTTTTTCGTATTGTTCGCATCTGGAGCTCCTCGAATAATGGTGGATTTAACACTCCATATTCGTTTTTGTTGCAAATTGAGAAGCATCTTCCGTCGTAGTGTTACGATCTTGAGAATAGGCTCCTTCTTGGTTAGGCTTCTCCTTGGTAAGAATCCCTGATAACGTGTTGTGAATATGGAAGAAAAGATAAAGATTGTAGCCGAATAAATAGTATGGGACTTTTCTCATTAGCAATATATATGAAAAGAAAATATGATAGATGTGGTTATATATAGGGATAAGGTCATCCACATTTGATCTTATCCACAAATCATAATGACTATAAGCGTTAGGAAAAAAAATTCTAACACTTTTTTACCGTTGTAACTATGGTGTGGGGAATTATCCTAACGGTCTTTGTAACGGAATTTTACCATTAGGAAAAAAATTCTTAACGGTAAAAAACTGTTGGAAATGAAAATTTCCTAACAGTGAAACACCGTTAGGAAATGAAATTTTGTAACAGTAAAACAGTGTTGGTAAAATATATTAAAATGTTGGTAAATTAATTATTTTCCTTACGAATACATCCTTAGCCTTCCCACACCTTAGCCATATTCTTTCCAACCGCTGAGCGCACTATTTACATTGGAAGCTTTACGTCCATATACAAATTCATAACTACTCACAACATAAGTACCCACAACATAGTATAAGATGCAAACAATTGAGTAGCAATGGAAACAACCTTATGTAAAGAAGAATGAGAAAATGCATCAAGCATCAATATGTTACTAAAATTAATGTTTTCATAAGTACTAAAATGTATTCTTTTGATGTCCTTAACATCTGCAGAATTGCTACTTGCTTGCACACACAACTGATGTGTTGTCCACAAAATTGTTACTTGTACTACAACATAAAGTTCAATAGAGAGTTATCAAAATTATGACAAAAGAAGAAGAAAAAAAACTACAAATTTCGCAAGCGATCGATACTTTGGCCAACTGGATGTTATTGCCAAGAAGTCGCCTCTGCCATACATTTTCCTTCTATGCTACCATGGCTAGATTTTGAACACTTCTATACCCTGCTCTCTGGTATCAGAATCATGTGGGTGTGGTTCAACAGGAGATATTGTTGCCTGGTATTCCTTGTGCAATTTGGCAGCTTGGATGAGTATCTGTAGGACGGTTTTGTCCCTTTTTGCTTCAAGATTAGTTATTTTCTCCAAATCAGTATTTTTTTTCCTGGAAGTCACTGCCAAGCTCCAATAAATTGTCGTTTTGCTTCATCTTGGACTGATAGTGTTGATCTGATCAATATGCTTAGATGTGGGTCTTGAAGGAAACCATGAAAAAGAGATTGACATAGCATTCTACAGCTAAGAACAAAGCATCTATAGCAGCATCATGACCCTCTGAAGTAATGTCATGCTGAGAACATAAATCCAATGCTAGGCGTTGAAACTCCGAATCCCTAATCTCACAAAAGCATCAAATTTCATAGATAATTCAGGCACGTCAATCTTCTCATCAGCGCCAGTGCTACTAGATTTCAATGAGACACGAGGGTGGACAGAAGTGCCAATTGAGCCAGTCAAAAGTTATTCCAGATCAATCACTTTAGAAACTGTACATTTTCATAGATCAATGTTAGGAGAAAATGGCTTGTGCGGCCCCAGAACAGAAAGAAGTACACTGCATTCGAAGAAAAGAGATTGTACAAGTAATACTAAAACTAATTAGATGGAAAATGCAACATCTAAGTTTCCTACAATAATAATAATAACTTTGCAAAATTTAAATTTACCAATTTGGAACAGATTTATTCACCACTTCCAATTGAAAAACAAAATTTAGTGATTTAAAAACAGACATAACTATAGAAATGTTTGGAACTTTTAAAACTGTTTGGAATTTACAAAACTATATAACCAATACCAGTAAACTCCCATGTAAAGTAATATCCATTACCATATCTTAGTTGACGAACTTCTAAAGTATCCAAATCAGCAACAAAATAAAGAAGTTTTACAGTAACAAAGTAGCAGAGCAAAACCTTGGAGCGACAGAGCCGCATCTCCACTCAGATTCTAGGGATGGAAGAACAACAGGCCTTCTAGCTGCTGTACGAATTATATTAAGCACAATTGCACAAATCCTCTCCTGCTTTTCAAGAAATACAGCAGAAACAAACACTACAAGATATTAAAGGATATGCCAAAATGGATGATGTGTTAGTATCACCATGTTCGCATGGTGTTGTGTATTATTCGTGTCCGTTCAACATAAGTCAGCTATGGCTTAATACCTATATTGGCCTTTAGGAGTGTATACATACATGTTGCACTAATTATCTACATCGTAGATCTTCATACAGGAAAGAGGTATATAGTAAAAGCAAGGATACCCAAAATTCCTTTCTAGGAATCAAACACATTCAATCAGTTAGGTTCTAGTATACATGCATACAGTAAAAGCAAGGCTACCCAAAATTCCTTTCCAGGAATCAAACATATTCAATCAGTTAGGTTCTAGTATATGTTCTCCAAGCATGGGAGGGCTCTTCCTGTCCTGGTGTTGGTAATGTTTCTCCCTCCGTAGAATTATATATAACTTGTATTGGGTGGGTCTCATTACTCATATTGCATCAACTGAGCAAAGTTCTTGAGAACCCTCTATGAAGAGGTAGCTTTTGGTAACAAAATTGGTGGGGTTTTGGTTAGTAGATCAGAAGTGCATCAAATCATAGGAATGGGAATAGAAAAATGGTCCCATACTACCCCGAGCTTCTTGCCAGCTTGGAGCATGTTATCCCTGTGCATAATAGTGGTACAGCAGCATCTAGTAGCAAGCTATTGGGGATATGGACGACATACCTTATATTAGGAAGCATAATGATGTAATTAGTACATGAATTTGAGTTGGTATTGCTCAATTACAGCATACCAATCATTCTCATTGATTTTATAAATAGATGAAATTTAATTTTTGGTGACTTGAGAGACCCTCACAGAGTATATTATACCGAGCACAAAACAACCATGTACCAGATCAATCCCAGGCCAGTGACACCATCTACTGCTCAATTATCATATACTCTGAAACTATGCATATAACAAACTAAAGTAGAAAAACTATATATATTTCTTCAAATAATATACGTATATACCTCTTATCAGCAACTAGCATTTCAGAGTAACCACCATAAGTGATGCTCCCATCCCAGAAGATGCCACTGTATGTAAACTGCACCTTGTTGCATCTTAAACTGCACTTTGTTTACATACAATTAAAAGTTAGAAGAATAATATCCCTAATTGTTGTTGATTTATGTTGGCAAACTCCTAAAACATGATGCTAACATAAGTTTCTCTCAACAGAGGGGCTTAGGACAGAGCTTTGTAACGTCGAGCTACCAATATAGTCAGGATAAGACTTAAGGTCCGGCTGCTCTATGTAAAAATATGCATAATAGCATAATTTTAGTAGAAAAATACAGGGTTTTTTTGTTGGTGTTTTCGTCTTTGGACTATGAAAGATAGTCCTACATCGGCTACACCAAATGATGAGTATCTCAATATAATGCATTGCTTGTATTGAGGTGTGCACATGAGGTGTAGTGGGGCACAAGTGTGTGCCAAGTGGGAGTATTTTTTCTAGAAGAAAAAAGGATTAATTCCAACGAAGAAGTAAGTTGATTTTTATTGTGCGGACTCGGACTCGGACACGGACTCCAGGATGTCTCGTGCATGTACGGGAGTATTCGGGGGGTAGGCGTGGACTGTCACACTTCTATGCTGATTGTGGGATGATCTAAAATATCAAACTCTATTTTTGAGTATTGGTATTTTAGTCCCACATCGGATAGGAGAATAGGTGAAGTCTCACTCCACTCTATAAATAGAGCCCCTTTGCCTCCTTTGAAAGATGCACCAAGAAGAGAGTTAAGCGAGTCCATAAAGTCCAGGGAGCCCGTTCAAGTCTCAAATTTTGACTTACGAGCGTTCCAGAAGTTCTTCGTAAACTTGCTGGTTTCTGGAAGCAGATCGTGGTGGGACGAATCTTGCTTTGAGGAACGGTGATCTTAATCACCCTAACAAGAACCTTTTCTCTTCTTCTTTCTTCTTTGTTCTCCTTCATCTGAGTTGTAACTCAGTTCTGTCTGTCTGCAACTGCGATTGCAAGGAAGAACGTGAGATTTATTTTTTGAACTCAGTTCTGTCCGTCTGCAACTGTGATTGCGAAGAAGAACATGAGATTTACTTTCTGATTATTGTTGCTTTTGTAATCAGTTTCATATTATAGTGTTCCTCTTGGATCTCGAAAATAATCAGAAGGTGAACGTTTGTTGAACCTATGATCTCGACATCGAATCTACCATCTTTGATCAAGCCCCGGGACTAACAATCTCAAAGCAAGATCCTTGTAGATGGAGAACTCTCGTGCTTCTCTCATCGATACCAGCTTTAACAAGTTAGAGAAATTCGACGGAGAATATTTCCAAATCTGGAAGAGGAAGGTCACCCTTAATCTTTAACTCGTGGACGTAGACCATGTGTTGATTGAGGATGAACCGACAATTCCAGAAGGAGGAACTGCCGATGCTATTGCTGCTGCACTCGTCAAGCAGAGCAAATGGAAGAAGAAAACACATCTGTAAACTGTTAATTCTCTCAATTCTATAGAGGACTCTCTGGCAGAGTCATATTCCAAGAAGGTGAAGGCCAAGAGATCTGGGATTCTTTGGGTAAGCTATATGAAGATGATGAAACAGTCCAAAATCTTCATCATCGAGAAGTACCACAAGTGGCTCTTCGAAGACAGATGGCGATGCTACCTCAAGTGAAGGAATTTTGAAGTGCGCCAGAAGTTAGATGACAAAAGATGCCCCTCATCGACAAGTTCATCGTTGGAGGGATAGTCCTCGAAACTACCTGTGGTTGGAGCACCTTCTATGCTAGAATGCATCGGAAAAAGCTTGAAACATTAGCTTGAAGATCTCCTACAAGAGATCCACGTTGAGGACGAAATACATCTCAACAGAAGATGACTCTCTGTCCAACCAACTGGCTAAGGCCAACTTGGTGCAGACAAGAGAGTTCAAGGGGGCAGGG
>JANAVB010033420.1:5791707-5911707 GCA_029216955.1 Iris pallida
ATGTGGGGCGGCTGGGAGAGGGGAGCAGGGGGGGTGGGGGCGGCTGGGGGGAGGGGAGCAGGTGGGGAGTGGGGGGTTAGGGTTCGGGTTAGAGGTGGTGTGGGGGGAGCTTGGTCAGGGGCACCGATAGTACCGAAAAAATCTGATAATTTAGTAATAATTATTTATTTTTCGACACCGAAAAATGTGATACTCCGATTCGAATGCACCGATAGTGCGATATTTGTAACAAGTAGTTTTGTTGGTTGGTTAATTGGTAACATGGTGATCGGGACATATAGTCCCTGCAGCCATTCGACTGACGAGACAGAAACTATGATACGACATGGTGATCAGGAAATACTGCAGCTATTCGACTGGCGAGGCAGAAACTATGTAGCCGTAGATAAAGTTGACTGCCCTCCGACCCTCATCCCTCGGCAATGATGATATGACAACCTATCACTATATCTTATATAGTAGTAGATGATGTCTTAGTATTACATTATGTGAGTTCATCTTGATTCTGTTACATTCTTCATATACTAGATACGATAAGAACATATGCTACACCATTTATATGTACAGAACATAGATGATTCACACTAATATATGCTAGAATGAATTTTGGGTTGTGTGAGCCATCCGTTCTCACACTTGGCAAAAAATCAAATTTTTGTACTTTATCTGCTTTCAAAAATGTACTCAAATTACATGATGGTTCCTTTAGTTAGCTTGCTTATGTTACAATTATATTATTGTGAATATCGATCTTACCAGATGGCACCCATGATCCGAAGAGCGGCACGTCGTTTGAGGGAAACCATGAATGCTGAGGTGGCTCCTCCTACTAGTAAGGAGGAAGTGGCACGGTAGCTAGTGAGACCGGGAGTTCTATTCATCCAGCACCGGTAGCTAGTGAGACCAGGAGTTCTATTCATGCAACACTTGCAAGGGACGACATCTCTCCTGCCGTCGTCGATCTCACTTATTCGAGGTAGTTGCGTGATCGTATCACTAAGCGTTTGCGTGAGCTGCGTAGTTCTCATTAGCTATTAGTACTTATTTGTATTGGACTATTTGTATTGGGTTATTTTTGTATTTGACTATTGTATTGGACTACATATATGAATTAGTACTGTGTCAATCTCTGGATTGTATTGGACTACGACATGGTGATCAGGACATAGTCCCTACAGCCATTCGATGGCGAGGCAGAGGAAACTATGGTACGACATGGTGATCAGGACATAGTCCCTGCGCCACTCGACAACCAACCGGAGAGAATAGATCCATCTGAGTAGGACGTATACTCTGAGAGATCACCTTTACAAGAATGATATCAGTAGTGGGATTGAGTGTTGGAGGAGATTATCAGAGTATACGTCCTACTCAGATTGGTCTCTCACCGTTACTATTTTTTGACAGCATGGTGGATGTGCTCTGTCAACAGATCTTGCTCTGAGCCAAAAAACTTTGCTCCGGAGCTCAAGTGGACATCCTTCGTGTAGAGCTCGAACGAGAGGTTCCTGACAGCATGGTGGTCTCCTTTGTCAAAGGATTCTTTCTCGTCCCACAACCACCATGCTGTCAAGAACCTCTCGCTCGAGCTCTACACGAAGGCTGTCCATTTGAGCTCCAGGGCAAAGTTTTGGCTCAGAGCAAGAATCTGTTGACGGAGCACATCCACCATGCTGTCAGAAAAAAATAGTAACGGTGAGAGACCATCTGAGTAGGATGTATACACTGATAATATCTCCTCCAACACTCAATCCCACTACTAATATCATTCTTGTAAAGGTGATCTCTCAGAGTATACTTCCTACTCAGATGGATCTCTCAGAGAATCCTCTCCGGTTGGTTGTCGAGTGCTACTTAGTTAAAGTTCAAGTGCTACTCAGTTGTGTCTCTCTTCTATCTATCTATCTCGCTATCAACTCTATTGTCTTGTTCCCTCTCGCAATATGGAATGGTTCGATATCGATACTCTGAGCATCAGACCATTCCTATGTGTATCGGTATTGCAATCACAATACCGATAGTCGAGTATCACATTGATACTCAAGTATCACATATGATAGTTCCCTCATTTATTTGTCAATTACTGTATTTCAGTTCTAGTTAGTTTTATGTGATTCTCTGATAGTTTCTTATTATTCTGTATTTTGGCTCCAGTTCCAGTTCCATTTGCATTAATCTACGGTACGACATGGTGATCAGGACATAGTCCCTGCAGCCATTCGACTGGCGAGGCAGAAACTATGTAGCCGTAGATAAAGTTGACTGTCATTCGACCCTCATCCCTCGGCAATGATGATACGACAACCTATCACTATATCTTATATAGTAGTAGATGATGTTTTAGTATTACATTATGTGAGTTCATCTTGATTCTGTTACATTCTTCAAATACTAGATACTAGATTCGATAAGAACGTATACTACACCATATGTACAGAAAATAGATGATTCACACTAATGTATGCTAGAATGAATTTTGGGTTGTGTTCTGAGCCATCCGTTCTCACACTTAAAACACATATGAATTAGAACTGTGTGTCAATCTTTGTTTTTGTATTTTCGGCGAACCCAGGGATTGGATTCTGTATTTTGTATTTTGGATTATGTATTTTGGCTCCAGCTCCAGCTCCATTTGTATTAATCTACGGTACGACATGGTGATCAGGACATAGTCCCTGCAGCCATTCGACTGGCGAAGCAGAAACTATGTAGCCATAGATTAAATTGACTGTCCTTCGACCCTCATCCCTCGACAATGATGATACGACAACCTATCACTATATCTTATATAGTAGTAGATGATGTTTTAGTATTACATTATGTGAGTTCATCTTGATTCTGGTATATCCTTCAGATACTAGATTCGATAAAAACATATACTACACCATATGTACATAACATAGATGATTCACACTAATGTATGCTAGAATGAATTTTGGGTTGTGTTCTGAGCCATCCGTTCTCACACTTGGAGAAAAATCAAATTTTTGCTATTTTATCTGACACACAAATACCGCTCGAGTGAGCCAAAGGCATGCAGCCACTTCCCTCCCTCCATTCCCCCTCTCCCTCTCTCATGCTATCAACGTCACAACTTTTCCAGTGTTGCTCCCTCTAATGATGATGAACGCAAAAATCAAAGACCCCCCTCTCCTTTCTCACTCTTTACAGTTCTCACAACAGGTGGGGGAAGCAGCACAGCCGGCGACATGACCCGGAGGAAGTACAGAGGTTTTCTTCAACATTCGTAGGAGAACTATAAGGATATATCTTTTCACAACATGTCACCTTGTTAAAGACCCTTAATGTGACAACCATGTTACCGCGGGTGTCGAAAGACTAACATGTCATAATTTTTAAGCCGTGTGTTTTGACATAATCCTTCCAACTCTTTCCTCCTATGTAGTAATCTTGCATTTCTTTATGAAGTCCAAGACGGCATATAGTGACTCGTAATGGAAAAATATGTCGTCTTGAACTTCATAAAGAAATGCAAGATTACTACAGAGAAAGAAAGAGTTGGGAGGATTATGTAAAAACATACGACTTAGAAAATTATGACATTTTAGTCTTCCGACACCATGGTAACATGGTTGTCACATTAAGGGTCTTTGACAAGGTGACATGTTGTGAAAAGATATATCCTTATAGTTCTCCTACGGATGTTGAAGAAAACCTCGGTACTTCCTCCGGGTTATGCCGCCGGCTGTGCTGCTTCCCCCTCTTGTTGTGAGAACTGTGAAGAGTGAGAAAGGAGAGGGGGGTCTTTGATTTTTGCATTCATCATCATTATAGGGAGCAGCACTAGAAAAGTTGTGACGTTGATAGCATGAGAGAGGGAGAGGGAGGGAAGTGGCTGTATGCCTTTGGCTCACTCGAGCGGTATTTGTGCGTCATCTGGTGGCACTCCTCCAGCTCCAGGTCCGGCTCCAAGCGATCAGTAGTTTCGTTTTTGCATTTTTGGACTGTACTATATTTTTGACTTTGTACGTATTTCGGAATATTCAGTTTTTTCGTTGAGGATACTGAGTTTGTACGAATTTGAGGATATTGATTTAGTTTGTTGAGAATATTATATATTGACATTGTTCGTTGCGGATAGTATTTTTTCTTTATATTTTTTGTATATTCTGGAATGTATTGAGCGTGCCGGTGTTGAATGTTCCACCGAGGGGGTCGGCGAACCCAGGGATTGGATTCTGTATTTTATATTTTGGATTCTGTATTTTGGCTCCAACTCCAGCTCTAGTTGCATTAATCTACCGTACGACATGGTGATCAGGACATAGTCCCTGCAGCCATTTGACTAGCGA
The DNA here is from genome assembly GCA_029216955.1 of Iris pallida. Lineage (NCBI taxonomy): Eukaryota > Viridiplantae > Streptophyta > Magnoliopsida > Asparagales > Iridaceae > Iris > Iris pallida. The sequence continues at coordinate 5,796,021 of JANAVB010033420.1, forward strand.
GGCAGAAACTGTGTAGCCGTAGATAAAGTTGACTGTCCTCCGACCCTCATCCCTCGGCAATGATGATATGACAACCTATCACTATATCTTATATAGTAGTAGATGATGTCTTAGTATTACATTATGTGAGTTCATCTTGATTTTGTTACATTCTTCAGATACTAGATTCGATAAGAACATATACTACACCATATGTACAGAACATAACGATCCACACTAATGTATGCTAGAATGAATCTTGGGTTGTGTTCTGAGCCATTCGTTCACACATTTTAATAGATATGAATTAGTACTGTATGAGCGCCAGAGAGAGTGAGAGCGCCGGAGGGGGGAGGAGAGAGAGTGAGAGAGTAAAATGGGGGAAAATAAATTGGTGGGGGAATATAATTAGAATTTAGCGACGTTCATACTAACGTCGCTAAATTAGTCGCTATTAGCGACGTCATAGCGACGTTTCGCGATGACTAGCTCATGTAACTATGTAGCCGTAGATGAAGTTGGCTGTCCTCCGACCCTCATCCCTCGACAATGATGATACGACAACCTATCACTATATCTTATATAGTAGTAGATGATATTTTAGTATTACAATATGTGAGTTCATCTTGATTCGGTTACATTCTTCAGATACTAGATACTAGATTCGATAAGAACGTATACTACACCATATGTACAGAACATAGATGATTCACACTAATGTATGCTAGAATGAATTTTGGGTTGTGTTCTGAGCCATCCGTTCGCACACTTAAAACACATATGAATTAGTACTGTGTGTCAATCTTTATTTTTGTATTTTCGGCGAACCCAGGGATTGGATTCTGTATTTTGTATTTTGACTTTATACGTATTTGGAGATATTCAGTTTTTTCGTTGAGGATACTGAGTTTGTACGTATTTACGGATATTGATTTGGTTTGTTGAGGATATTATATATTGACATTGTTCGTTGTGGATAGTATTTTTTCTTTATATTTTTTATATATTCTGGAATGTATTGTGCGTGCCGGTGTTGAGTGTTCCACCGAGGGGGTCGACGAACCCAGGGATTGGATTCTGTATTTTGTATTTTGTATTCTGTATTTTGGTACATGTTTCAGCTCCATTTGCATTCTGGAACCTATTTTTTTATATTTTTTTTAACTTAGCGACGTTTTTAGCGACGTTACCATTAGTCGCTAAATATTAGCGACGTAATAAATGTCGCTAAAATTGTCGCTAATTGCTGACGTGGCAACACGTGGCACCATAATCTGATGTCAGCTCATCGTCGCCAAAACGTCGTAACAGTGTCGCTAAACGACGACAACACAATAACGCCGCCTTATACGTTGCTAATTAGCGTCAACAAACAAATGTCGCAAATAATGTCGCTAGTTAGCGATATTAATAACGTCGCCCTAACGACGTTTGCGACGTTTTCTCGTTTAGCGACACATTTTTTTTCGTCGTTTCCAAAACGTCACCTAAAACGTCGCTAAATCTACTTAGCAACGTTTTCGTCGAGTTTAGCGACGTTTTGTAATGTCGCTAATCTGACAAATTTTTGTAGTGACACCAAATGGTGAGTATCTCAATATAACGTATTGCTTGTGTTGAGGTGTGCACATGAGGTGTAGAGGGGCACAAGTGTGTGCCATGTGGGAGTATTTTCCTAGAAAAAAAAAGGATTAATTCCAACAAAGAAGTAAGTTAATTTTTGTTGTGCGGACTCGGACACGAACTCCAGGATGTCTTGTGCATGCACGGGAGTGTTCGGGGGATAGGCGTGGACTGTCACACTTCTATGCTGATTGTTAGATGATCTAAAATATCAAACTCTATTTTTGAGTATTGGTATTTTAGTTCCACATCGGATAGGAGAAGAGGTGAAGTCTCACTCCACTCTATAAATAGAGCTCCTTGGCCTCCTTTGAAAGATGCACCAAGAAGAGAGTTAAGGGAGTCCATAAAGTCCAGGGAGCCCGTTCAAGTCTCAAATTTTGGCTTACGAGCGTTCCAGAAGTTCTTCGTGAACTTACTGGTTCCTGGAAGCAGATCGTGGTGTGGCGAATCTTGCTTTGAGCAACGGTGATCTTAATCACCCCAGCAAGAACCTTTTCTCTTCTTCTTTGTTCTCCTTCATCTGAGTTGTAACTCAGTTCTATCCATCTGCAACTGCGATTGTAAGGAAGAACGTGAGATTTATTTCTGAACTCAGTTCTGTCCGTCAGCAACTGCGATTGCGAGGAAGAACGTAAGATTTACTTTCTGATTATTGTTGCTTTTGTAATCAAATTCATATTATAGTGTTCCTCTTGGATCTCAAAAATAATCAGAAGGTGAACGTTTGTTGAACCTCTGATCTCGATATCGAGTCTACCATCTTTGATCAAGCCCCGGGACTAACATTTTTTAGACAAAATCTATGGTTAAATCAAAACACAGTAAGAACTTGATTCCCTGAGCAACTCAAAATTTGATATAAAGTGATGCAAGAAATCAGATATCAAACTAACCCTCAAATCTTCCCTTGTGAAGTCATTTTTAAAAAGCACTTACTTATTCTGCTAGAGCCTTATAAAGCTGAACTTAGTTTCCGAAAAGAACAAGAGTAGTTTCTACAAGAGCTGAACTTAGTTTCTGAAAAGAACAAAGCAAAAGAAGATTCATGCTATATGTTTTATAAACTCTTCATCAAATTGATTGAAATTATATACTTTTTTTATAGATACTTTTGTCCAAATCCACAAAGTAAGTGCTTGCTTTGCCAACGCAACATTGCTCCATTGGAAGCGCACAGTAGGCATCCGGCCTGGTTGGGACTAGTATCGTTATAGCTTTGCTTGTAACTTATCCTCGTTGCGCTTGACAATCTAATTATGTACTAGTTGCTAATGGAAATTACCTATATGTACAAGAACAGCTGAGGGGCTTCGAGCAAATCAGGGGTGTTGTGCTAGATCCTGTGCCCTTCGACATCGAAAGAGCTTTGATATCCCCTACCATGAAGAAGAAAAAACCCCAAATGCTGAAGTTCTACCAGGTGACAGATAATATTAGCATGTTGTGCATTTTTCGCGTGTGAACCGTACGCTAATGATGCTTCATTAAAGACTTAGTGCGCTCTGTGTGCAGGTGGACATCGAAGAGCTTTATGAGGCTCTAGCAGAAGGAAGCAAGTGAGGTTTGCAGTGGTTTGGGCGATGTATAGTCTGATATATGTTAAGTGAAAGATAAACTATTGGAGTGTTTTTGTAATTTCCAACTCTAAGTAATAGTTTGACCGAAACTGACCAAAAATTCTGTAAAACTTGATGAATTCTATAGCAAAATATCGTAGTAAATCTTAAATATGTAACATGTTTTCCAATTAATTCATGAAATAAGAAATCATCAAAGAAGAAGAAGTTGCATTATTCTTACCGTCGGAAACCTAATGTCGGTGAGGAATCTTGCATATGTCGGTGACCAAATGTGATGCTCATCGGCAAGTCCTCACCGAAACATGCTGCTGTCAGTGAGGAGAAGAAGAATTAATCTCTCATTTCCCAAAATTTGACCTAAACTTATATTTTTTCCAAAATTTATATTGTGAAGAGAGGAGGAGGAGGAGAGGAAGAGGAGGAGGAGATGTACCTTCAGAGGAAGGTCCTCGGAACTGAGAGAGGTCCTCGGAGAGCACGGGAAATAGGAGTGGCTTCGCCATCTCTAGACGAAGAGCCTCACGGTTTGGGAAAAAATTGGAAAACTTTGGGGGGAAAGAAAAAGTGCCCCCCCCCCCCCCCCCCCCCCCCCCCCCCCCCCCCCAACACCATAACACTTTTCACTCCCGTAGGCATCACGGTTTGGAGTTTTTTTTCACTCATTTTTTTTAAACTTTACTAACGGTTCTGAAGTGTTACAACATAAAACGTATGTGTTATCTACATCAAAATTTACTTTTATTTATTTATCCTAAAGATTTTTTGTGTTAATAACGGTTTTTTTATCGTTAGAAATTAGTAACGGTAAAGAACCGTTAGTAACTCAAAAAAAAAAAAAATATGTTGGAAAATTCCTCTTTTGGTGTAGTGAAACTATTGTAGATTCTTTCGTATTTTTGATATAGCTCTAAAATGACAAATATTCCCCTATCAAATTAAGGAAAGAAAAAAAAATCTAAAAGGATACCCTAACCCAAGCCAAGAGTGAGGCAAGAATTTTAATTTTCTTTTAATATTGTGATTTCTCAAAAAAAAATTACGAAGAAGAAATGATTAACACTATTTGGGGAAGATTTATCTTAAAAATATAAATTGATGAAAAATATAATCGTCAAAACTAACTGGAGTAGCAACAAACTAATGGCCTAATAGTTCAAATATTTTATTTAGTTAAAAAGTTTATAATATTTTGTTTTAAAAACATAATATTTAATTGAAAATAAGCTTATTTAAAAGTGATTATTTTATATAAATAATTTAAATAAGCTATCTTTGTAGCTTAAATGTCATTGTCCTCTGTTTATTTGTTTAAACAAAAGGCCAAAACCTCACTCTTCATGGCAAATGATGATGATTTTTTGATACATAAATAGTTAATTTGTGTCTAACAATTAAATAAATTAAGAAAATCGGTAGGACAGAACGGACAAAAGGAGAGTTGCATCCCCATCCTTAGGGGTGAGCATTTGGTCAATCACATTTAAACGACTGCACCTTATAATCTCAAAACTGTATTTATCTAAACAATATTAGTTATTTTTAAAGTAGTTACAAACTACATCATATATAATATGTGTGTGCGTGCGCTAATTAGGACATAATATATAAATATTTCAAAAAAAAAAAAAATCAATACTACAAATAAAGGATCATGTTACATGATTCACACATCAAGAGAGAAAAAAAAAGAAGGTAAAGAATGTGATTGATATGGGAGATTCAAAATTACTACAAAATAAATTTTAATTTAGATAAATACACATGTAAAATAATAATAACAAGTGTAATATATTAATCATTTTGTATCTGACCCCATTCTATCCAAGCATAAAATTACAATTTTATAAATTCGAAATCAATAAGCTAAATTTATAATCAAATGTTTATAATTTTTTTATAATTTTTATCCATTTGCTAACATATGAACCAGACCACCACCTAGTCTACATGTAAAAAATAAATAAATAGTTATAAAAAAGTTGTAAACATTTTATTGTACCTGTAGCATTACTTATCTGAAATACAAACGAGAATAATCTAAACTCTCATTCCTCACTCGCCCCCCCCCCCCCCCCCTTTCCCGCTCTCTCGTCGTGGACGCACGAGAACCACGTGTGCCACCAAAACCATCCTTCCCTTTCCCGGTCAAAACCACATCCGGTTTTCCTGTGGGCCCACAGTCCCGCCCGACATGAGTTGGCCACGTGATCTCGGATGGCGGGACGTTGTTTTTTTTTCTTTTTGCCTTTTTCTTTTTGTTTGGCGCGCCTCTAGCAATTTTTTAATCACGTGACATAGCGCCCTGGAAAGCGACACTTCCCCTCGAAATTAGCGGGAAATTCAAGAAAAAGATAACAACGTACATTCCGTTGTAATCTTAGCTTAAGATACTGTGAACAGAGTAGTAACCATTATTTACTGATCCCTAAGCTGATGCCTCAACTTTCAGCAGCAGCCCAAGTAGAATGTCCAATTAATCAATTACTAGAGACATGCGCAATATTTCCTAGTCTGAGTTCATGAATGTGCTTAATTGGCTTCATGTAGAATTACTACATCTTATTGAAATGATTAGTTTAGATACTGTTGGAAAGAGAGAAAAATAGAAAAAATATAAAAAGCGAAAGAAAAATTAAAAGTGATGGTGTTTGGGAATGAGAAACAAAATGGGAAGAAAAATTTGAGAGAAAAAAGTAGGTGGGTCCCACTAAAAAAATTCTCCCAAAAGTGGGAGGAAAATAGAAAGAGATGAGAGGAATATGAGTGAATTTACCCCATCACTCCTCATAAAGGGAATGATATATTATCATTTGAGAATTTCAAGGCCCAAATAGTAATTATATTGCTATTCATAAACAACAACTAATTATTTTAAACTTTTTTTCTCATACTTTTTGTCCATCCAAACAAAGAAAGAAAAAAATTAACTTCAATTTTATTTTACTCTCCTCCATTTTTTTTTTCTCTCAAATTTTTCTTTCCCTCCCTACAAAAGTTCCCAAACACAATGTTAGGAATTAGGGTTCATGGGAGTCATGTCATGTAAGCTAATTATTGGTAGCGTGCAAGGGCGGATCAAGCCTACGACGGGAGTGGGCTTCAGTCCACAGAAGAAGAAAAAAAATTGTTCTTTTTTTTCTTATAATTATTTTTATATATTTTTATATGGGCTAGTCCATCCTAATCTATTATAGTCCTTTCCAACTTAAATTTTTGTATCAGCCCTCGTAGCAGGGACTTGTTCTTACAAATATGCATTTGACAAATAACGCTGCTATGTGGACCGAACTTTTGATCCGTAGTTTTGGTCCGCAATTTACGTGGACGAATAGAATTCGGCTATGTAGACCTGCGGTCAAGTCCACGGACAAAAATCGTGAATCATTTATCATTTCCGTTTGACAAATGAGTGTGGAAGGACTTGGTGATGAGGGATCAGTGCATGCTGGTGACAAATATGCGCTACAAAATAGTGTGGCTGTGACAGGGGATTACTTACAAGTTGGTGTGCACGTTAGGCTTTTGTTGTTTGCTACTTTGGCATGGGGATGGGCAAGTGATTTGTTTTCTTTTTGTAAAGGAAGATTTGTTGGAGATGTGATGGGAAGCTATGTATAGAGGGTCTTTATTGTGGATCTGGATTGTGCATATATATACTGGTGAAGATATGGTGGGACTTGTCACTTGACTTTAGGAGGATTAATCTGAAGCTTACTATCTATGGATGATCACTGTACAGAAACTATAGGTAACAAAACCTGGTGAAAGTCCGTGGAAATGTAGTCCGTCGGGTACCCTAGAATCTCGTGGAAAAGGGCACGGTTCGAATCCCTCCTAGATGTTACTTGTCAGTGATACTCAAAAAAAAAACTGAGATAATTAAACCATCTTTGTGCTGGTGTATTGTCCATCCTCTAAACCATCTTCCTTAGAGTGCTCCCCACCCCCCACACAAAAGGGTAAGCAACGCTAACAAAATAGACAAGATAATTAAGTTCTTCTAGCCCTTCCTCGACATTCCAAAGTCTCGTCCACCTTATATATTAAGGAGACATTTGGTACGAGGAATACTATATTGCCATTAATTTTATATTTCAAAAAATAAAATTTTCGGTAATTAAATTTTCTAAAAAGTTATATTTCCATGTTTAATGACTATATAAATATTTACGGGAAAAAAAATAAAAAAAATAAAAATAATGATAAAAACTGAGATTAAAACCAAAAAGCAACAAAAAGATTCTCTAAAGAACTAAAAAAAATATAGGGAAAAATCCAAAAATCATTCTCAAACAAATAAAAAAATTAGAAAACAAAAAAATCTCAAAAAATTAAAAAATAAAATAAAATCTAAAAAGCATTCTAGAAAAAGATTAAAAAAAAAAGAACAATAAACTAAGCTTAAAATAATAATAAAAAGATTAAATAACAGAAAAAACCATGAAAACACAAAAAACTTTAAAATGGAAAATGAAAAAGGATAAAATAAAAAAAAATTAAAAGAGTATTTGGAAAAGAAAAAAAATATTCTTTTTTGTACGGACAAAAATAATACACCCGTCCATTCTTGCGAGATAGAATTCTCATATTTTGTGCTTAAATTATTATTTAGCCGAATATCTGGAGATAAATTTTTACACCTAAACAAACATGGGAATATATTTTCAAACTTAAATTTGTCAGAGAATAAAAAAAATTAGATATGCACCAAACGCCCCCATAAAGGGTATGGCTACTAAGAATACATACCTAGAGTAACATATTTGGATAGTGACTATTAACACTACAAATATATAGCAAAATAGCGATGGCAAATGGCCGACACACCGAATTTGTTTGACAACAGATAGGTGACGGATACCCATCGAAATAGGAGTGTGTTGCGGATTCGTCGTCGTTAATTTATTAGGGTAACACGTGGGAAACTATGTGACTAAGTGGCTACGACCTTGTTGTCGCTTGCACGTTGTATGGCGACGGATCTTGATGTCGCTAGATCGTTGCCTAGGCTAGAACTTAAATTCTGTCATAGCCTAATTTTCGTTTATGCGGAATTTCAAAAAAAAATCTCCCAACTCTGATTTCCTCAACTTTGATCTCCTCTCCTCCTCTGTGCGCCCAACCCCGGCCCGACACCCTCTGCTCCTCCCAGAGCCTCCTTGCATAACCTCCTTCTGCCCTGACGGTAAGCGTCCATGATTGCCCAAATCATCCCTGATCTCCGTCTCCACTTCTTCATCCCCAAGCGCCGCCTCTCCGATGGTAAACCCTAACACTAAGATCCATTTGGATTTTTATTTTATTTTATTTTATATATATATATATATATATATATATATATATATATATATATATATATATATAATTTTTGCCTCTCTAATGGGCATACAAAATAAGATATGAATCGTCAAGGTATTACCTGTTAATCATGGCAGTTATGTATACATATAAGATAACTACAACAATTGGAATAAAAAAAATCTTAACATATTAGCTTCTTTCCTCACACCCTTTCTATCATAAGATGCAAGTACTTATTTAGGCTCGAGAACCAACCCAAGGATCATCAATTAGCGATAGTTAGGTGATTTGTTAATATAAATTACATATATTGGGGAACATGAATTCAATTTCTGACATGTTCAATTTGAAAGTTTAGAATCTAAATTTTTATTTTTCATTTTTTTTATTATTCCTTCAACATGAGTACAAGGCAACAACCAACACATGCTGGAAAGAAAGATATAATGGGAAGAATGAAACAAAATATAAAAATATGGAATCCAAACTTTCCAAGATGACATATGTCATGGCTTAAACTATGCTGGTGTAAAATCTAGGGTCTAAACCATAACATTTAACTTAGGATTTGTTTGGTAGTTGTTGGGGTAGCGATTATGCCACGCCCCAATACCAGAATACTAGCAAGTGGGAACGGACAAGGCCATCTACGTAATACCAAAGTACGCTAGTACTCTGAAATCGCGTATAAGCTGTCAAGACAGGGGGGTTACTTCTACAAGTCAACAGTCGATCCTAGGTTAAAAAAATCCTAGGTATCTCAATCACAGGCAATTATACAAGGAGCAAGAAGTATGATCATCAGACATACAATAGTAAAGCGTCCCAAACCATTTATACATGGATGATCATTGTCACGACCCGCACCCTAGAGTAAGGGCACGTGACATGGGTACGTCCAGCCTACGCCACAGTGTCGGCGGTAGAACGTTGTCCAAGGTCTCAACATCTAACAATATAATGCTAAGCAGTTTATACTCCCCGAATGGAGGTGACATAGCAGAATGTAAACTCAATCACATCTAAGATGGAGCATAATGGAAGATAGATAAAACATGAAATCCAAAAAAGAGATACATCAGATAGAAGTCTAAGTGTCTAAGATACACAACCCAGAATACATCTCAAATCTCAATACAGTAATCCATAAATACAACTCAAGACAACTGAAAATAAGCTATAAGTAAAACCCTAGCTATCTATACAACCTCTACTGTGTCTCCTCTAGGCTAGCAGGCAACCTCCAGGCTATCTGTAAAATTTATCAACAGGTCCAGTCAGGACAGGAGCGAGCATAATACATCTCAACAGTTCATAGCAGGTTAGAAAATATAATCATACAGTAAAGTAAGATACGGGTACTGAAAGAAATACAGTATGTAAACAGAGAGAGAACTGTAATAGAAATATCTACTATAAATAGAGAACTATCATGTGGCTAGTGAGTCAGAGTACAATATAGACATATTAATGGCATAGGATGATTTTGATGCTACACTATGGAATGATTCTGATGCTACACTACTTGAATATTATTCATATGTCTACTTCTACTCCCCCGTACCCCCAATCAATACACAAGGATCCAACCAGATTATGTTATGATTCCATGCAAAGGCCCCCGAAGGGAGATACATGGATGTCCCATAAATGGGGATTCTAGAAAACCCAATAAATGGGATAAGGATTCAAGGAAGACTCTGTGATCATGAGAGTACATGTCACAAGTGATCAATGAACCAATGAAGCATAGTGATACGCCACTTAAGTGAAATGCACAGAACATGAAGTACCCGATGCTCCCTGAAGGGATAACATCTCCAGAAGGGATCCATATAGTACTAATCCGTGTGACCAACGTGACAGTATCAAGTAAAGTAATTTAATACAAAAAAATAATTCTAAGCAGGATATGAAATGATCAGAGAATGTACTCGCCTGGTATCCTGAATGTCCGAAGAGAATATATTATCCGAAGAGTGGTGTTTGTCTCCTATAGAATAGTACAAGTCACAACAAGTCTAAAATAAGGAAATAGACTGCTACAATGCATCTACATGAAGTTTGGGGTCAATCTAGGCTAAAGTCAACCTTTGGTCAACTCTAGTCAACTAGACTAGTCAAACTAGGTCAAACCTAAACCAAACAAGTCTATACTAGTCTAACTAGTCTATTCTAGGCCTAATCAAGACTAAACAAGTCTAACTAAACTCTCACTAGGCAAACAGACACACCATAGGCTAAGAGCCCTAGGCTATAGGCTATATCATGCCTAAGACAAACCACAAACGCATATACACATAACAATATATATATCTAATATATTATAGTACACTCATAACATATAGGCTACCTATATGTACATCCCATATATATATGTATATATATATATATATATATATATATATATATATATATATATATATATATATATATATATATATATATATATATATATATGCATCACTATTCACATATTCATATACATAGATATATATAGAAAAGCTATATATATAGGCACATACATATATATAGAGAGAGAAAGACAGGTAAAAGACACTACAGGAAAAATGTGTTTTTACGGCGCACAATGATCTGCGTGCCGTCTAAACTCAATTTGTGCGTCGTCTATATTCATTTACGACATTCAGTGCATGCCGTGAAAAGGCACATATGGCGTGTACTAGCACGTCGTTAATACACATTTATGACATACATATACATGTCGTTAATACACAATCATGACATGCAAATGCACATCATTAATAATATTTTATGGCATTCTTTTGCATGTCTTTATTAGTCAATTATGACATTCATTGCATGTCGTAAAAAGTACCATATATACATCAATTAAGACATATCATGAACGCCTTAAATTCTGTTCCATTTAAAAAAAATATGCTTTCTGTATAATCAGTTTTACCTTTTGATATTCAATCACAATGCATATAATATACACAACAATTATAAAATTAACTATCATTGAAACAAAATAATTTTCATTGAAACAATAATGTCAAATCATCCATATCAAAAAAATAATTTATAGTGAGCACAACAATTGTTATAAGTACTATCATTGAAACCATAATATCCTGTATCAATGTGCACAATAACATCAGAAAATTATACACAGTTCTCGTGTAGTCGAAGCTTCAGACTGTTGCGGCTTTGAGACTAAGAAGATCTGACACTTTACTGGTGTAGTAATCTGGCTTAATGGAGTTTGAGGGGCTTTCGAGCATTTGCAGACTAGTCACACCTACAGAAGAGCAATATCCCAAACTTAAGTACCATGATCGGTATCAAGGATACGGGTACAAAAGAATAAATTACTGTGAATCTTTCCTGATAGAACGAGAAGGGTTTTGCAGACACCATTCTGGCCAAATAGAATATCTGAATCCAATCTGTCCCCTGCCATGCATATTTGTGACTTGAGAATGCCGAACCAACAGTACAAAATCGCTCAAAGACCTCCTGACACACACTACATCACAAGAATGCGGCCTGCACTTAGTATTGAAACATAAGAAACAATGGTAACTCAGAACTCAAGAAAATTACTATACTAGAGGTGATAATGAAGCAGATATGTAGGGTATTGAAGCATAACAAAAAAGGATATAGCTAGGTAAGAAATCAAAGAAATTTTGACTTGTTCAAGCTTCATCTAATATTTGTCCTAATTTGCTTGAACTCGAAGCCAACATGGCAATGTCCAACCTTGGTTTGTTGGCCAATATTGTAGCTTGAGCTTCCTTGATTAAGCTACATTATTGTTCGACAAGCCTATCTCTGCTTCAGTTTGTTCAAGCCATATCTTGCAAAATGATTTCAAACTATATCTGCATATCATATACTCAAGTTATTTAGGAAGAAACAAACGATGTACATGTTTTACATTACTATTCTCCATTATCTGATTTGATACCATACTTTGGATCTTAACCCAGTTATTAGAATTATTCTAAACTATCATACCCAGATATATAAAAAGTACAATTATATATATAGAGGCAAACTTAATGTCTTACTACATTCGGATTTGACCTGATGGAAATAGTGAAAACTAAAAAGAGAAAAGTAAAAGCTAAAACCATTCTACATAGCAAATCAACTTGCATAACTTTACCCAAGCTTAATCAAGTGTAAACATTTTGAGGGGTATAGCCGAGATGTCAACAAACCTAAACCGATCAGGTTGATGTAAACATGAACAACAATAATCTATTCCAGACTGGCTAGCTAAAATTTCAACGAATAAAATATAATTTAGGAAGCATACAGTCAACATATTTGTATTTTCTAACATGCTCACCAATAGAGCACCTGATTTCCTAAACAAAGAAATTATCATGCCACATACAACAAATAGGAGAAGAAAGGTGAACAAACCTCAGGATCTTAGACTGTCTTTGATCACCAACCTTGACATCATTTCCTCAACCCTAAACCTCTATTCAACATTTTTAGCCTTATATATGTCCATTTCAGAGACTGGCTATCACACAAAACAATCCTGGAGGATTGAGCTACTTGCAAAGTCATAGTAGTATATAGTAGCAGCTCTAGCAAATTGCGATACTCCCGACTATGGCCTTTTACACTCGTACACGTTACCAACGACCCAAATATGGTGATCGTTTACTTTTGGGAATTCCTTCAACATTGAGCGCCAAAGTTGGGAGGGAGACTTCGGCTTGCTATAACCAAGTTCCAGAGGGTCGCCGCCGTATTTGTGGTACATATATTGTGCCTACAGAGACTCCCCTTTAATGAACGCCCAGCAGCATTTTGCGTGTAATGATTACATCACTTGCGCCATAGGCCGTATACCCAAGCCCCATTGGTTCAAAGGTCTGTATACCTTGCACCAAGCCACCCATTTCCTCCTATATTTGTCAGTAGTATTCCATAGGAAGTCCGACATAATACGTTCCAGCTTATCTATGAAAACTTTTGGAGCTTTAAAAACAAATAAAGCGTGAATGGGAAGAGTCGTTAAGGCACTATAAGTTGAGCTTATATTGAAAATAAGAGGATGAATGCGGCAGCACAAAACCAGTTTCAGGACATAAAATTTATCTAGTGGTTATGTCTAGTCGACAGAACAAAACAAGTTTCAGGATGCTTCACCAAAACATGAACACATGTATACTACAACATACTAGTGTGTATCGAGTTGTATTCATGTTGTTGGAGCAAAGGAAAGGGCAGTTACTTGACACTGATATGCATCCTGAGATACACAAGTAACTACCCTTTACTTTAACAAAATCTTAGCACAAGCGAAGCTTACAAATTTATGAGTGAAGGAAAGGGCAGTTACTTGTTAAAGTAGGGAGGCTTCCTAATCCTTTTAAATCTACACTCAGACTCCAACATCACAAGGCAATCCCAATTAGACCACGTTACCGCAGCAAAGCTTTTGTGTTTGATTCCTTTACTTTCCAGCCATTTATCATGCATGAGCAGAGCTTCACTTAGAGGAACTCCTCTGTCCACCTGAAGTCCATATATCACTAAAAGGTTTAGACTTGATTCTATAGCATGCTGCCTCAAAACTTAGTAATGCCAAACAATAGATAAAAAAAATAGGATAGCAAGCAAAAGATGTGTTAATCAATAGTTCAACCATTAGTTTACTAAAACAACAAACCCGTGTCAGAATATATATTATATCAGTAAAATTTGAATTCTATCGATTGAAAATAAGAAATATAGAAGGTCTAGTAGATCTTGGTAAAATTGAGGGTATGTTGTGGATGCTTGATAATGGAGTACGACACCTCCGACCATATAATTGGTAACGTGGTCTCTTTGTATTTGATGTGGTAACATGGTCTAATTGGGAATGCCGTGTTTTGAGTCATGTTTACTTTGTAACCCATTCTAGATGCAAGTGTGTGAGTGTCAAGATAGGATACAACAACGTCCTCTTTGTATTTTTGTTGTTGTAACTTATATGTGCGCCAATAGAATTATTTACCTCACTTATACGTGGAAAAGTACATCTTAAAAATAAGAAATATAGAAGGCTTGCAAGGTGTTGTTGTGGATGCTTGATGCTCATCAAGCTCTCCAAAGTTTAGGGCATGTTTGGTAGAGATGAATAGCACCACTAGTATGGACTAAACTACATGTGAACTGAATATGAGCATAATTTAGATAGAATCTGAACCAATTTTCAACTACATGCGAATCCAAACTACATGTGGACTGAAACTCAACCTAGACGGTTTCCTTTGTTCTTTGTTCTTTACTCCCAGAAGGTCAATAGATTTACTCTAAATTTGAAGCAACATGCAGCTAGTCCGGCTGCAAGAAATGGATGAAAAATACCATTTGGTTAAATGAAGAAATGGGTACTATATGCAATCGAACTCCTAAACATGATAAGCAACCCATGAGCCTCACCTATAGGTGAGTAAAATTCCTGCAGAGGGCAGTTAAATGAGTTCTTCATAGATAATTTGAACTTTCCACAACTTCTAATATAGTTTCATGCACCACAAACTTCAGCTAGTGAAATAAGCTTTACGACAGTTATTGTTCCTACCCATGCCATCGAACAATAAAATAAAAGTTCCAACAAATATAGATAATTAAGCTAAGTGGTAAGGTGTCAGTTATCACTTCATCAAAACAATGGAGTCTCCATTTATATACAAAGTCCCCGTCAATGCTTTAGAGTAAATTGAATTGAAACTTCCTATCTAATTGTACATAAAGAGATTAAGACCCATGACATTTTTTGAAGCATGTATGCCTCCACTCATATTGGATGACTACCAAGACCCATCAAAATCACTATATATAATGTCATAAACAGCTAGTAGAATGATGAATTTAGAAAGTAACACATTATTTTCAAAGTACTTGGTCTCTCATCAACCAAATATTGTGCTACATGTTCAAAGGTAGTGAATGTATAAGTTGAATAAAGCTCACCACGTATATTGTGTTTGCAACTCGTTTTAACTGAACCTTTCACATTTTCCTGAGATGAAAAAGTAATAGTTAGAACCTTAGATATATGTTGGCTATGCCTGTCATAATGTTGAAGGCTTGATTTACTATAAACTATCAAGATTCTAAAGATGCAATCCCTCAGCAATCTACATACTTAAATAAACTTGTCTAGTTTACGGGTACTAGCCAAAATAGAACAATCAATGTAATAGCTATTAACAAGCAACATTGGCGTTTGCCAAAATGGTTATTTTCTGAATGGATTCATATGGAATAAACTTTCAGTAGTTTGTAAAATGGATTTTGGATGTGTAATTACCAATTAAGGAGCCAATTATAACATAGCCCAATAAATTAAATATGATGTGCATAGATGGATTTAGGCAAAAAATGTTATACGAAAACCAATTAAATCAAACTAATTCCCAATTTGAACCATTAAGAAAAGCATAAACACATTACATAAATGAAAAGAGGTCTAGTTTAAAGAACTTCCCTGATGATGATTACATACACCTCGATTGGACCCAATAGTGTGAAATGCATCCCTTCTATTATACATTTGCAACCAATAACTGAAAACCTATATCCATCTATTCCTGATAAACCCATATCTAGAAGTACCAGATAATCCCAAATTTTTGGAACCTCTTGTTTTAACAAAAATTGTAAGGGAATTACTTACATAAAGTAAAAAAGTACATAGAAATAAAATAAAAAAATTACGTTTTTTGTTAAAGAATCACCAAGTATACCAAAAAAAGAGGCTTCCATCCTACTCCCTAATTACAAGGAAACATAAATGAAATCTATAAACATAAATGGGTAAGGAGTAAAACATAGAAAAAGTAACATTTAAATCAAGAAGCTTTCATCTTAGTTTCCTGGACACAAAAAACAAACACTATAAAAATTAGGAAATGGATTAAACAAAAGCCAAAACACTTCTAGCCGGTTTGTCCTTCCTGCAATAGAATACACATTCACATTATTATTAGAGAAAATCTTGAAAGTGTCTACAGAAACATTATCGTAATATCCCAAATGTAGTATGAAATTACACTATCTTAGGGTTATTGCTCAGTTGAATTTTTCCATTGATAACTCTGTTCATTATCCAAATTGCTGACATCGGCCAAAGCCTTCCTTCCGACCCTAGTTTTGATTGTATGGCCAACCAAATCATAAAGATCTTATTAAAATGAAAATAAGGTATGTGAACTAGCAATAGGACATAGCATCAACCATCTCACCAGAATTGTCACATTTCCCTGTTGTGTTTTCTATGACATTTGTCTTTCCCTGAATTGAATAGAAAGAAGATGGTTGGTAAGAATCTAATAAAATTGAATATAGACTTATTTTTTCCTAAGACAGCAGTGAAGTGCAGTCACTTCACATGAGCAGTTATTATTTCTTAAGCATTGTTAAAGACCAAATAAACCATCTTCATTTATTCCTTTTGGTTACGACAGCCCACAAGACAATCCTCAACCTCAAGTATCGAACTTGATACATACACTTCCCTTATACTACTCTAGTAGGCCCCTTTGGTATCATATTCCAGTTGTACTACCAACTAATTTATGTAAAGCCAAACTAGTGGTTCCTTCATGTTTAGAATCAATTGCACAAATCCTCACCTGAGCCATTTGTAGAACCGCCCGCTTTAAAGAATGAAAATGTATTGCTTTTGTTTAATGTAGTAGAGTTTGTGGTTTGCAGGAGTACGTTCCTTGGAACCGGTTTCTAATGTGGTTTAGGACCATTGTAAATTGATTTTTTTCATTAAAACTCTCTTTAAATGAAACATGTGGGATACTATCCTCCACCTTTCTTTTCTAAAAAAATAAATTTTAAAAAAAAAGAAAAGAAAGATAAGGACTATTTGGTTACCTATAAAGCACTATTATTATTATATCTTTTGAGTTTTCCTTGCACTAAAATAGACCATAAATCTCCCCATCTGATGTCAAGCATCCTAACTACATCTCTCCAAACAGTACATTTCTATATATTTTTGAGATAAATGTAACATCCCTTAAACACAATGTCGTAACCAAACACTATATTTGCAGCGTCACTAACAGCAATAAAATGTAACAAAATATCATAATTTTACCAATAAAACAATACTAAAGAAATCACCTTTCCACCATTAGGTCGCTCCGTGAAGCCGCCACGGGACAAGAAGCACCAACCGTCGAAATCGACTTCCTTTAGTTCAAGAAAACATTACAAAACACCAAATTTAACCCACAATTCAAATCAAAACCACGAACAAGAACCATAAGAAGGAGAAGATAAAAAAACTAGAAGAAGAAAAATAACTTACCATATTTTGTTCTTTGATGAACTAAAACAAGAACAACAGGTGGCCATTTAATTTGTTTGTGAAAATAACACCACCAGTACAAAATAATGAAAGAAAAATAAAGTTACCTACCGGTGGCAGATTCGACATCGACGGGGCCAAGGAGGCAGATCCGAAGGAGTTGGTCCAGCATTGATGAATTGGGGATAGAGGAATCTAGTCGCGAAAAGAGTGGATCTGGGTCCTGCAGCCCGCCGATGACGCCGCCCAGGCTCCTTCTCTTCTCCACCGCGATATGGGTCCGGGAACAGAGTCGTACTCAAGACCTTTGACATCTCTATCTTCGATTTTTAGTCATATCTAACAAAAATAGGGTTTTAAATAGAGGAGAGTAGATCCTTCGACGGAGGTGGGGCCTAGATCTTCTCCTGTCCTCTGGCGGAGTCGAAGGGTTCGATCTCGTCAACAACAGTGGAGGAGGGGCCAGGGGCCGTGAAGGAGGAGGAGGAGGACTTTTCTGTGTGAGCACTGGAGAGAGGGATTTTCTGTGTGAGCACTGGAGAAAGAGGACTTCCAAAAATATTGAAACGAAAATGAAATAGTTGGGCGCGGATTCGCCCCGCTATTTTTTCCCCACGGATGTTAGGACTTTCAATGCACACCGTAAGCAAAAAATAACATTTACGGCATTCAATACGAGCCTTAAATAAATATAGCAAATTACTTTTTGAGTTTACATGACGTTCACTACAATGTATGTCATAATTTAGTTATTTACGGCACACTTATATACGTATGCCTTAATTTCAATGTCGTAAAAAGCCACTTTTCTTGTAGTGAGAGTAAGTGAGCATGTGTGTGTTTGGCATGTGTGTGAAAGGATATGTGTTAATGTTCTAAAATTTAGTGATAGGTAGGTGTATGTGACATGGGATACATGATATCAAAGGGTGTATGAATGCATGTGTGTAAAAGGTTATAGGTTAACTCAGTTTATAGAAATACATACATACATACTTACCTTGTATACATGCATACATAGATATCATGTATATTACATTTACATGATACATACATGTATACTTGTATTATATTATACTTACATTCATGCATATTAGATACTTGTATTTATATTAACATATTGCAAATATTCATTTCGTTTATGCATCTATGCATTACCTACATGTTTTATACATATGCATACATTGTACATTCATATCATTTCATACATTAACATAGAGACATACAAACATGCGCACATCATATATTTCATACCTTGCATTACCTTACATATCATGTTATATATTACATTCATTCCTTTCATATATTACATTATCTTTAAGTTGAATACATCATATATGGATATAATACATTATCTTGCATGCTTGCATTCATATATTACCTATATACATGTATTTTCTCCATTCATTCATGCTTGCATCATATACTCTACATTACCATACATGTTATCATTATATATTGTATTACAATATTTATACATTATGCATTTATATCTATCATTACATATATATCTTGCAATCATATCTAGCATTCAGTATATACTTTCATGCATACATTGTATATCATTCTTTCATTCATGCATTGCTTATATGCATTATATTAATTGCATTACTACATGCTTGCATTCAACCATATATATACATCAATGTAAAGAGAATATATATTATATATATATCATTTCATTCATTTAACATATCATGCATTACATACTCTATAGTCATTTAATATCCATACTACATAGGCTCATAGGTTACACAAAATGCATATATCGTATAGTCACTCTTCTACTTAAAACTAATACTGTACCAATTGGACATTCACTAAATTCTAGGATTAAAGTATGTCGTATCCCTTTGTGTTAGTTTTTCGAAACTTTAAAAGGATCGTATTTTCGTGTCCGGAAGCTTCAGGAATCGCGAAAATATCGAAACACATTCGTCTTTCATACAGCTGACACTCAAATAATTCAACAGAATATTACAGAAAGAATCTGGCTTATTAAAATATATATTTGGAAAGCTAACTTCGATACGGTTCTTTTAAAAAAATGGAAGATAAATCAGAGTTCTAAGCTAAAAGTTATGACATTTCTAAGTTGCTTTGGTTAATAAAAATGTGGATGAAAACTATGACGGATTTGACAAAAGAACACATATAGGCCAAGATACTTGCATACAAACATAGGTATCCAAATGAAACTCATTCTAACCATCCTAAAAAAGATCAATCCACTCTCTAACCATTATAAAACTGAATTTAAATATCTATTTAAACTATTATCATACATACATACACATGGGGTGTCCTAATTTGGGATCTATCAAGTAGGACACAAGACACATATCTAAAATCCTCAAGAGAGCTCCAAATGGTCTCAAATTTGAATCTAAATGGAACACATGCATGAGGATGGATCCTACGGATTCAAAACTAATTTATATGCAAAAGAAATCGATTTAGAGGATGGGTTTTACCTATTGAGAATGGAATCCCAATGAAATCCTTTAAGACACGGCTCCGATACGAAGATCCCTCAAAGTGGACACACCTCCTTGCACTCCTCTTCCAATCCTTGGTAGAACCCTTCCCTTGGAGAATAGGAATGATTGAGGGAAGGTTTGGTGAAGGAATGATTTGATTTGGAGATCAAATCAATGGGAAGGCTCTCTAAAATTGGGAAAGAACAAAAGGAAAATAAAAGAGGCAAGATTGTAACGAATGAAATGAATCATTCTCTCCTAAAGGTGGCTGCCATAAAGAGTCCCTTAGGGCTAATGGAAAATGTCCTAATTGCCCCTCTCTAGTCTCATATGGTTAAGTCTAGACTAGGTTCAAGTTTGGGGTCAAAATGATCTAGTTTTGAGTCTCTAAATTAACCATTCTAACATAATAAAAATTAGTTTAATTAACTAACTTAATGTTGGGTCTTGTGAGCCATGCTTAAGTTAATATTGGGTCCCATCTAGAGTTCAAGCTACCTGGGTCACAATACAAGTCGGAACGAGACGAAATTCAAACCCGACTAAACAAATCCAATAAAAACAATATTAAAATATAAAAATTTTCCCAAAATATTAAAATATGAAAAATGACCAAAATTATAATACATCAATTTAAATATTATTAAAATAATCAAAAATTTACCAATTAATCAAAATCCTAAATAATTCAAAAGTCACAAAATGACCAAAATACCCTTAGCCTAAAAAGTTGTAAATAGTCATTCTAATCACATGGTTAGGTCCCCATGGTCATGGTTAGTCTCTAGGCTCAACAGTTTTGAGTTCATTAGCTAGCACATCAAAATTATAATTCACCAATTTTAAATAGTATTAAATTAATTAAAAATTCCCATAAATCGTAAATTCTATTATTAAATAATAAACTTTTACAAAAGTTCAAAATTACCTTCATTTGGAAAACTGGGTGTTACAATCCTACCCCCTTAGAAAAATTTTGTCCTCGAAATTAAAATGTTCATACTCCTTCTAGGTCAAACCCCCACAATCAAAGTCTCAGAACTTAAACAAATCATACGATTTAAAAGGACGACATACAGGGTCATGGCATACCGTGGTAGTGAATGTCTCATCTAGGTATACTAGTCATGCTAAACCAAAACGGTCATAGGAGATCAAACATATAAGCAATCAGGGGTGTTAAACTGGAAAAGATACAGAAATAATAAATCATCAAGGTTTTAAGGCATAATCAAAATCAAAATTTAAAGCACAAATGTCGAGCATTAAAATCCAATCACTATATATATATATATATATATATATATATATATATATATATATATATATATATATATATATATATATATAGTGTTAGAAAGGGAAAAGCTAGCATTATGTAAAGGTTATGTGGTTCGTGTGTGTATGGGTGTATGTGGACATGTTCATATGGTTAGATAGTAGGCATGTGTGTATGTGAAATATACATGAAAGTATATATGAGGATTTGGGTTTCAAAATAATAGCTATCCAGTTACACTACTTATGGCATATTGGTTAACAATCTACAATGCACAACCTATTTACTCATAGCATGCATGGCTAACCATTTATATATATATATATATATATATATATATATATATATATATTAAATATATATATATTTTTTTAATATATATATATATATAATTTATATATATATATATATATATATATATATATATAAAATATATATATATATATATATATATATATATATATATATATATATATATATATATATATATATATATATATATATATAAATGGTTAGAGATTTAGTTATGTATCTATATACATTATAACATGTATGCATATGCTCTATATATATCTATATAGATATATGAACATAACATAGAGAGGAAGGGTTAGGTTTACATGGCAGTGTATACTAAGTTAGGGTGTGTGTGTCCTTGTACAGGGTTATAGCTTTAGTATTGAAAGGTTAAACCCAGTTTTAGTTCAGCATTTACATACAAAATCTGAAAATAAGCTAACATTTAAACCAGTATAATATTAACATAATGCAGTTTCAGATTTTAGGGGTTTGAAACATCACAACCAACTCAATGCTCCCAACACATCCTAACATGATAGAGATAAAACCCTAACATACTATCCATACATTTTGCTATGCATACAGTTTAATATTACATATTAAATCTGAATTTGAACTAAACATTTGAAATCAATGTAAAAATGTTAACATGTATTCAGTTTTAGGATTTTGAAAAAATTCGAACATCAAACCAACCCAATGTTTATCACAACCTAACATGTAAAAATATGAAACCTAACATTGTATCCCTACATACAATAATATATATACCTCAAAATATTACATTTAAAAACAACAATTTGAACTAACATTTAAAATCCAGTATTAAGGGTTAACATGCACACAATCTCAGATTTGACAAGTTCAAACACAAAACTCAACCAATTTTTTAAGAATTGAAACCTTGTGTATAAGATACATGTGCAGTGATGTAAACAAAACTAATGACATGAAATTTATATTTAAATTACGAATTTAAACTGGAAAAGCAGAGAACCAGTCTCTGATATTGTACTGTATCAGAATATTAGGGTTTTGAGAATTTAAACATCAACAACATATTAATATGCATTTAGATGGGTTGGTAATCAAAGTGTAGCATGCACACGTGTCAGACAAAGTGTCTGTGTCCACTATATATATTCTCATGTCCTAATATAAAAAATCAAATTCTATATCAAGACCAACATTTAGATTCCTACCAAGATTGCAAAGCAGGTGATTGATATAATCAAGACAGTTTTATTATTATTATTATTATTATTTAATACAAGAAAAATAGCAAGAAGAAAATAACGATAAAATCTGTTCTGCTTATCTGTTTAAAAGAAGGAACCATTTTGAAACCAGAGCTATAATATCAAATCCAAGATAAGGTCTAGCAAAATCATCGATTCATTATTTTAAGAAGAGATTCATAGTAAGAAGTTACACAAAGGTTTATAATACAGCTAAAGCTACTCCTATTCCTAAGTTAAATAATGAGAAATAAAACAAACAAAATAATTTTTTTTTGAAAGACTGAACAAAAGTAGAGAAAACTTGTTCAAGAGCATTTAAGGTACAATCTGATAATCATATGCGTCTATCCAAAATCATGGTGCTTCATATCCTCGTCATACTAGTAAGCAAGGCTGCGATAATCACAGAGTCCTTGACTAAGGTACATACCTCTAGGTTCATGGTATTTAAAATTTTTGCATTGTCGCATGCGACGGCGAAAACCTTAAATTTCTACACCCGAGAAATACGTCACAAAATATGACTATATGTCCTCACTATGCCAGCTAACATTACTATCGAAGATTCTAGATCCCATAATTGAGATGACCTAGCCCATATGATTTTTCTAAGAAGAAAAAATAAACATAACATAGGAACAACAGAACAAATTGATCAGTCAACAAGGAACAGATGGAATCGAATTTCAAGATAGTTATAAGAGAAATTATAGGAATGGAATAGATAAGAACGGAACTTGCAGCAAGATCTCCAATGGTCTGTGTATCCTCGACTGTCCGGACGATAGCTCGTCCCTGCTAGTTTCCCCTGGTCTGCTGCTGATGCTGCATGAACCGCTGCTGCTGAGAGAAATCAGAAATAACGGAAAAAGGTCTCTGTACAGACAGAGGTGCACCTCCAATCTAGCAGAAATGTCAACCTGAGTCGGCACAACAGGAGCTGCGATCTCGAGGCCCTGATGAACAGGACGAGAGGTGGCCAGCCTCTCGATAGTATCCCCCGAACCGAAGCGATGAGATCATGTCTCCATAACCATTATGAAGACAGATCAAAACAACAAGTAATTACTGAGAATGAAGCGAGAAATCAAAGGAAGACAGTTAATATTCAAGGGAAAACAATAAGCAACAAATTTAGATAAAAGGGATATGATAAGGAGTTTTTCCTAGTGTGATTGAGTACCTTCAAAATATCCTAATCCTACTGCAGGCTGTAGTGATACTCTAGTTCGAGTACCACTAAACAAAATCGACCTACATGGGCCACCATTAAAAATGTGTCACGATCCGCACCCTAGAGTAAGGGCACGAGACGTGGGTATGTCCAGCCTACGCCGCAGTATCGGCGGTAGAACGCTGTCCTAGTCTCAACATCTAACAATATAATGCTAAGCAATTTATACTCCACGAATGGGGGTAACATAGCAGAATGTAAACTCAATCACATCTAAGATGGAGCATAATGGAAGATAGATAAAATATAAAATCCATAAAAAGATACATCAGATAGAAATCTAAGTGTCTAAGATACACAACCCATAAAACATCTCAATTCTCAAATACAGTAATCCATAAATACAACTCAAGACAACTGAAAATAAGCAATAAGCAAAACCCTAGCTATCTATACAACCTCTAATGTTTCTCCTCTAGGCTAGCAGACAACCTCCAGGCTATCTGTAAAATTTATCAACAGGTCCAGTCAGGACATGAGCCACAATACATCTCAACAGTTCATAGCAGGTTAGAAAATATAATCATGCAGTAAATTAAGATACAGGTACTGAAAGAAATGTAGTATGTAAACAGAGAGAGAACTGTAATAGAAATATCTTCTATAAATAGAGAACTATCATATGGCTAGTGAGTCAGAGTACAATATAGACATGTAAATGGCATAGGATGATTCTGATGCTACACTATAGAATGATTCTGATGCTACACTACTTGGATATTATTCACATGTCTACTTCTACTCCCCCGTACCCCCAATCAATACACAAGGATCCAATCAGGTTATGTTATGATTCCATGCAAAGGCCCCCGAAGGGTGGTACATGGATGTCCTATAAATAGGGATTCTAGGAAACCCAATAAATGGGATAAGGATTCAAGAAAGACTCTGTGATCATGAGAGTACATGTCACAAGTGATCAATGAACCAATAAAGCATAGTGATACGCCATGTAAGTAAAACGAACAGAACATGAAGTACCCGATGCTCCCTGAAGGGATAAAATCTCAAGAAAGGATCCATATAGTACTAATCCGTGTGACCAACGTGACAGTATCAAGTAAAGTAATTTAATACAGGAAAATAATTCTAAGCAGGATATGAAATAATCAGAGAATGTACTCGCCTGGTATCCTGAATGTCCGAAAAGAATATACTGTCCGAGGAGTGGTGTCTGTCTCCTATAGAACAGCACAAGTCACAACAAGTCTAAAACAAGGAAATAGACTGCTACAATACATCTACATAAAGTTTGGGGTCAATCTAGGATAAAGTCAACCTATGGTCAACTCTAGTCAACTAGACTAGTCAAAGTAGGTCAACTAGGTCAAACCTAAACCAATAAGTCTATACTAGTCTAACTAGTCTATTCTAGGCCTGCTCAAGACTAAACAAGTCTAACTAAACTCTCACTTGGCAAACAGACACACCATAGGCTAAGAGCCCTAGGCTATAGGCTATATCATGCCTAAGCCAAACCACAAACACATATACACATAACAATATATATATCTAATATATTGTAGTACACTCATAACATATAGGCTACCTATATATACATCCCACATATATATATATATATATGCATCACTATTTATATATTCATATACATAGATATATATAGGAAAGCTATATATATAGGCACACACATACATATATAAAGAGCGAAAGAGAGGTAAAAGAGTAAGTGAGCATGTGTGTGTTTGGTATGTGTGTGAAAGGATATGTGTTAATGTTCTAAAATTTAGTGATAGGTAGGTGTATGTGACATGGGATACATGATGTCAAAGGGTGTATGAATGCATGTGTGTAAAAGGTTATAGGTTAACTCAGTTTATAGAAATACATACATACATACATACCTTGTATACATGCATACATACATATCATGTATATTACATTTACATGATACATACATGTATACTTGTATTATATTATACTTACATTCATGCATATTAGATACTTGTATTTATATTAACATATTGCAAACATTCATTTCATTCATGCACTATGCATTACCTACATGTTTTATACATATGCATACATTATACATTCATATCATTTCATACATTAACATAGAGACATACAAACATGCACACATCATATATTTCATACCTTGCATTATCTTACATATCATGTTATATATTATCATTCATTCTTTTCATATATTACATTATCTTTAAGTTGAATACATCATATATGGATATAATACATTATCTTGCATGCTTGCATTCATATATTATATTCTATATTACCTATATACATGTATTTCCTCCATTCATTTATGCTTGCATCATATGCTCTACATTACCGTACATGTTATCATTTTATATTGCATTACAATATTTATACATTATGCATTCATATCTATCATTACATATATATCTTGCATTCATATCTAGCATTCATTATATACTTTCATGCATACATTGTATATCATTCTTTCATTCATGCATTGCTTATATGCATTATATTAATTGCATTCCTACATGCTTGCATTCAACCATATATATACATTAATGTAAAGAGAATACATATCATATATATCATTTCATTCATCTAACATATTATGCATTACATACTATATATTTATTTGATATCCATAATACATAGGCTCATAGGTTACACAAAATGCATATATCGTATAGTCACTCTTCTACTTAAAACCAATACTGTACCAATTGGGCATTCACTAAATTCTAGGATTACACTATGTCGTAGCCCTTTGTGTTAGCTTTCCAAAACTTTAAACGGATCGCATTTTCGTGTCCGGAAGCTCCCGGAATCGCAAAAATACCGAAACATGTTCGTCTTTCGTACAGCTGACACTCAAATAATTCAACAGAAAGTTACTTAAACAATTTGGCTTATTAAAATATATAATTGGAAATCTAACTTCGATACGGTTCTTTTAAAAAAAATGGGAGATAAATTGGAGTTTTAAGCTAAAAGTTATGATATTTCTAAGTTGTTTTGGTTAATAAAAACGTGGATGAAAATTATGACGTATTTGACAAAAGAACACATATAGGCCAAGATACTTGCATACAAACATAGGTATCCAAATGAAACTCATTCTAACCATCCTAACAAAGATCAATCCACTCTCTAACCATTATAAAACTGAATTTAAATATCTATTTAAACTATTATCATACATACATACACATGGGGTGTCCTAATTTGGGATCTATCAAGTAGGACACAAGATACATATCTAAAATCCTCAAGAGAGCTCCAAATGGCCTCAAATTTGAATCTAAATGGAACACATGCATGAGGATGGATCCTACGGATTCAAAACTAATTTATATGCAAAGGAAATCGATTTAGAGGATGGGTTTTACCTATTGGGAGTGAAATCCCAATGAAATCCTTTAGGACACGACTCTGATACGAAGATCCCTCAAAGTGGACACTCCTCCTTGCACTCCTCTTCCAATCCTTGGTAGCACCCTTCCCTTGGAGAATGAGAATGATTGAGGGAAGGTTTGGTGAAGGAATGATTTGATTTGGAGATCAAATCAATGGAAAGGCTCTCTAAAATTGGGAAAGAACAAAAGGAAAATAAAAGAGGCAAGATTGTAATGAATGAAATGAATCATTCTCTCCTAAAGGTGGCTGCCATAAAGAGTCCCTTAGGACTAATGGGAAATGTCCTAATTGTCCCTCTCTAGTCTCATATGGTTAAGTCTAGACTAGGTTCAAGTTTGGGATCAAAATGATCTAGTTTTGAGTCTCTAACTTAACCATTCTAACATGATAAAAATTAGTTTAATTAACTAACTTAATGTTGGAACTTGTGAGCCATGCTTAACTTAATATTGGGTCCCATCTAGAGTTCAAGCTACCCGGATCACAATACAAGTCGGAACGAGACGAAACTCAAACCCGACTAAACAAATCCAATAAAAATAATATTAAAATATAAAATTTTCCCAAAATATTAAAATATAAAAAATGACCAAAATCATAATACATCAATTTAAATATTATTAAAATAATCAAAAATTCACCAATTAATCAAAATCCTAAATAATTCAAAAGTCACAAAATGACCAAAATACCCTTAGCCTAAAAAGTTGTAAATAGTCATTCTAATCACATGGTTAGGTCCCCATGGTCATGGTTAGTCTCTAGGCTCAACAGTTTTGAGTTCTCTAGCTAACACATCAAAATTATAATTCACCAATTTTAAATAGTAAAATTAAAAATTTCCATAAATCGTAAATCCTATTATTAAATAATAAACTTTTACAAAAGTTCAAAATTACCCTCATTTGGAAAACTGGGTGTTACAATCCTACCCCCTTAGAAAAATTTTGTCCTCGAAATTAAAATGTTCAAACTCCTTCTAGGTCAAACCCCCACAATCAAAGTCTCAGAATTTAAACAAATCATACAATTTAAACGGACGACATACAGGGTCATGGCATACGGTGGTAGTGAAAGTCTCATCTAGGTATACTAGTCATGCTAAACCAAAACGGTCATAGGGTATCAAACATACAAGCAATCAGGGGTGTTAAACTGGAAAAGATACAGAAATAACAAATCATCAAGGCTTTAAGGCGTAATCAAAATCAAAATTTAAAGCACAAATGTCAAGCATTAAAATCCAATCACAATATATATATATATATATATATATATATATATATATATATATATATATATATATATATATATATATATATAGTGTTAGAAGGGAAAAAGCTAGCATTATGTAAAGGTTATGTGGTTCGTGTGTGTATGGGTGTATGTGGACATGTTCATATGGTTAGATAGTAGGCATGTGTGTATGTGAAATATATATGAAAGTGTATATGAGGATTTGGGTTTCAAAATAATAGCTATCCAGTTACACTACTCATGGCATATTGGTTAACAATCTACAATGCACAACCTATTTACTCATAGCATGTATGGCTAACCATATATATATATATATATATATATATATATATATATATATATATATATATATTTTTTATATATATATATATATATATATATATATATATATATATATATAGAGGTAGAGATTTAGTTATGTATCTATATACATTATAACATGTATGCATAAACTCTATATATATCTATATAGATATATGAATATAACATAGAGAGGAAGGGTTAGGTTTACATGGTAGTGTATACTAAGTTAGGGTGTGTGTGTCCTTGTACAGGGTTATAGCTTTAGTATTGAAAGGTTAAACCCAATTTTAGTTCAGCATTTACATACAAAATCTGAAAATAAGCTAACATTTAAACCAGTATAATATTAACATAATACAGTTTCAGATTTTAGGGGTTTGAAACATCACAACCAACTCAATGCTCCCAACACATCCTAACATGATAGAGATAAAACCCTAACATACTATACATACATTTTGCTATGCATACAGTTTAATATTACATATTAAATCTAAATTTGAACTAAATATTTGAAATCAATGTAAAAATGTTAACATGTATTCAGTTTTAGGATTATGGAGAAATTTGAACATCAAACCAACCCAATGTTTATCACAACCTAACATGTAAAAATATAAAACCTAACATTATATCCCTACATACAAAAATATATATACCTCAAAATATTACATTTAAAAACAGCAATTTGAACTAACATTTAAAATCCAGTATTAAGGGTTAATATGCACACAGTCTCAGATTTGACAAGTTCAAACACAAAACTCAACCAATTTCTTTAAGAATTGAAACCTTGTGTATAAAATACATGTGTAGTAATGTAAACAAAACTAATAACATGAAATTTATATTTAAATTATGAATTTAAACTGGAAAAGCAGAGAACCAGTCTCTGATACTATATTGTATCAGAATATTGGGGTTTTGAGAATTTAAACATCAACAACATATTAATATGCATTTAGATGGGCTGGTAATCAAAGTATAGCATGCATACGTGTCAGACAAAGTGTCTGTGTCCACTATATATATTCTCATGTCCCAATATAAAAAAATAAATTCTATATCAAGACCAACATTTAGATTCCTACCAAGATTGCAAAGCAGGTGATTGATGTAATCAAGACGGTTTTATTATTATTATTATTATTTAATACAAAAAAAAATAGCAAAAAGGAAATAACGTTAAAATCTGTTCTGCTTATCTGTTTAAAAGAAGGAACCATTTTGAAACCAGAGCTATAATATCAAATCCAAGATAAGGTCTAGCAAAATCATCGATTCATTATTTTAAGAAGAGATTCATAGTAAGAAGTTACACAATGGTTTATAATACATCTAAAGCTACTCCTACTCCTAAGTTAAATAATGAGAAACAAAACAAACAAAATAATTTTTTTTGAAAGACTGAACAAAAGTAGAGAAAACTTGTTCAAGAGCATTTAAGGGATAATCTGATAATCATATGCGTCTATCCAAAATTATGGTGCTCCATATCCTCGTCATACTAGTAAGCAAGGCTACGACAATCACAAAGCCCTTGACTAAGGAACATACCTCTAGGTTTATGGTATTTAAAATTTTGCATTGTCGCATGCGACGGCAAAAACCTTAAATTTCTACACCCGAGAAATACGTCCCAAAATTTGACTATATGTCCTCACTATGCCAGCTAACATGACTATCGAAGATTCTAGATCCCATAACTGAGGTGACCTAGCCCATATGATTTTTCTCAGAAGAAAAAAACAAACATAACATAGGAACAACAGAACAAATTGATCAGTCAACAAGGAACAGATGGAATCGAATTTCAAGGTAGTTATAAGAGACAATTACGGGAATGGAATAGAGAAGAACGGAACTTGCAGCAAGATCTCCAATGGTCTGTGTATCCTCGACTGTCCGGACGATAGCTCGCCCCTGCTGGTTTCCCCTGGTCTGCTGCTGATGCTGCATGAACCGCTACTGCTGAGAGAAATCGAAAATGACGGGAAAAGGTCTCTGTACAGACAGAGGTGCACCTCCAATGTAGCAGAAATGCCAACCTGAGTCGATACAATAGGAGCTACGGTCTCGAGGCCCTGATGAACAGGACGAGAGGTGGCCAGCCTCTCGATAGTATCCCCCGAACCGAAGCGATGAGATCATGTCTCCATAACCATTATGAAGACAAATCAAAACAACAAGCAATTACTGAGAATGAAGCGAAAAATCAAAGGAAGACAGTTAATATTTAAGGGAAAACAATAAGCAGCAAATTTAGATAAAAGGGATATGATAAGGAGTTTTCCCTAGTGTGATTGAGTAGCTTCAAAATATCCTAATCCTACTGCAGGCTGTAGTGATACTCAAGTTCGAGTACCACTACACAAACTCGACCTGCATGGGACACCACTAAAAACGTGTCACGACCCGCACCCTAGAGTAAGGGCATGAGACGTGGGTACGTCCAGCCTACGTCGCAGTGTCGGCGGTATAACGCTGTCCTAGGTCTCAACATCTAACAATATAATGCTAAGCAATTTGTACTCCATGAATGGGGGTAACATAGCAGAATGTAAACTCAATCACATCTAAGGTGGAGCATAATGGAAGATAGATAAAATATAAAATCCACAAAAAGATACATCAGATAGAAATCTAGGTGTCTAAGATACACAACCCATAAAACATCTCAATTCTCAAATACAGTAATCCATAAATACAACTCAAGACAACTGAAAATAAGCTATAAGCAAAATCCTAGCTATCTATACAACCTCTAATGTGTCTCCTCTAGGCTAGCAGGCAACCTCCAGGCTATTTGTAAAATTTATCAACAGGTCCAGTCAGGACAGGAGCGAGCACAATACATCTCAACAGTTCATAGCAGGTTAGAAAATATAATCATGCAGTAAATTAAGATACAGGTACTAAAAGAAATGCAGTATGTAAACAGAGAGAGAACTGTAATAGAAATATCTACTATAAATAGAGAACTATCATGTGGCTAGGGAGTCAGAGTACAATATAGACATGTAAATGGCATATGATGATTCTGATGCTACACTATGGAATGATTCTGATGCTACACAACTTGGATATTATTCACATGTCTACTTCTACTCCCTCGTATCCCGAACCAATACACAAGGATCCAACCAGGTTATGTTATGATTCCATGCAAAGGCCTCCGAAGGGTGGTACATAGATGTCCTATAAATAGGGATTCTAGGAAATCCAATAAATGGGATAAGGATTCAAGGAAGACTCTGTGATCATGAGAGTACATGTCACAAGTGATCAATGAACCAATGAAGCATAGTGATACGCCATATAAGTGAAACGCACAGAACATGAAGTACCCGATGCTCCCTGAAGGGATAACATCTCAAGAAGGGATCCATATAGTACTAATCCGTGTGACCAACGTGACAGTATCAAGTAAAGTAATTTAATACAGAAAAATAATTCTAAGTAGGATATGAAATGATCAGAGAATGTACTCGCCTGGTATCCTGATTGTTCGAAGAGAATATACTGTCCGAGGAGTGGTGTCTGTCTCCTATAGAACAGTACAAGTCACAACAAGTCTAAAACAAGAAAATAGACTGCTACAATACATCTACATGAAGTTTGGGGTTAATCTAGGATAAAGTCAACCTATGGTCAACTAGACTAGTCAAACTAGGTCAACTAGGTCAAACCTAAACCAAACAAGTCTATACTAGTCTAACTAGTCTATTCTAGGCCTACTCAAGACTAAACAAGTCTAACTAAACTCTCACTAGGCAAACAGACACACCATAGGCTAAGAGCCCTAGGCTATAGGCTATATCATGCCTAAGCTAAACCACAAACACATATACACATAACAATATATATATCTAATATATTGTAGTACACTCATAACATATAGGCTACCTATATATACATCCCGCATATATATATATATATATATATATATATATATATATATATATATATACATCACTATTCATATATTCATATACATAGATATATATAGGAAAGCTATATATATAGGCACACACATACATATATAAAGAGAGAAAGAGAGGTAAAAGAGTAAGTGAGCATGTGTGTGTTTGGCATGTGTGTGAAAGGATATGTGTTAATGTTCTAAAATTTAGTGATAGGTAGGTGTATGTGACATGGGATACATGATGTCAAAGGGTGTATGAATGCATATGTGTAAAAGGTTATAGGTTAACTCAGTTTATAGAAATACATATATACATACCTTGTATACATGCATACATACATATCATGTATATTACATTTACATGATACATACATGTATAATTGTAATATATTATACTTACATTCATGCATATTAGATACTTGTATTTATATTAACATATTACAAACATTCATTTCATTCATGCACTATGCATTACCTACATGTTTTATACATATGCATACATTATACATTCATATCATTTCATACATTAACATAGAGACATACAAACATGCACACATCATATATTTCATATCTTGCATTACCTTACATATCATGTTATATATTATCATTCATTTCTTTCATATATTACATTATCTTTAAGTTGAATACATCATATATGGATATAATACATTATCTTGCATGCTTGTATTCATATATTATATTCTATATTACCTATATACATGTATTTCCTCCATTCATTTATGCTTGCATCATATTCTCTACATTACCATACATGTTATCATTATATATTGCATTACAATATTTATATATTATGTATTCATATCTATCATTACATATATATCTTGCATTCATATATAGCATTCATTATATACTTTTATGCATACATTGTATATCATTCTTTCATTCATGCATTGCTTATATGCATTATATTAATTTCATTCCTACATGCTTGCATTCAACCATATATATACATTAATGTAAAGATAATATATATCATATATATATATCATTTCATTCATCTAACATATCACGCATTACATACTCTTTATTTATTTAATATCCATACTACATAGGCTCATAGGTTACACAAAATGCATATATCGTATAGTCACTCTTCTACTTAAAACCAATACTGTACCAATAGGGCATTCACTAAATTCTAGGATATAAGTATGCCGTAGCCCTTTGTGTTAGCTTTCCGAAACTTTAAACGGATCGTATTTTTGTGTCCGGAAGCTCCCGGAATCGCGAAAATACCGAAACACGTTCGTCTTTCGTACAGCTGACACTCAAATAATTCTACAAAAAGTTACAGAAAGAATTTGGCTTACTAAAATATATATTTGGAAAGCTAACTTTGATACGGTTCTTTAAAAAAAATGGGAGATAAATCGGAGTTCTAAGCTAAAAGTTATGACATTTTCTAAGTTGCTTTGGTTAATAAAAACATGGATGAAAATTATGATGGATTTGACAAAAGAACACATATAGGCCAAGATACTTGCATACAAACATAGGTATCCAAATGAAACTCATTCTAACTATCCTAACAAAGATCAATCCACTCTCTAACTATTATAAAACTAAATTTAAATATCTATTTAAACTATTATCATACATACATACACATGGGGTGTCCTAATTTGGGTTCTATCAAGTTGGACACAAGACACATATCTAAAATCCTCAAGAGAGCTCCAAATGGTCTCAAATTTGAATCTAAATGGGACACATGCATGAGGATGGATCCTATGGATTCAAAACTAATTTATATGTAAAGGAAATCGATTTAGAGGATGGGTTTTACCTATTGGGAGTGGAATCCCAATGAAATCCTTTAGGACATGGCTCCGATACAAAGATCCCTCAAAGTGGACACTCCTCCTTGCACTCCTCTTCTAATCCTTGGTAGCACCCTTCCCTTGGAGAATGGGAATGGTTGAGGGAAGGTTTGGTAAAGGAATAATTTAATTTGGACATCAAATCAATGGGAAGGCTCTCTAAAATTGGAAAAGAACAAAAGAAAAATAAAAGAGGCAAGATTGTAATGAATGAAATGAACCATACGCCTCGATCAGGGCGCATCGTTCATACGCCTCCATCAGCAATCAATACGTGGTGTCCCCGCGTTCAGGCGCATCCTACATGCGCGCATGAGCAGCCAGCCTGCAAAACTATAAAGAGAGGGACCATCTCCTTCTTCCACACCTACCTACGTACACACAGACCAACCTCCACAACGAACAGACAGAGACTTTGCACCACCAGAGAGGCAGATACAAACACTCAACGTCTTCCTCTTCTCAGCAAGCTCCAGCACCCAGAGCAATCAATACCTTCAGAGAATCGATAACCGTCGTCAGATCGTCAACGGAGTCAACGCATTACCACTCGCTCCATCGGCACTAGGGACCCAGATTAAACAAAAGTGTACTCCTAGGACTACATCTAAGTCCTACATTGTAACACTGTTCTGTTTGTATTAAAATTTGTAATCAAAGAATTTTAATGGCAAACACTCCCTCGGCTTCATATTTATGTTCTGGTCTAATTTGGCAATCTGTGACCTAGTTCCTATCAGAGATATAACAGAGTCTTGATCTCCACTGCCAAAATCAGACAAGAAACATGGCCAAGTATCAGAAACATCAAGGCAACAAAACATATTGGTGTCAGAAAGTTTCCAAGTAATTAGAGTCTACACAGACCAACAAGTTGGTTTACCATGAACCTAAAAATCCACACCGGCAGTCTCTTCTTAACTAGGTGCACCAAGATCGAAATTATATCTGCAAGCTGATCGTTGGCACTGTAGTCGACAATACTGCACCAAAAGGAAAATTATTGATGTAGTGTTCTAGATGGGTGTAGGCACGAAGATGGAAGGTGAAGTATTTTAGGACTTTGACAGATTGATTTAATTATGTCTTCCAAAGTTTAAAAAGAAGCATACAATCTGTGTTTCATGCAATTATCCTATTAGATGAAAAAAATAAGGGGTTTGCATAGATTCAACAAAAGGATTGCGAATTTTTTATCACAATCTCAGCAAGTTGCCCACATTTTTTTTTGATGAGTTCCTTCATTACTTGCTTCAAGTGCAGCATGATTTTACAAACACTGGATTAATTTTAACTTGTTTCTATTTTTAATGTTTTATCATTTAATTTATTGCAGGTTGGCTTGCCTGTTCGAGTAAAGACTTTCACAGCAATAAAGCTTACAAGATACCTTAGGTGGTTGGGACATGAAACCAAATATTTCAATGTTGCTATAGAGGCTGCTAAACTTTTGGAATCACAATGGAAGCTGAGCAGTCAATTTTTTGTTAGACATAAAATTTCAATGTTGCTATAGGTCTTAGAATGTGTACCTTTATGCAATGTATCAGCTATTGTATTCTCAATGTGACTGTATCTTAACTAATGAAACGAATTATTACAAATAATAATGTGTTTTATTGATTGTTACATCAACATTTATATACTCTTATATTATATTTAATATTAATTGTTAGTGATAAAAATGTAATTTGGAGCACTATATTATTTTGTTGCAACAAAAATTATCTACTTTTTGCAACAATTTTTTTATTGAAAATATTCATTTTTCGTAAATTTTATCAAACTTTTGCCACAATGAGAAAAGTATTTGTGATTAAAAATTTGTTGCCAATAAAAGTATGCAGGAACAAAAATATTTGTTGCAAACAAAAATATATGCAACAAAACCATTTTGTTGCAATAAAATACTATAGACAACAAAATATTTGTTGGAAATAAAATTATTTATAACAAAATTATTTGTTTCAAAAGAACATTATTTACAACGAGAACTATTTTGTTGCTAAGTTTGCAACGAACCAAAAAAACGTTGCAAAAGACCTTTTGGTACGCACTTATGGCGACGAATTGGATGACGAAAATGTTTTGTTGCAAATACCCTTTTGTAACAAATTAATAATTTTTTGCAACGATTTTTTCTGCTGCAAAATTGTATTTTCTTGTAGTGGCCGTTTGTTCTAGCAAGCCAGGCTCAGCTAGTATACTTTACCAGCTATCCAAAACGAGGAGCCGGGAGATCAGATTGGTGGGCAGTCTGTAAGACTAAAGCTCGAAATGCCTTCGATGTCGACGAGATAGCTTATCAGGAAGACGAACTACCTCTTATTACAAATATTGTTGATGTGGACTCAACGGAAGTTCCTCATGACATGTTTCATCAATTAGAAGAGGTAGAAGTATCGGAAGAGGAAGAGGAAGTTGATAGAAGTGAAGATGAAGAGGAAGAGGAAGAGGAAGGGGAAGAGGAAGAGGAAGAGGAACAAGATGAATTTTCAGAAGAGGATTGAATATGTTTAATTTTCAGATGTAGTATGGTTTACTTTTATTTTTTCAGATGTAGTATAGTTTACTTTTGTTTTAGCAATGTTAATAAGCGACGTTTTCAGATGTAGTATGGTTTACTTTTGTTTTTTTTCATATATAGTATGGTTTACTTTGCGACATTCCCTGGCTGTAGTATGGTATATTTTTTTTAAGATGTAGTATGGTATACTTCTGTATTTTTTCAGATATGGCTCGACGTGGAGCATTTGGTTCCGGTCCTGGTGGGAGTCGACGACCCCGACCGTCTCCATCTACCACTCCTACCGACTCCTTATCCTCCCGCACTCCAGTATACACTAGCGATCTAGTCGTCGACAGTGCCTCCATACCCGGCTCTAGCAATTCGAGGCTAGGGCCTTCTTCTTCTACGCAGCCAGTACCGTCGAGTATTCCAGAGGTCAACCCCACTATTGAGGAGCAGGCCGAGGCCGAGGCCCACGTCGAGGTCGAGGGCGATGGCGAGGCCCATGCCGACGGCGAGGGTGAGGCCGAGACCGAGGGGCAAGCTGCGGGCAGGGACAGGGGCAGGGGCATAGTGCAGCTCCCATTTGAGACGGATCCTCCGTGTCGCCCGGATGGGGATCTGAGGTTAGAGATTTGGGCCTGTACTCGGACCAAGCGGTAAGTAAAATTGTTGCATTTAATTTGTTTAAATTTATTATAAACTTGTTTAATAAATTTTAATTTCCATTTTACAGGTATCATCCCTCCTCCATACACCGGTCGCTGGGTACATTCCTGCGACAGAACTACGGGGAGGGGGCCTGGATCAACTGGAGGGATGTTCCGGCCGACAGTAAGGCCTTCTGGTTTGAGCACTTTTCGGTACGTAAAAGTTTATTTCCTTTTAACATTTAGTATGTTACGTTATAACTTATGTACTTCTATGATTTTTTCAGCGGACTTACTTCTTCCCTCCCCACCGTGCCACTGCTGTCGAGGCTATATTTCCGACACCGCCAGCAAGCTCATTAGGGACGCGATCATCGACCAAAAGGATTGCGACCGCCAGGGAGAGCCTATTCAGGGTTGGATCTCTACCGCCGACTGGATGGTAATGAAGAGGAGATTCGAGGAGGAAGCCTACAAGGAGAAGTCCACGAAGTCTAACAGAGCACGACAGGCGGGGTCGCAGTGGTGTGGTGTATCAAGGTCCATCATGGATTTCTTCATCCGTATGGTACGTATCTTGCCGTATACCCATAATTAATACTTTATAGTAATATATTTCTTTCAACTTAACTGACAATGTCACCCCCAGTTTTCAAATTAGGGGTATTTTTGTCATTTTTCAAGTTTTATAATTTTTAGGAATTTTATTTGATTTTATGTGATTTTTAGGGATTTATTTGATTTAGTTTGAATTTTATCCAATTTGGACTTAAATTGGAGACCCGGGTAGTATGGACACTAGTGGGACCCACATACTAGCTGGGCTTGGCCCACATACCATTCTAACTAGGCTATAAACCATAAACTCTACTTCCATGGCTTAATTAGTCATTTTAGAGGCTTAATTAGTTAATTAGAGTCAAACCAAAACAAACCGAACCAAACCAAATTCAATTCGAACCAAACCAAGTCTATTGGGTTTGGGGGCTTATTGGGTCTCCACCCAAACCCAATAAACCCCATGGTCGGCCAAGTAGAGGAGCACCCTCCCCTTTGCTTCTTCATAAAGCAAACTCTCTCTCTCTCTCTCTCCATTTCACTTTCTTTCAAAAGCTCTCCTTCTTCTTCAAGCAACCAAACTTTAGGTAAGCTTTAAATTCCCCATTTAATTCTCTTTAGCATTTAT
This sequence comes from Iris pallida, assembly GCA_029216955.1. Classification (NCBI taxonomy): domain Eukaryota; kingdom Viridiplantae; phylum Streptophyta; class Magnoliopsida; order Asparagales; family Iridaceae; genus Iris; species Iris pallida. The sequence goes on from JANAVB010033420.1 coordinate 5,835,403, forward strand.
GGCTTTCACAATAATTGTAGAGGAGATGATTCTCCACACTTTGACCATAGATTTACAAGTTTCCCCTAAAATCTAGTTTTAGGATTTATTGGGGTTTTCTTCATTAGAGTATATATATATATATATATATATATATATATATATATATATATATATATATATATATATATATATATATATATATATATTTAAAAAAAAATATATATATATATATATATTTATATATATATATATATATATATATATATTATTATATGTATTTGTGTGTTTGTGTGAGAGTGGTGGTGAGAGTGTGTGTCATGAGAGTGGTTGTGTGAGTGTGTGCTTGTGTGAGTATGTGAGAGTATGTGTGTGTGTGAGTGTGTTAGAGTGTGTATATATATATATATATATATATATATATATATATATATGTGTGTGTGTGTGTGTGTGTGTGTGTGTGTGTGTGTGTGTGTGTGTGTGTGTGTGTGTGTGTGTGTGTGTGTATTTATATATATAGATATATGGGTATGTATTTATATATTTGTAGAGATGTGTGTGTGTGTGTATATGTATATATTCTTATGAGACGTGAAGGAATAGGGAGAGAGAGTCAAGAACCCGCCCACCTTAAGCCGATACGCCTTGCCGTCTCGCCGATTGAAGCGTCTCGCTTCCATAACTCGATCGCATAGCTAACTCCCAGACTTAGCCATTCCTTTGAACTACTCGGTTGACTTGGCCTATCACGCCCATACCACGATCCGTAACCCAGCATAAAGGCATAGCCTGCACACCAGATCAACTAACATTAGCACTTGCTCAACGGGACTTATTCTTTTGCATCGGTTCGATTCATAGATTCCAACCGACTCAAAGATTACCTTTGGCCAACGTAACACTTGTATCGATTCGCACCGATACCTCATCGGGTCAACGCAACTCTTCGAGTCAATGACTCAACATAATGTACCGTGCGGAGCGGGGCATTACATAATATACCACTTAAAATCAGGTTCGTCCTCGAACCAAAACCAACACTTAGTCCAAGTGCCTCGTATAGATCGCTTCACGATCTCGTACTACTATCGTTGGAATCATACATCTTAGTTTGTATCACACACATATTTTACGCGTCCTACCAATATATGCATTTCAGCCAAGCTCGGTTGTAGGATATCGGGACAACTAACAAGCTCAACATAAATTCTCAAGCCTCAATCAGTCTATACTACTTAGTCATATATTAGCGCTTATTCCCAAAATGCTCCTCGTATGCATCATCCCATAACATGTGATCCTCTTCCAAACATTTCTGTACATAACTTGATTCAAATCCGTAACTTCAATCTCATAAGTTTCTCGCCGGCCACCTAACACTCGCATTGTACAAGTCATTGCGCATCCGATCGCAACAAGCTCCCTCATCGCCTACTCGCCCAACCGTTTCCTATTTCTCGCATAACTCAAGTCTTTCATCCAATCATTCATAATGCTTGGCCTTAATGACATGGACTAAGTCCACATGTCTCAAATTCCTTTACCTACAATCCGTACTAAGTCTCGCACATAACTATTCCAACATGATCCACATTTCCGAACCATATTGGTATCGCGTCTGGGGCTACCCCCGCTAGGTAACTTATCCAGACATCATGCTCGCGCCCTCCCGACACAAGAGGTCAACTTGAGTCTACGATGCTCAAAGGCAACAATCTTTCCGACCCAAGGTCTCTTACGATACGCATATCTCTGATACTCGACCGAGTACGAATCCTTTACTCAATCTCGAATCAATCCCGACTAATTCGTTCCGTAACATAGATCGCACGCTCAACACACATAGCCTAACCGTTACTCAAGCCGATCTACGACACAACTCTTAGTGTCGTTCTACTATCCATCGCTCTCGCGCATTGTAAAATTCTTACAATCGCCTTACCGCATCACTACGCTAGGTACGTTCCTCAACGTCTATTCGATCCAACATACTTTTCTTGACCATATCGATTCTAGTACTTGCTAACTTTCGAGACACGATACTCACTCGCTTAGACTTATCCTCAACATGCACTACCTCATCCTTCATCCTCGACAAAATTTCTTATGCGACTTCCTTAGGGTCCTCCTATGGTTTCCTACATTCACTTGATTTGGCGGTCAAGTCTTCTAGGGTCATCTGCCCCGAAACTACGCTCGATAATTGAAGATCATCAACGAGGGACAGTTACAACGAACCATGCTATATCCTATCGCGGAGCCAAATCAATTCTCGATGATTCCTATGAGACTTTATCCAACCCGACGTATCAATCCACAATTTATCTACCTCTCGCGCAACTGACGCGTCGTTGCTACTCGAATGACTCATGCGCTTGCGCGCCGTTACTACTCGAATCACTCGTGTATTACCGTCGACTATCCTTGCCAGTCATATGACATCTACTGGCCTCAAGTCCGAGTTTACCTATCCGTGATCATAGCTCGACACATTCCGTACTCATCAAAATCATCCTCGAACAACTTTCGTATCAAACCACAAGTCCATATCAAATTTGCCACACCTTGCAAGTTCGATCATCCCCGCTGGATGAATCACCATACCAGCGCTCACGCGGAATGATCGTTCTAATTTGACGTGACGCATGTGCGAGGCTGATGTTGCGCTCGCTCAAGACAAGAATGTCAACATAGTGGTGATCCGCGAAGAAATCCAGATACTTTCGTTTTCATCCAAGTAATACACATCCACTCTTAGGCTTTCCGAAGCACTCCTACCGTTATCATCCCAATTGCCATAACTTAACTTGCATCTTGTTCATCCAACAACAATGCTCAACATAATTTTCGTTCATTCGATCAGAGTATCCCCGAGTTATTACATATCGTCTTTGATACGCCTCAATACCATCGTCGATATGCATAACTTGAACATCTTCCTTTCTCATAAGCTTAAATTCGTTGCAATCACTGCCGTTATCCGAACTCGAATACGAATCAAGTCTTGCACACATCAAGATTTATTTTGTTGTAATTATCTATCATCTTCACGACATAATTTCCAATTCACATATCCATTCTCATATCCCTAAATCGCACTTCCAAACCGTGCTACCGACTCATCGCGCTAACCCAAATTCGTTCGTACGATTTCTCCGTACCTACTCGATTCATTCCGAACGGTTTTCATACCGACTTAACTCAACATAAGTTCGACCGGGTCGACTATTTCCTCAACGTGACATTCCTTCGCTATGCTCAGCCTATCGTTCGACTCAATTCATCGTAGCATACTTGTATCGACTTCTCTCAAGTCAGTCCCACTCGAGTCTCGGCACTACTCCGTTTGCGGACAACATATCGTAACAATACAATCGTCTCGATGTAACCTATCGTAAGTCGCCAACCAGCTTAACATAACTATCGCTAAGTGGTATTCCATATACCACTCAGGATCGAGCCTATCGTTATCGACACAATACTTCGCTATACTTGCTCGCATAATTGGTATTGCATATACCACTCGAACTTAAGTCATTACTCGACTTCACACTCCGCATACGTCCAACGTCTATCTTCCAATCAACTATCCCGTATGGCGATCCTTCCGATCCCAGCTCTAGCGTTCGCTCAAGTTTGACACACATTCCATTTAACCGTATCTTAGCAATCATATCGATCGCACACGCAATATTTGCTTATTCAAAGCTCAACGCGACATTCGGCCAACACACATGTTCGCCTACTCAACTCGACTTAGCGACCAACTCGACCTGTACTATCGCATCCGCGATCATCCAATTTCACTCGTTACAACTCGTGCAACAACTCATTCTCGATACTTATGGTCTTTACTCGATCTCGTGCAACATATCGCTATCCATCCGCATAGCCATACAACACGCATCATATCATATCGACTCGTTGCACCGATGCAACAAACGATCCACGACTTGATGCACTCCGGGCAACCAACAACACATAGCCGTTCGTATAGCAACATAACACGTATCGCCTCACATATCGATCCGTTGCGCCTTGTGCGACCAACAACGCATATTTCATTGCACTTCGTGCAACCAACATCATCATATTTATTGCACTTCGTGCAACCAACACTCCATAACTCGTTGCACCGCGTGCAACCAACGTTCTTTGATGGCACCCGGAGATAGCGTGATAGTCACGACATACTTGTGGCAGACGTACGCACTTAATATAGACTTATTGTATGGAACGTCCAATGTAGCGTCGAGCAGATCCATGAGCTATGCGGTTGCGGAAACAACTTAGAGTCAACCGAATTTGATAGCGAAGCAACTGAGGGTCAAAGAGATTCACGTACGGTCCAAAGGATGGAACCGCTCTGATACCAACTTGTAACGTACGCCCCGATCTGGGAAATCGCTCGTCCTCGCTAGATTTTACCCAAATCATCGTCCTCGCTGGGGCGTGATACCGCACGAGCCTGGAGTTGCGCTCGTGCAAGGCAAGATAACAGGTTCACATAGAACTATCTCAATTTGATAACATAAGCAGCGGAAGAAAACAAGAATAACATAAGAATCTCTTTTATTGATTATGAACTGAAGGTTACAAAGGCTCTGAATAGCCTAACACATATGCCAATTGGCTACAACGCTCATGATCTCTCTAGCTCACAAAGGATTATATTGTTCCATACATTATGCCTCTTTATAGCCACCAAGTAGTCTTCGGCCGAACATCTCCATGTCGCAAGTCCGAACGCCTATGCGGTAGCTCCTCTTGAACGCCAAGGACTCCATGCCTCGGCACGTCCAAGCCAAGCCCCGCCCCGAGCCGATCATAACCTGAGCCTGCACATAAACTAGTGGGGTATTAGTGCTTTCGTCCTCGCTTCGCACTGATCAAGACCCGCTCGCACCCAAACCAAACACTTAATCATTTAGTGAGCATGCATCTTAATTTGTGATCTTTCTATTTAGCCTTAGGATCAGTTTCATGGCAAAACTTAAACATAGCACATTATCGTAAATGTGTCCCAAACCGTGTTCCTGCAGCAGATACAGTTAGCCATAATATGAACATAAACATAGTGCTCGTGCTTATCTCAGTCCCATATTCCCTAGCCTGCAATGGTTAGCACTTAACATAAGCCATCGTACATTTCACACAACTAGCCGACCATAAACTTAAACATGCATAAGGGTGGCAGGCCCTGCGCCTGCACCCAACTCTCATCTCAGCCCACCGACCGTATCTATATGAAGGTCACGGTGTTTCGTACCATAATGGACTTGGCATCTCATATGTGTAAGCCTACAATTGCTTCGATACGGGTTGCTAGCCCAGTATCCGAAGGATCCCAAACTTACGGATATCATAGCTTATCACAGCACTGGACGGTCGTAATTCGTCCGAGTGTTGTGCACCATAAATACCACACATAATTCCCTCCTAGGCCGAACGGTCCTGGCACCCCGGCGTAACCGTTCGAGGGAAGCCGTACCCGTGCACGGGCCATCCGAGTCCATTGACCATGCAATACGCGCCATAGCAAACACAGATAACAATCCAACCAAATCCTCCGTTTCATAAACATAGTCTCGTTCCATAAACTGTTTCCCGTGCCATAAACGGTTTTCCGTGCCATAAACATAATCCACCATTCATATGTGGAGCTCCGTCGGCGTTATGCCCCAACACATCCATATTGATGCACGACGCCCAACGGCTTAGTTATCTCATTTTATTCAGTGCGTACCATTCGTAAGTTATTCACATAGCCTAATTCCGTAGTTACTCAGTCATTTCAAAGCATAAGTGTCCGAGGGCACGCTCAGCACCGTAATCAATGTTCTGCGCCTAATATTCAATGTTCTCGGAGCCGTACACATGATGCACATCTCATTATCATCTTTCAATGTTCTACCATCATGCCCTATCGCGACCAGTGCACTTGATGCACGTTGCTTCAATTGTTCGATTGTTCAATATTCTATCTTAGTGTTCGATACATACTCAAACCTTTCGTCGCCGAGCCATGCTCGCTAACTCATTCGTTACTTACGTATACAATGACATATATTCTTATTAGACGTGAAGGAATAGGGAGAGAGAGTCAAGAACCCGCCCACCTTAAGTCGATACGCCTTGCCATCTTGCCGATTGAAGTGTCTCGCTTCCATAACTCGATTGCATAGCTAACTCCCAGACTTAGCCATTCCTTTGAACTACTCGGTTGACTTGGCCTATCGCGCCCATACCACGATCCGTAACCCAGTATAAAGGCATAGCCTGCACACCAGTTCAACTAACATTAGCACTTGCTCAACGGGACTTATTCTTTTGCATCGGTTCGATTCATAGATTCCAACCGACTCAAAGCTTACCTTTGGCCAACGTAACACTTGTATCGATTCGCACCGATACCTCATCGGGTCAACGCAACTCTTCGAGTCAATGACTCAACATAATGCACCGTATGGAGCGGGGCTTTACAGGGAGCACGGGTCAAAATACCAAGCGTAGGTAGGCTACCTTGGTTTTCACCTAGGCTAAAAATTTACCTTAGAAAAGGGTAAATTAGGATATTGGCCTACGGCCAAGATAAGGGTTTAGGAGTCCAAGATAGACTTGGATATGGGTTGTAAGGGTTGGTAATGATTAGAAATAGTCGCCTAGACATAGTCTTGACCTTGGTTGACCACAGTTGATTTTTTAGACCAAGAGTCAACTATGGGTCAACACTTTATCCAATTTAGTCCCAAATTCCATTAAACTTGGGCAGTTGACCAAAAGACAACTATTAGTCACCATTAACCTAGGATTGACCTAGGGTTGACCAAGAGTTGACCGGAGTTGACCCGTTGACCAAAAGTCAACTGTAAGTCAACTTTCGACCTAGTTTGATACGGGTTGACTTCCAATACTCTTCCATGACCAAAGTTGACCCAACTAGACTTATCTTGACCTAGAATGGCTTAATAGGGTTTAATTTGATTTGACTTTACTTCCTAAATATAGTATTGATACGTCTTGTTCTCTATAGGTCCTCGAGATGCTGCATTGGATACCGTTGACATATTTCATCATATTACAGGCGAGTACATTCTCTGACACTTTTCCAATTTACGATGATTGTTATAATTCATGTAATTAGTGTAGATATGCTTGTTCTCGACACATTGGTCACACGGATTGGTATTCATAGATCCCGACATGAGATGTTATTCCTCGTTATCTTGGTATATCTTGTGCAAGCCCCTTTGTAGTTCTTGTGCAGTATATGGACACCGATTCTCGAGGAGACTTGCTCCCTTCTTGTAGAATCTCGTGTCATAACGTGTCTTGCTTGTATCCACTCTACCAGTCGGGAGCGGGGAGTATTAGTGTAGATATGTGGTCAAAGCCTATTGTGCACCCATTGTGCACCTATTGATTGTGAGTGTTGATCATACACCCCACGTATGATTAGCCAGGCCTGTTACTATTTGTGTAAGTTCCCAAGCCGGTCACATATTGTAGCTAGTACTCACACACCTAGATATATGATTCTTGATTCTTGTACATGCCATGATCAGTTTACTTGCCTTATTCTAGCTCTAGATTTACAGCTTACCTTGCCATGATACTCACATGTACATTCCAAGATTTCTTGTATATACTCTCTATTTACAGTCTTATAGGTTTTGTCATATCTTGTGAACTGTTGTTAGTTGATTGTACTCGTTCCATCCTGACTGGATATGTTGACAAAATATTACAGATGCTGATGAGGGGGATTACAGTACCTACTACGGTTCGGATGACGTAGTGGGCTTAGACTTGGAGATCTTGGTCCAGCAGGGCTTAGCTCCGCATGACGAAACTTTACCTATTGCTTAGTTAGAGTAGGTCTTTTGTACTGGACCTTGTCTCCAGCTACTTTTGAGACTGTTATTATTATGGATTGTATTAGAAACTTGGACTTGTATATTATTTGTGTTTGGACTTGACAGGTTATATTTTATCGTCTTGTTGTCTTTATCTTTCAGTCTTTACTTTATCATCTTAGAGTTGTGATTGAGCACTCATATATATTTATTGCTTGTCCTCCGTTCGGAGTTGACCATATTCTCGACAGGTTATATATATATATATATATATATATATATATATATATATAAACTGTTGTTAGAGTAGAAAACCTACAGCGTTCCACGCCGTTTTTACGGTGAGGGCTGGGCGTTGTCACGGGCGCGTGCCCTTATAGCGGGTGCGGGTCGTGACAAACAAATCATATAATAATTTTGTAACAGGTTGAATCGGAAGAAGACCCGAATATGGTGACCTCGTTCCTCGCCACACACATGAAGGGGGAGCGGTTCGTAGACAACAAGGCCCGGGACACCTACGTAAGTTTTACTTAATGCTAGTTCATTAATATTAATTTTTAGTTACGTAGAAAATTCATATAGATGTTATTTCTAGGCCGAGTTTTAGAAGTTTTACTTAATGCTAGTGCATTAGTATTAATTTTTAGCGACCACGTGAGAATTCATATAGATATTATTTCTAGGCCGGGTTTTTGAGGCTTAGGGACGCCGGAACGACACGGTCAGAGGAGGCTGGTGCTAGCACTTTCCAGCAGCCCCCGGCCACCGCAGCTCAGTCAGATGACGAGGTGTGGATGAGGGCCGTTGGTGGCATGCATAGGGGTACGTACTATGATACGGGCTCCTATGGTGCCTTCATTGCGTCACAGGCCTCTGTGATCGCCACTAGTGTGCCCGGCCCCGTACATACTGAGTCACTCCGCCAGCAGCAGAGTGACGTCCTTGCGCAGATCGCTGCTCTGCGTAACGAGATGCTGGAGAGGATAGGGGTGCCGCATAAAGATGATTCTGCGCTCATCTTACGCTTTGAGAGGATGGAGGAGACTACGAAGGTGCTGCAACAGATGACCCTTGCTACGCAGCGGTTGGTCGAACAGATGCAGCTTTTCCAGGAGATGGCAGTAGAGCGACTGTCTGCTGGTACGTCAGGAGCATCGTCTACATCCGTCGGTGCATGGGAGGACATGCTCGTCCACCTATTGTCACCGGAGGAGTATCAGACGATCCTAACGTTACGACGACAGTCATCTGGTGGCGCTCCTCCTCCAGCACCGGGTCCAGCTCTAGGCGATCAGTAGTTTTGTTTTTGCATTTTTGGACTGTACTATATTTTTCACTTTGTACGTATTTGGGGATATTCAGTTTTTTCGTTGAGGATATTGGGTTTGTACGTGTTTGCGGATATTGATTTGGTTTATTCAGGATATTATATATTGACATTGTTTATTGCGGATAGTATTTTTTTCTTTATATTTTTTGTATATTCGGCGAACCCAGGGATTGGATTCTGTATTTTGTGTTTTGTATTATGTATTTTGGCTCAGGCTCTAGCTCCATTTGCATTCTGGAACCTTTTTTTTTCATATTTTTTTACCTTAGCGACGTTGTTAGCGACGTTATTATTCGTCGCTAAAATTTAGCGACGTTAGTAAATGTCGCTAAAAGCGTCGCTAAATGCTGATGTGGTACCACGTGGCACCATAATCTGATGTCAGCTCGTCGTCACCAAAATGTCGCAATAGTGTCGCTAAACGGCAACCACACGATAATGTTGCCTTATACGTCGCTAATTAGCGTCAACGACCAAACGTCGCAAATAACGTCGCTACTTAGCGACGTTAAAAATGTCGTCAAATAAGGTCGCCCTAGCGACGTTTTGCGGCGCTTTCTCGTTTAGCGACACATTTTTTTCGTCGTTTCCAAAATGTCGCCCAAAACGTCGCTAAATTCACTTAGCGACGCTTTCATCGAGTTTAGCGACGTAATATAACATCGCTAATCTGACAAATTTTTGTAGTGGCAGGTACATCGGGCTGACCTGGTACTACCTCTGTTCGGACTGCTGATTGTACGGGCTGAGCTGGCTAATCGGGATGGACTGGCACCTATGCCCTCGAGTTAACTCTCGACTCTTCGTCTGAATGCTGAGACTGATCCTCCATAAATGGCCTAACAAAAGATTACTGACCTGCCATAGGCAGAACCCAAACAAGATAACCGAAAGAATTAGGTACAGTGCCCCTGAAAGTTAAAGGGCACAAGGATCAAATCGAGAGGACAAGAAGGATCAACGATCAAGGCAGATATCAGGTCAAAGGATCAGAGATATAGAATAAGACGAAGGATATCAATAAAGGATAATCGTGATTGAGATATCTAAACATCAGTAACCTCCACATATCTAAAAAATCAGACCTGCATGGGCCACCACTAAAACTGTATCACGCCTCAATACCAGAATACTAGCAAGTGGGGACGGACAAGGCTAGCTACGTAATACCAAAGTACACTAGTACTTTGAAATCACGTATAAGCTGTCAAGATATGAGGGTTACTTCTACAAGCCAACAGTCGATCCTAGGTTAAAACCATCCTAGGTTTCTCAATCACATACAATTATACAAGGAGCAAGAAGTATGATCATCAGAAATACAATAGTAAAGCATCCCAAACCATTTATACATGGATGATCATGAAGCTAGTCATACAAAATAGAGAACTAGTAAGAGTAATAGTCATACATGATAAGCTCTAGTTGCAGTCTATAATACGCATATCATGTTTATGCCCGTAGGCTAAATGTTAAGGACCAAAACACGAGCTAAACTGTCACTCTCCGTTCCCAGAATACGTATTTTAATACATGTACTGCTTGAATATATTTATTTAATATTTATCATGTATTTGTTCTGTATTTAATTCCTTAAATTTTATGCTAATTATTTTTTTGTATTTTATTTTCTCTTTTTGCTTAGCTTTTGGTTTATTTTTGACTTGGGTTCGGCTTGGGTTGGTTTGTTTTTGGTTTATGGTGGTGCATCATGAACCTAACCCCTTACCTACCACCATCTCCATTTAAAGCCCAACTACTTTTTCTCTCTTCATTCATTCTCATTTACTCTTCTTCTTCTCCTTTAACCTCTCCTCTAACCTAAGAAAACCCATAGGCAAGTGCATCTTGCTTCCACATGAGAACCCATTTTTATGGTTCATTTATTTTTTTCTCGTGATTCTAAGATAGTTTAGAACTTGACATTTTGCATTTTGAAAGTTTTATTTTTGTAGATATAGAAATTTTCCTTTTTCGGATTTTGGTGGTTTGATCTATCAGACTTTCTTATTTTCAAGTTTTGACCATTCCAGGTTGTTGAGATTTGTGTTATACCCCATTTTGATCCACGTGTAACCTTATTCCTTTATTGAGCGTACTCCTTTATGCGTAAGCTTTATTCCTTTATGCGTAAACTTTCCTCACGCGTAAATTTTCTTTACGCGTATTTCATTGGGCATACTCTCCTGGCTTGACGTATTTCATTGAGCGTACTCCTTTGGCGTACATGGCATCCCTTATTATATCTTTACGCCTTTTTGGCATAAACTCGATATAATCAAGATGTGTTAATATTTTTAATACATATTGTTGTGTGGAGAGTGCACTGTGTCTCGATTGGTTTATGGATACCCAGTATGACTGGAACTTAATCCTGAGAGTTATAGACCCGACCATACTAAGAATTAGTTTGACTATCATGCCTTGTCACGAATTGACATTGATTGTTACCTCGACTAATGATTGATCATATGTTCCTAGTTAGAACTAAGAGACTGGCTAGTCGTCTTATTGAAATTGAATGAGACACGTTCATATTAACCATGAACCATCGCAATCGACTAGCCGATCCCGAATGTTGGCATATGGATACGTGCAGACTTCAACTTATTTTCTACAAAAGCAGCATGTGTACCTTACAGTCAAGGCATAATTATTCTGTGGCTAGGTTTGATTGTTGCATTATGCTATGTAAGACCTACAACCTAACCACAAGGGCATCTGTAACGCCCCAGTCCCAAAATACGTAGGACCAAGTACATAAACATGCCAGTTGTATACATACAAAATACATAGGTCTCGTATGAATACATAAGCTGTAAAATGCAGTAATCCAAGACAAACTAGATCTCATCCACAATAAAAAAATAATATATGAAAATTAACTTGATTATTTATGATACAATCGTTGGGCGGAGACAAAGTCCATTACCAACTATCTCAATGAAAGAAATGTACAAGAAATCGATCGATAAAATAGCAAGACGAACCAAGCGCAATCGTCTTTGAAGGAATGGAGAGAATCACTGCCTTGCCTGGAACACCTGCAATGAATCATGAAAGCACACACCTGGGGAATAACCAGGTCCTCAGACGGACGTAGCAAGATACAGGAAGAACAAGCTAATATGAACTGTCAGAATAATAATATATAAAGACTATCCTAGACACAAATATGCAAGGAGATTCTAACCGCCTAATGTACAATTTAGAGGATAACTTTCATGCGCATGGGTGGGATTTTAGGCTATGTGTACGTAACTGGCATCCAGTCATCTGTATCCGTCCGTAACGTTTAAAACGTCAGAGGGCATCTGCAAACAAATTGCCACAGTTCCATCCGGAGACTGTGGGTTACCTGTTTGGATTCCCATACGTACTAGCGACTGTCCTCCTCCAATATATTCCACACTGTTCAAGTCATGTCAATGGCTCGTCCAGTTTTGTAACTGCTTGAGTCTCTAAAACCCTAGTCATAGCAGTTACGATCATCCACCGTCACACGACTTTAGAGATAGCTAGTCCATAAGTCGTGCCCCTAATAAAATGCAGTGTAATGGCCAGCAGAGATATAAAAATATCCCGCAATAGGAGGGTAGTCCACTACAACTAAGTTAACATGCATATAGTAAAAATAAAACGACTAATAAAGTCGCTTGCACCCAAGTATGGCTTGGACGTGCAGTTTATAACAAAGAAAACTAACAATATGAAACAAAATAAATAATTTGACAGTTAATTAGCAAGATATACTTGCCTGGTAGACCGCCTGGTGTTGTGCGATAATCCAACAAGTCCTTGACATGGTTGCAGTTGACGTGCGTACGATCGTGTTTGCACAAAATAGTCGTACATGCCAAAAGTACGCAAGATGATCTCAATTGATGGGACGGACCATGCCATTGAGTCCAGAACATTCAGTTTAGCTAGGAACGATATGTAGAAGTCCAAATTCGAAAGGAAATAGGAATTTATACGATTTATCATGGGCATGATTCAATAATCGAAGAAAATTCATAAAAATATTTAGAACTATTTATGAAAATATTTACAATATTTTAGAAACTATATTTTACTAATCAAAATATTTTAAATAAATGCTTTAATAATCTAAAAATATCTTATAGACTAAAACTCAATTTTGTCCAGTATATATATTAGGTCAAAAATCATCTTTGGAAATTATATAGAAATACTATAAAAATAACTTAATACCATATTCTAGGTAACTACATGAAATATTTAGAGAACTATTTTTAGGGCCAAAGCATAATTATAATTAAGTATTGAAAAAGCTCATTAATCATTTAAAAACATATAGACTAAAAAAATATATATAATTTGAAAATTCTTTTTTTATTAGTACGATATATGTCTAGAAAATTAAAGAATAAAAAAAAAATCATTTTTAGAATAGATTTTAAGTTCGTAAAAAAATATACAAATGTTTGTAGAAAACTAACTTTTCATTTGTCAATATATATATATATATATATATATATATATATATATATATATATATATATATATATATATATATATATATATATATATATATACTTTAGAGTTATTTATTATCTTTCTACTAAATAAAAGAGAATAATATAATATGATAAAAATAATTAAAATAATTGCTAGTAAAATACTACTACTATTACTAATAATAATAATGGTAGTAATAATAATAATAATAATAATAATGATAGTAATAATAATAAAACATGGATTATGAACCAACACTAATCAGCAAAATAAAAAATAAATAAAATAAATAAGTAAAATACTAAAAATGGCAGTAGCTGTTCTCACTTTGGAAGTGAATAATAGGAAAGAGGGGGGAGAGAAAATATAGATTGGGAAAAAGGGGAGTGGCGTTCGAGAGGGGGTCGGGATCAACCGGCGGCGCTGGTCGGGCGCCGACGGGGAGAGGCGGAGGGAGCAGGCCTTGGTTCAAGTTGAGCTACTTCTCCTCTTCCCAGAGCAGTCATAGCCACGTTATGAGCATTCTCCATGCTTTTTCTCATAATCACGGTTTGCTTTTGATGAGCTTCCGTTTGAGCTCTCTGGGCTTTTAGCACTCCTCGTAGCAGACCTATGAGGTCGGTGGGGTCCACAGGCACCGGTGGGGCAGCTGGAGTGGGCAATACTGCAGGGGACTGCATCTCCGTCTGGAAAGATGATGGATCCGTCGTTGTATTATGGGGACGGTCGGCCAGCTGCCGAGGTGTAGGATCCGAACTTGGTTGGGGAGGCGGGGTATGATAGGGTGAAGATACCCCATCACCAGTAGGATTTGTAGCCATATTCTGGAAGGTTTAGGATATAAACATAAGCAAGGTAGCCTATCAATCTATAACAAGCAAAAATATTTATAATATATAACGGTCCTATGTTGTGACAAATTAATGTTCTTGTATTCTAAATGTCTCCAGATAAATTTTTCCTAAGTTGTTGATTGTTTTGACCTGTATGGGCCACCACTAAAAACATGTCACGACCCGGTCCCAATTTCTTGGGTCGAATCGGATCATGCCCAGCCTGCACCGTTGTTGAGATGGCGGCAGTAAGCTGTATCACTCATGCAGGTAATCAACAACACAGACTAATTGCCACAACTTTAATATTCCGATAATTAAAACTTGTCCAACAAAAGTTACAACTGATAATAGAAATAGTCTTTTTAAACAACAATAAATAGAAAATGACAACAGCTAAAAGATAGGCTCGTCATCTCCAAGTCCAGCATTATCTGGTAGCACAGCTGGATGCAACTCAGGATCATAATAGCTACTAATCAGTAGCTCTGCATCATCAATAGGACCTAAAAATATAGTCTCCAGTCAGGAGGGAGCAAAGTACAATTCATGATATTTTAACAATTGAAATAATAATGGAATTATGCACTTTTAAACAGTTTGAAATAAATAGTTTTCCAGCAGTTAAAACAGTATGATGTGAATAGGCAATGAATATGATCGGATTAGGTTGTACAGTTGTATCCTATTGGTACGATATGGCTTATCCCCATGTGTATGAGGGGCAAGCTAACACAGTCATTATACTATTTTGGATGTGGTCATACTCATTACACTACTCCCCCAGTACCCAACAGTTAAACAGTCAATGCTCTCAGAGAGAGTTTCGTGTTGCATCGTGGTTTAAACTTGCAATAAAATAATTACTAAATAATTGTAATCTACCACAAAATGTACTTGCCTTTGATTATGACTGGATTGGAATGTCTCCGGGATGAATTTCAGACTTGTCCTCGAAATTCTACAATCGAGAAGTCTGCCTTAGATTTCCAAAATTACCATGCTAGATGTGCTAGTTACAATCTCTAAATTTGTCCTAGTCAATTTTTTAATCTTTATTATACTAACACAAACAAAACTCGATTATCTAATGCGTTATATTTAATTATGATGGAAAGATCATTTTACATTTAATTTCGGAAAACTTTGTATTTATTGGTTTATTGGCAAAACTTGGTATTTTATAATTTATATAATAAAACTACATTTTTTTTAAATGTGAAAAACATGAAACTTGTTTAAATAATAACTTGTAATTTTTCCTGATTTATTTAATGTGAGAAAACAATATTGATTTTCTATAAAATAATTATTTTACTATTTTACGTGTTTACGTCAATCACAACCAGAAAAGAATAAAAATTTAACTAACTTATTATAAAACCACAGACAATAATAAAACTGGGCTTATGCCCTTTACAGACCATTTTACATGAATTTAAATAAGAAGAAAACTTTGGTTAGTCTCTAAAAATTATCCTACAATTGAATTACAAAATAAAATAATAATTTAAATTAAATTGAATTAATTTACGAGTCTCAGATATTGGTCCAATCGTCAAAAATAGCTAATGCCTCAACGTCCGGTAAAACCGGTTTCGTTTGCATTTCGCTAAGGCCCATTGACCGATACGGTCGTCGCCAAAATCCAATTTATAAATATTTTTGAAAACCGATTTGAAATCCATTTATAATGTTTTATAAAAATTTCGGCAGCATTCCCTCTATTTTCGGGACAACCCAAAACTGGAAAAATGTGCCACAACTACCAATCACAAGTCCCATACCAGGGAAACCCAATTTCCAACCAGAAAATAATAATAATATCCAAAACCCGAAAATAATATCCACAGCACGTTTTCGAAATTCGAAAAACCGAAATGAAACTCGAAAAACCCGAAATGAACTTTGGAAAACCGAAACGAACTTCGGAAAACTGAAACTCCTCGGAAATTCCAAAACCAACAGAACACTTAAAGAAAAAATAAGCCACAGAACCAATTCCGAATAGATTTCGGAAAACCAAACCCATAGAAATATTCCGAGAACTCACAGAACGTTTCCGAAAGGATTTTGGAAAATCTGAAAATGCCTCGTTTACCGAATTCCCAGGAAATTCGTAGACCAAATTCATCACAGACTATAAAATGGAAACGGGTAACTGGAATATACCAGAAATTGCTCGGCTAGAGCTCTCAGGTGAATTTTGGAGAAAAAGAACTCCGCGGACTCGAAACGATCCAGGAACACACAGACAGCGGGATCGGGGCCACGTGAAACCCAAAAACAGTGGATCGGGAACGACAGGGGGTCGGCGGCGTCAGGGCGGACGTGGACAGGGGCTCGGGGTCGGAGGGGCACGCGCAGAGGCGAGGCTCAGTGGCCGGCGGTTGGCCTGGGCCGCTGGGACAGCGACAGCGGGGGTCGCTTCTCGGGTCGCGGGGAAGTCAACGACGAGGAGCTGGCATGGAGGGGTCGCCACTCAGGGCGGGACGCGCCGGCTACGGAAAGGCTGCTGGAGGCGGGGCTCTTATCGGGTTGTCAGAAATTTAGGCTAGGGCACAGTTAGAACTTTGGGGAAATGGATGACAGGAATGAAAAGAAAGGTGGTTTATATAAGAGAAGAAATTGGGGTTACGGGAGGAGAGGAGACTCGGGGGTTTCGGAACCCAACGGCCATGGCCGTTCGGGGAGGTGAACGGAGGAGTTGTAGGTGGCGGCGGTTGGGAACAGAAGGTTCGGCCGAGCCAACGTATGGGAGAGGTGGTTTCCCTCAACTGATGGGTGAAAGAGAGTGAGTTTAATGAAACTCTTAAATAAAAGAATTGTTTTAAAGTCTCTCCCTCTCTCTAAAGTATTAAAGGGTTTAAGGATTAAAACCAAAGGCTTGGGTTTCATGGGCTTAACAAGACTTGGTCTCAAAAACTTGGGCTAAACAAATATAGTGGGCTAAAAGAAAATAATAGGGAAAGGGCTTTGAAAATGATAAATAATTTTTCTTTAGAAAAATATAACTAAACATTTTAAAATATTTTTAGTTTCAAAATGGGTTCGGGTCTGAGCCAGAAAATCAAAATCCAAGTTATTAATTTTCAAAAGTATTTTTCTATTAAATAATTTGAAAAACTAACTGGCAAACACACACTAATAAAATTTAAAATAAAACTGGAAAATTGCGGGATTCACAACAACTGAAATAAAAACTGAATAAACTGTCTTTTATTTATCAAAAAGATAAAACATCCTCCAGAGATTAGACTCATCAGCCCCAAGATCAACATCGTCCACGTAGAATGCTGGAAGAACAGCAGGGTAGAGCTCAGGGTCGTAATAACTACTAATCAGTAGCTCTGCATCATCAAAAGAACCTAAAAATATTGTCTCCAGTCAGGAGGGAGCAAAGTACAATTCATTATAATCCAACAATTGAAATAATAATAGAGTTATGTACTTTTAAACAATTTGAAATAAATAGTTCTCCAGCAGTTAAAATATTGTGATGTGAATAGGCAATAAATATGACCGAATTGGGTTGTACAGTTGTATCCTATTGATACGATATGGCTTATCCCCGTGTGTATGAGGGGTAAGCTAACACAGTCAGTATACTACTTTGGATGTGGTCATACTCATTACACTACTCCCCCAGTATCCAACAGTCAATCAGTCAATGCTCTCAGAGAGTTCCGTGTTGCATCGTGGTTTAAACTTGCAATAAAACGATTACTAAATAATTGGTAAACTAACACAAATTGTACTTGCCTTGATTACGACTGGATTCAATGTTGGTTCCGGGATGATGCTAGTACAGTCCTCGAAACCCTATAATTGAGAATTCCTGACTTAGCACCAATATTCAATCCATATCTAGGTGTGCTAGTTACAATCTCTAGTATTTGTCCTAGTCAAATTTTAGGTTATTTACAACTCTACTTAGAGTGCGCTTATCGAGGTGAGTTACTATCTTACGAAAAAAAGTCAATTTAACTTTGTATTTGGAAAAACTCGTAGTTATTGATTTACTTGGTAAAACTTTGTATTTTGTATTATATATAAAATTAATATTTTTCATTAAATGAGAAAACGTGAATTTGCAATAAACTTGTAATTTTCTAATTATTTTATTGTGAGAAAATGATATTAAATCTTATAAAATAATTATATTATCATTTTACGTTTTACGTCAATCAACCAACCAGAAATAAAATAAAAACTACACTACAATATTACAGGCCACAGAAAATAAAGATAAAAGCTGGGCTTTTGCCCTTACAACACTTTACATAAATTAAATGAATTAAAAATAATTAAATTTGCTGGTGAACTCTGAACGCCGGGAAGCGGTCCATTCAGTAGGCCGAGGCCCTGCACCAAAAATACGATTGGCCAGTAGCTAGTTCTAAATAATAATTAATATTATTAAATATAAAATAAAAGAAATGGTCTCAGACTTGGTCCCAAAAATCATGTTTGCAAATAGCTAATGCCTCAACGTCCGAAATAATGCCGGTTTCGTTTGCATTTCGCTAAGGGCCCATTGACCGATACGGTCGTCGCCCGAAAGGTATCCAAAACCAACAAAACTAATCGAAAAACCTTTTAATAATTCTTTGCAAAGGCCGGTTTTGAAAATAGTATTTTGAAATCATTTGAGAAAAATTTGGGCAGCAACTCCTTTGTAACTGGGATAACCCAATCCTGGGATAATGCCAAAAACACAACCAGTAAAATATCCCAAACCAGGGATCCAAACCAATCCACAAATATTCTAACCCAGAAGATATCACAAAGCTAAAAACAAAACCCAGCACAATATAACCACGGAATCGTTCCGAAACGAAGTTCGAAAAGTAACGAAAAGCCACAGAACCATTCCAAGAATTGTCACAGAACCAAAGTAGTATGGTTTCGAAAAAACCCAAGTTTAACTCGGAAATTCCAAGAAACCACAGAACCTAATCAAAACCAACCAAAACTAATCGCCATACCATGAGTAACCAACTCAAGGCAAAGAATCCAACCCACAGCATCAAAACACCAAAGCCAAAAACTACCAAATCATTCCGAAATGGAATTCAAAAATTCCGAAAACACAACAGCAACTATCGAAACCGAATCCCCTGACGGGATCGGGGACCGTGTCATCATCAACACTTAAGGGAGGGACACGGAAACACGAGATATACCTCGGGTGCTCGACTAGAGCTCTCAGATGTATAATAGGAAAAGAAGGCGAATCCCGCGAACTCGGAACAATCCAGAACACGCGGACAGCGGGATCGAAAATAAGGGAAACCACGGACAGCAGGTCGGGGTACGTAACTCAGTCTCGGGACGGAGCGGAAAAGGGCGGTCGAGAGGGGCGCGGGAACAGGGGCTCTGGCCGGCCGGATCGGGGACCACAGGAGGTCGGCGAGAGAGCGCCGACCTGGACGGTCGAGAACGGCGGCGGGGGTCGCCGGCGTCGGGGCTGGCGCCGGAGGGACGCGGCTGGGTGCGGCCTGGAAGCGGCGGCGGGGAATCGGGGTTCGCCAGAAGGGGTGCGGTCGGCTAGGTTGTGGCTAGGGATTTTGATTTGGGGAAATGGATGGAGTGAGTGATGGAGAGGGATGAAGGGAGGGGTTAATATATATAGGGGAAATTTGGGGTTACGGAAATGAAGGGGCGGCCAAACGTTTGGGAGCCGAAGGGGGTCGGCCTGGAGGTTGGGGAAAGAAAATAGAACCCTTTTCCTTCACTGGTGAAATGAATGAGAGTTTTAAGAGAGCAGTAAAAGTTGTAAATAAAGAAAATAATTTCTTTTCTTATGTAAAAATTTTAGTGTTCAATATTACTAATGAACTTAAGGATTTTATTTCAAAAAAATCGAAATTGGGTTCAAGTCAGGTTCGGGTCAGGACCAACATTCAAAATTCCAGGATAAGCTATTTTTCTAAAAATATGGTTTTCTATAAAAATGATAATAATTAATTTTACGGGTTTTGACTAAACTCTAAGATTCCAGAAATAATAATTTTTCTAAAAAAATAATTTTTTTCTAATTTATCATCTAATAATGATTTATATAAAAAAATTAGCTAATTAAATTATTCAATTAATGAACTGGAAATTTACGGGTTTTACAACCTTCCCTCCTTAGAAAATTTTATCCTCGAAATTAAAGGATAGGTTTAGGAATTACCTCAGGTCTCAAATAGATACGGATACTGCTCCCGTATCTCATCTTCTCGCTCCAAGGTAGACTCGCCTGGAGAATTGTATCGCCACATAACTCTGACTATGGGCGTCACAGAGTTCATGGTTCTCTTCTCACCTCTGTATAGAATCGCCACTGGCTTCTCTGGCACTGTAAGGCTGGGTCCAATCTCCATCTCTGAATGGTCCAAGATGTGACTCGGATCGGGGATGTAGCGTCTGAGCTGTGAAACAGGGAAGACGTTGTGCACGCCATCAAGATTAGCTGGTAGAGCTAATCGGTACGCTACTTCTCCAATTTGGCTCAAAACTTCGAATGGGCCGACGTACCTGGGGCTCAGCTTTCCTGCTCTGCCAAATCTGATAGTTCCTTTGGTAGGGGAGATCTTCACGAACACACTGTCTCCTTCTTCGAACTCCAATGGTCGGTGACTGCTATCAGCCCAATGCTTCTGTCTGTCCTGAGCAATCCTGAGCTTGTCTCTAATCATCTTTACCTTCTTTGCTGCATCGGTCACCATTTCAGGTCCAAGCAGCACTCTTTCTCCTACGTCGTCCCAAGCAAGTGGAGTGCGGCAACGACGTCCATAGAGTGCCTCGAACGGTGTCATACCGATGCTGGCTTGGTAGCTGTTGTTGTAGGAGAACTCTACCAAGTGCAAGTGGTCTTTCCAAGACCCTCCAAATTCTAAGACGCAAGATCTCAGCATATCTTCTAGCGTCTGGATGGTCCTCTCCGATTGTCCGTCAATTTGGGGATGATAGGTGGTGCTGAACTTCAGTTGTGTTCCCAAACTGTAATGCAAACTTTTCCAAAAGTGTGAGATAAATCTCGTATCTTGGTCAGATACAATACTTATCGGAACTCCATAAATCCGGTAGATATGCTGCATGTACAATGCTGCCAACTTCTCGATGGATAGACAAACCTTGAAGGGAATAAAGTGAGCTGACTTTGTCAGTCGGTCCACAATAACCCAAATGGCATCCTTCCCTCCTTGGGATCGAGACAGTCCCGACATAAAATCCACCGTTATGTGTTCCCATTTCCACTCTGGAATGTCCAGCGGCTGCAACAATCCTGCGGGTCTCTGTCTGTTGGCTTTCACTTGTTGACAAATCAAGCATCTAGCCACAAATATGGATACATCCTTCTTCATTCCATACCACCATATAATGGTACGCATATTCCGATATATCTTGTTAGCTCCAGGATGTATGGAATACTGTGACTGGTGCGCTTCTTGTATTAGCTTATTCCTCAAATCGCCAGATGGTACACACAGCCTTGTACCATTCTTCAATGCTCCGTCACTGGCGATAGAGAATCCTTCAAGTGTTTTTTCTAACACCTGATCTCTGAGTTTGCAAAGTACCTCGTCTTGAAACTGCATCTCCTTGACTTTATCCACCAGACTTGAGCTTACTTGCAACTGCATCATGGTTGAGTCAGCTCTAGGTAAAATAGCTTTTTGCCCCAGTTCCTTCATCTTTTCCTCAGACAGTACAATCTCCAGACCAAGCTTCTCTATGTCCTCCAACAAGTGCCGCTCCTTAGTTACGAACATCGCCACTGGGTATTGACTAAGTTCATCTGCAACCACATTAGCCTTACCCGGATGGTACTACAAGTCGAAATCAAAATCCTTCATCAGCTCCAGCCACCTTCTTTGTCTCATGTTCAACTCCTTCTGAGTGAAAATATATTTCAGACTTTTGTGGTCTGTAAATATTTCCACTCTCTCTCCGTAGAGATAATGCTTCCATAGCTTCAAATCAAAGATAACTACAGCAAGCTCCAGATCATGTGTGGGATAGTTCTTCTCATGAGTCCGTAATTGCCTATATGCGTAAGCAATCACTTTTCCATGTTATTGAAGAACGCAACCCAGTCCTTTTCCAGAGGCATCACTGTATATTGAGAAACCTCCGGTACCTGCGGGTAGCACAAGTATCGGTGCTGTTGTAAGTCTCTTCTTCAGTTTCTCAAATGCTGCCTGGCAAGCTTCAGTCCATACGAATTCTTCATTCTTTCTGGTGAGCTTTGTCATCGGCTCAGCAATTCTGGCAAAGTCCTTCACAAATTTTCGGTAGTAGCCAGCTAAGCCCAAGAAACTTCTGATTTCAGCAAGAGAACTTGGTGTACTCCACTTTTCAATAGCAGCTATCTTCTTAGGATCCATCGAAATTCCTTCTTCTGTGACAACATGGCCAAGAAAATCCACCTTGTCTAGAAAGTATTCACATTTGGATAGCTTACCATATAGCTTCTCCTTCCTCAAAGTTCCCAGAACTTTCTTGAGGTGCTCTTCATGCTCTTCTTCAGTTTTTGAGTATATCAGAATGCCGTCGATGAAGCCAACAACAAATTGATCCAGATATTCATGAAAAACCTTGTTCATGAGATTCATGAATACTGCAGGAGCATTCGTCAGTCCAAATGGCATGACCAAGAATTCAAACTGTCCATACTTGGTGTTGAATGCCGTCTTTGGAATATCCTCCTTCCTGACCTTGATCTGATGGTAGCCAGATCGATGATCTATCTTCGAGAACACCTTAGCTCCACTGAGTTGCTCAAACAGGTCATCGATCCAGGGTAGAGGGTACTTGTTCTTGATGGTGATGTTGTTCAGTGCCCGATAGTCGATGCACATCCTCACAGTCCCGTCCTTCTTAGGCACGAACAAGACAGGTGCTCCCCAGGGTGAAGCTCCATCTCTGATAAATCCAAGTGCCTTCAGCTCATTGATCTGGTCCTTCATTTCCTTGGCCTCCTTAGGGTTGACTCTGTAGCATCCCCAAGAAATAAGGGCAGAGCCGGGAACTAAGTCGATGGTGAATTCTACATCTCGATCTGGGGGTAATCCTGGAAGACTATCGGGGAAGACATCCATGAATTCTGCTATGATAGGGTGAGGAGGTCCAGGTTCTTCGGTGATAGAGGCGTAAGTAATACCCTCCATATCTTCCGGAGCTCGACGGATTTCAAACTCCGGCTCTCCAGGTGGGCTGAAGACTACACATCATCTGTGACAACCTATCAGCGCGTGCTGCTTACTTAACCAGTCCATTCCTAGGACTACATCATAGTTAGGCAAGGGCATCACCAGTAAGGGTGCTAAAAAGTTGTATCCAGATATTGTTATAGGACAGTTACAGGTCTCAGTGATGGGTATGGGTCCACCACCAGTCATAACTCTACATATCTTCTTGCTAAATCTCGTATCTAGGTGGTGTGCAGTGATGAATTGATATGAAACTATGTGATGCACCTGAATCAAATAATGCTAAAGCAGGTTGTGAATTTACATAAATAAAACCTGTGATGACATCAACAGTAGGTTCTTGCTCTGGCACTTGTTCCTCTACTGTTAGGGCAAAAGCTCATTCCGTCTTCTGTTGATGCTGTCCAAACTGTTGTTGCTGAGTGGGTAGTGGACCTTTCTGTTGAGTTGCTCCAGTCCGGTGGACTAACGAGGGTTCACTTGGTGGGTGGCAGACCCACAGACTAGGCAGTATCCAAGCCTCTTCCTGCAGATGTTTGACTGATGCCCTGGTCTCTTGTAGAAATCGCAGACAGGAATCTGCTTCTGAGGCGCTCTGTCATTGGTCTTCGCCTGATGATGCTGCTGGTGGTGGTACGAAGGCCTGTTGTTATTGTTGTGGTTGGGCCTCTTCTGGTTATTCTAAAAGTTTCTAGTTCCAGAATACTCCCTCTTTGAGCGGGTAGGCTGACTCTTCTCTATATCCTGAGCTCGTATTAGGATCATCTCTTATGTCTTGGCACCACCTGCGATCACAGAAGTGTGAATCTCTTCCCTCAGTCCATACCTGAATCTTTCAACACGATCGACGGGGTCAGCAACCAAGTTCTTGGCAAAGCGACTAAGTTGACCAAACTCGGCTCCATATTCGCCAACAGTCATATTCCCTTGCTTTAGGTTCTGGAACTGTCTTTCCATCTCCCGCAACTCTGATGTTGGAAAGAACTTCCTTCGGAACAATCTCTTGAAAGTGTTCCAGTCCAGCTGCTTGTCCTGGAGTCGGGGTTCATTCTGATACCAGGTGCTGGCTACATCTAACAGCTGGAGTCCCACAGCTTCAACTTGAAGATCATCAGGAAGTCGAGCAACGCTGAGGAGACGTTCCATACTGTCGAGCCATTCGTCAGCATAGATAATTCCCTCGGTTCCTTTGAAAGGTCGAGGGCCCAGCTTCTTGAATTTTTTGATATCACCGACTTTTGCCGACCTTAGTTCATATTGGGCTGCTTCTCCTCTCTCTAGTGCAGCCATAGCCACATTGTGGGCATTCTCCATGCCTTCTCTCATAATCTTCGTCTGTTCGCGATGAGCTTCAGCTTGAGTTCTCTGTGCCTCAAGCACACCTCGTAGCAAGCCTACGAGGTCGGTAGGGTCCACGGGTACTGGTGGCACAACTGGATCGGGCACCACCGTAGGGGCTTGCTGTTCAGTCTGAGAAGATGTAGGATCTAACACTTGAGTTGTAGTGTAGAATCTATAGGGTGCTGGTACATTATGGGGACATCGGTCAGCTGCCGGGGTGTAGGATCCGGACTCGATTAGGGAGGTAGGGTGTGATCAGGTGATGACATCCCATCGCCAGCAGGATTTGTGGCCATATTTTGGAAGGTTTAGGATTGCAAAACATAAGCAAGGTAGCCTACCAGTCTATAACAAACAAAAATATTTATTTATAATATATTTCGGTCCTATGTTGTGACAAATTAATGTTCTAGTGTTCTAAATATTTCTAGATATGTTTTCCTAAGTTGTTGATCTGACCTTCATGGGCCACCACTAAAAATATGTCACGACCCGGTCCCAATTTGTTGGGTCGAATCAGATCATGCCCAGCCTGCACCGTTGTGAGACGGTGGTAGTAAGCTGTATCCAAATACAGGTAATCACAACAACACAATCTATTTTGTCACAACATCTGAATTTTGAATATTTAAATAAACTTTGTCTAACAAAAATACAACTGAAATAAAAACTGAATAAACTGTCTTTTATTTAACAAAAAGATAAAACATCCTCTAGAGATTAGGCTCATCAGCCCCAAGATCAACATCGTCCACGTGGAATGCTAAAAGCACAGCAGGGTAGATCTCAGGGTTGTAATAACTACTAATCAGTAGTTCTGCATCATAAAAAGAACCTAAAAATGTTGTCTCCAGTCAGGAGGAAGCAAAGTACAATTCATGGTAATCCAACAATTGAAATAATAATAGAGTTATGCACTTTTAAACAATTTAAAATAAATAGTTCTCCAGCAGTTAAAACATTGTGATGTGAATAGGCAATGAATATGACCGGATTGGGTTGTACAGTTGTATCATATTGATACGATATGGCTTATCCCCGTGTGTATGAGGGGTAAGCTAACACAGTCAGTATACTACTTTGGATGTGGTCATACTCATTACACTACTCCCCTAGTACCCAACAGTCAATCAGTCAATGCTCTCAGAGAGAGTTCCGTGTTGCATCGTGGTTTAAACTTGCAATAAAATGATTACTAAATAATTGGTAAACTAACACAAATTGTACTTGCCTTGATTACACTGGATTCGATGTTGGTTCCGGGATGATGCTAGTACAGTCCTCGAAACCCTATAATTGAGAATTCCTGACTTAGCACCAATATTCAATCCATATCTAGGTGTGCTAGTTACAATCTCTAGTATTTGTCCTAGTCAAATTTTAGGTTATTTACAACTCTACTTAGAGCGCGCTTATCAAGGTGAGTTACTATCTTACGAAGAAAAGTCAATTTAACTTTGTATTTGGAAAAACTCGTAATTATTGATTTACTTGGTAAAACTTTATATGTTGTATTATATATAAAATTAATATTTTTCTTTAAATGAGAAAACGTGAATTTGCAATAAACTTGTAATTTTCTAATTATTTTATTGTGAGAAAATGATATTAAATCTTATAAAATAATTATATTATTATTTTACGTTTTACGTCAATCAACCAACCAGAAATAAAATAAAAACTACACTACAATATTACAGGCCGCAGAAAATAAAGATAAAAAGCTGGGCTTTTGCCCTTACAACACTTTACATAAATTAAATAAATTAAAAATAATTAAATTTGCGGGTGAACTCTGAACGCCGGGAAGTAGTCCATTCAGTAGGCCGAGGCCCTGCACCAAAAATATGATTGACCAGTAGCTAGTTCTAAATAATAATTAATATTATTAAATATAAAATAAAAGAAAGGGTCTCAGACTTGGTGTAACGCCCCAGTCCCAAAATACGTAGGACTAGGAACGTAGACATGCCAGCTGTATTCATACGATGTATACTCCAATATATGGAAGCCCCGTATAAATACATAAGCTGTAAAAAGCAGTAGAACCATAACTAATCTCATCCACACAAAATAAATAAAATAAAGATGTCATATAATGAGAAAGAATTATCTTGATACAATATGTTGGGCGGAGACAAATCCACTACCAACAAAATAAGAAAATAAAATACAAAGAAAATGAAATGAGTGGCGAGCGAAGCGAAGACTATCCAAATGCAATCATCCTCGAAGAAGTAGCGAAGATCACGGCTAGAGCTAAAGCACCTGCGAAAGACAATAGCACACACCTGACAAGACAACCAGGTCCTCAGAGGGACGTAACAAGACACATAATAGCATGCCATATAAACTGAATAAATATTCCTCAATAAATAAGTAAATCAAATTATAACATGTTCCAATACGCACCTACTGAATGAGCGTACCATCCCTCCAACCAAACAAGGACAGGAGATGGTAAACTAATTCACGGCGACGTATCTTTCCATGCTAAGAATCCGATATGGTATCCGGACCCCAACAAGGTTCAATACCTTCTCATCGAAGTAGTAAGTCACACCTACAACCAAACAAGGACAAGATGTGACGAACTAGTTCGCGACAAGTTATTGTTCCAAGCCACGGTCAGATACAAGTACCCAAACCAAAAGTACTCGTACCTAACGGATAGGGTAGCCTACCATTCTAAGTAAAATGTAGTTAAGAACAATCCTTCCTACGCATGGGCCCTGGCTGAATAGGATCGGCGTAGTCCCCCTTTGGGCACCAGAGGCCCCATCAGGAAGAGCATGACGTTCCGCAGAATCGTCAGTGGCCATCAGTAATCTTGGGTCATCAACCCCGTATCTCCAGCGGAGAGTCCGGGTCACAAGGGAAGTGCATCGAAGCCCATACGCTAAGGAATTGTCCTCCCCGCCCAATGCCTACTGTATTGTATCCACAACACAAACCACTATAACCGCTAAGTCAAACTAACATGCAACTTCTATTAGCGGTTATTCCTATCGCACGGCTTGTACGTACTGGTGGCCAGCCAATTATGCACTTTCATGTTCTACATGCGACACATAACTTCGTGTTACAACGTGTCAAGGCCAATGAATGCAACACACAAGGTGGTCCCTTAAATCTAGGTTTAATTTGTAAGAAAAATAATACACAGCAGGAAATAAATGAACAGTAGGTTCTAACAGTTATGCCATGTATCACAGTTTATTTTGCATAAAGAAAATAAGTAATGCATGAAATAAGAGCTAAAATAATTAAACAACAAATGGCAAGGTGTCTTGCCTGGTATTACGCCTGGTGTGCTGCGATAATCAAGGCGGCATGATCTGCGACTTTGGTGATAACAACTATGCATGGAGACCTCGGATGGTGGCACGGACAGTTTCATTGGGTCCAGAAGGGTCAACTTGGTTAGGGTGGACATAAGGTAGTACGGATTTGGTGAGAGGATAGAGAAAATAGGACTGGTCACGGACAGGAAGAAATAATCGAAGTAATTAGATAAAATATCTATACGATTTTAGAAAACTATTCTTAATACTGGAACTATATTTTATTAGTAAAAATAATAAATATTTGAAAATCATGAAAAAAATCATTTATATAAATACTATATTTTACTTAGATAGAAAAATATTACAGTCATAAAATAATAGATTTTTGGTCAAAGGCTCATTTTTAAGGTACCACCAATATATACGAGTAATAATTTTATGATGAAACTCAATAAAACTAAAATCCAAATATTATAAAATTCAAAATTAATAGTCAAAATCTTTTTAATCCAGTTGGGCCAAGCCCAAACTATATTTAAGTTACAAAATGATTTAGAATAGTTTACATATCTATATGATAATAGTAATCATAAAAAATATATAATGTATACTTACAAGCATGCACATTGTATTTTAAAATAATAACAATAACAAAAAAATATAAAGCTTCTTACTAAAACAGAATAATAAAAAGAATTGGTGATAAAATAATACTAATAATAATAACAATAATAATAATAATAACTATAACCAAGTTTTGAAAGTATATACAGGCCAAGCCCAAAATATAATTTTAAAAACTATAATTTATATATTTATTTTATACACAATTAACTAAAGAAATTATTAATAATAATAATAATAATAATAATAATAATAATAATAATAATAATAATAATAATAATAATAAGTAATTATAATAATGATAATGATAATAATAATGATAATGATAATGATAATAATAATAATAATAATAATAATAATAATAATAATAATAATAATAATAATAATAATAATAATAATAATAATAATAATAAAGTAAACAAAATCAACAAAGAATTTCGAAAGCAGCATAAGTTCATAACCAGCTACTATTACAATTATAATAAAAAAAAGCTTGTATACTGTCCTCTTCTCCACAGTGGAGAGAAAACAAAGGAAAAAAATTTAAGAAAGAAAAAGGAACGGGAGAGAGAAAGGGGAGCCAGATGAGAGAGACGATCGTGGCACGGGGGAGAGAGTGGGCGAGCGGGAGAGTGAGGGTGGAGAGAGCGGGAGTGGCGACTGGTTCGCCGGGGTCCAGTCGGCGGGCTAGGGTGGTCGGTGGTCGGCGCGATCCCGCGACGGCGACGCGTCCATGGGTTTCGGACGGCGCAGCGAGGCGCTGAGGGCTGCGCGGCTCGCCGGAGGGTTTCGGTGGGGCTGGCTTCGCCGGGCTGACGCGGTGGAGCTGGAGAGGGTTTGGAAGGACGGCGAGCGGAGGAGAGGGGCTTTTTTCGGCGGTGCGTGGAGTCTCGAAGGAGGAGAGGGCGCTGCGAAGGGGTTGGTCGAGTGGCGTTGCGGCGGAGGACGGGAGGTAAGAGAGGTGTCGGGGTTCCAGCGGCGGAGGGAGCGGGGGATGATCGGACGGAACAGCGGAGGGCGGTCGCCGACCACGGCTCGTCGCGGCGGGGGTGATCCGTTGGCGCGCCGGAGTAGAGGTCGCGACGAGGCGGAGGTAAGTCGGTTAGGTTTAGGTTTTTGATTTGGGTTTTTCTCTATTTTTTTTTTGCTGTAAATTTGGAAAAATTTGGGCTGGTGTCGTTTTATCGAGGTGGCCGAAATTAGGCTGGGTGGTGGTGATGGTGGTTTGGTTTGGGTGTGGTGGTGCTGGCCGGAGGATAGATGGCCGGGGTGGCGACGTTGGTTTGGGTGTGGTGGTGCTGGCCTTGGCCAGGGGTGGCGACGTTGGTTTGGATGTGGTGGTGCTGGCCTTGGCCAGGGGTGGCGACGTTGGTTTGTGATCGGGATGGGTTGCTGTGTGGTGAGGGTGGTTTGGGTGGTGGCTGTCGTGTGTGTCGGGCAAGGAGGAGGGGATGTCGGGGAGACAGTGATGGTGTGACGGTGGTGATGGTGGTTACGGCTGAGTCGGGAGGTCGGAGGACCGGGTGCGCGGTATGGGGACGGTCTGCGGCGAGGTCGATGTCGGTGGTGGTGGTGTTGGCAGAGAGGTCGAGGGAGAAGGAAAGTGCTGCTGTGGGGGTGTTCGGATTGGGTTAGGCTAGAAATTTTATGGTATCGGGGTTTGTCCGGCACGAGAGATAAAAATGTAATTGTAAACATGGAATAAGATTGTGGACTGGGAGGGAACACGGACACGATGCACGGATCTTTGGGTTGTGGAATTTGTGGAAGAATTTTGTGGATGATAATTGTGGAGGAGTACCTGCCTATTTATAGGATGTGGGAATTCTCACTTTGGATAGGATTAGGAATAGATTTAAAACCCAAATTTAGATAATACGCAATTTAAATTAAAATCCATCAAATCCATATCCAAATAAGAATCCAATTTAAATCTAATTAGATTCCCTTAGTTTAAAATCAATCAATAAATTAAATTCTAATATGGATATCTATTTAAATAAACCCAAAAATCAAATCATGATTTAAATAGCCAAAAATAACTTCCAAATATATTTTTCAAAATACCAATAATAATAATTTCGAAAATAATAAATATTTTTAAATATCTTTATGAATAATAAAATATTAATATTAATAAACCTCAAAAATTATATTTTTATTTAAAATAGACAAATAAATAATTACGATACATATGTATGCAAAAATATTCTTTACATAATTACGCTTTTCTAGTATACAAACATATTATTTTATATTTAATAATTTTTAGAAATGACAAGTTTAGAAATGAAAGCAAAACTAATTATTATATTATTTGAAACTATAAAATAGAACAAAATATTTTTCTAAAATATGTACGTCGCACATATTCGCACTCGTCGAGCAAAAATAAAATTTCGTGCGCGACGTAAAATACGACTACGCGATGTACAATACAAAATTTTAAATCCGTACAAATATAAAAAAAAAATTAGTAGAAATTTAGGGGTTTTACACTTGGTCCCAAAAATCATGTTTGCAAATAGCTAATACCTCAACGTCCGGAACAATGCTGGTTTCGTTTGCATTTCGCTAAGGGCCCATTGACCGATACGGTCGTCGTCCGAAAGGTATCCAAAACCAACAAAACCAATCGAAAAACCTTTTAATAATTCTTTGCAAAGGCCGGTTTTGAAAATAGTATTTTGAAATCATTTGAGAAAAATTTGGGCAGCATCTCCTTTGTAACTGGGATAACCCAATCCTGGAATAATGCCAAAAACACAACCAGTATATTGTCCCAAACCAGGGATCCAAACAAATCCACGAATATTCCAACCCAGAAGATATCACAAAGCTAAAAACAAAACCCAGCACAATATAACCACAGAATCGTTCCGAAAAGAAGTTCAAAAAGTACCGAAAAGCTACAAAACCATTCCAAGAATTATCACAGAACCAAAGTAGTATGGTTTCGGAAAAACCCGAGTTTAACTCAAAAATTCCAAGAAACCACAGAACCTAATCAAAACCAACCAAAACTAATCGCCATACCATTAGTAACCAATTCAAGGCCAAGAATCCAACCCACAACATCAAAACACCAAAGCCAAAAACTACCAAATCATTCCGAAATGGAATTCAAAAATTCCGAAAACACAACAGCAACTATCAAAACCGAATCCCATAACGGGATCGGGGACCGTGTCATCATCGACACTTAAGGGAGGGACACGGAAACATGAAATATACCTCGGGTGCTCGGCTAGAGCTCTCAGATGTGTAATAGGGAAAGAAGGTGAATCCCGCAAACTCGGAACAATCCAGAACACGCGGACAGCGGGATCGGAAATACGGGAAACCACGGACAGCAGGTCGGGGCACGTAACTCGATCTCGGGACCGAGCGGAAAAGGACAGCCGAGAGGGGCGCAGGGACAGAGGCTCTGGCCAGCCGGATCGGGGACCACAGGAGGTCGGCGAGAGAGCGCTGACCTGGACGGTTGAGAACGACGGCGGAGGTCATCGGCGTCGTGGCTGGCGCCGAAGGGACGCGGCTGGGCGCGGCCTGGAAGCGACGACGGGGAATCGAGGTTCGCCGGAAGGGGTGCGGTTGGCTAGGTTGTGGCTAGGGATTTTGATGTAGGGAAAGGGATGGAGTGAGTGATGGAGAGGGATGAAGAGAGGGGTTAATATATATAGGGGAAATTTGGGGTTACGGAAATGAAGGGGCGGCCAAACGTTTGGGAGCCGAAGGGGGTCGGCCTGGAGGTTGGGGAAAGAAAACAGAACCCTTTTCCTTCACTGGTGAAATGAATAAGAGTTTTAAGAGAGCAGTAAGAGTTGAAAATAAAGAAAATAATTTCTTTTCTTAAGTAAAAATTTTTAGGGTTCAATATTACTAATGAACTTAAGGATTTTATTTCAGAAAAACTGAAATTGGATTCAAGTCAGGTTCGGGTCAGGACCAACATTCAGAATTCCAGGATAAGCTATTTTTCTAAAAATATGGTTTTCTATAAAAATGATAATAATTAATTTTACGGGTTTTGACTAAACTCTAAGATTCCAGAAATAATAATTTTTCTAAAAATACATTTTTTTCTAATTTATCATCTAATAATGATTTATATAAAAAAATAATTAGCTAATTAAATTATTCAATTAATGAACTAGAAATTTATGGGTTTTACACATAAGAGGGATGATGGCTACTCAGCAACATCAGATGTTGGCCTAGCAACACATGGACACTCAGCTGCAAGAGCAGAATGTATTGCTCAACCAAGGATTTCAAACGACTTTGGAAAGGGGAGTGAGGACTGACTCAGGGACGTCAACCAGGTTCTGCAAGTACAACCCCCGTCGTTTCGAGGGCACGAAAGATGCCATTTCAGCAGATGCATGGCTTAAGGACATCGAGGCTATTCTGACAGCAGTTAAGGTACCGACGGAAGAACGTGTGGATCAAGTGAATCTGTTACTTCAAGACCTTGCACGTGATTGGTGGGAATCAGAAGAAGTGGGCATCAGACGTCCTATAGCTTGGAATAATTTTACTGCAAGGTTCAAGACGAAGTACTATGGAGTTGTGGCACAGTTAGAGCTACAGCAGAAGTTTATCAACCTCAAGCAGGCCGGCAAGACAGTGGATGCTTATGCAGCAGAGTTCTACAGACTGAGTAGGTTTGGAGATGGTAGCAACAGAGAGCCAGAGGGCTATGAGGTTTCAGCAAGGGTTTCATCTTGAACTCTTGTAATTGATTGAGGGGCACAACTACCAGACTTTCGATGAGGTATTGACGGCAACCAGGAGGCATGTGATCACCATCCAGAGGATCACATCTAGGATTGGAGGTCAGAAGAGATCTCATAATCAGATTGAAGGAGGAGGGGAAGCAGCGCTCCGAGTCACAGCACAATCCCCTGGTATTCGCATTCACGATGTGGCAATGAGAGGACCATCACCCCCAGCAAGGCAACAACAGTAGCAGAGGAAGAACCAGTAACCCCCAGCGGGATGCACTTATTGTGGGAAGGCAGGGCATTCAACGGACAGTGTTTGATATGTGGAAGTCCAGATCATCGGATTTCCACTTGTCCCATAAATTCGAGGTCAGAAGGACCAGTGCAACAACTTACTGTGCTATCAGCACTAGGGACAGGCCAGTATCAAGGACCAGCGGTAGCGGTGAGACCGTTGGCACAACGTTCGTTGATGTCACAAGCTCAGATGTTTCGGCAGCAGGGACCGTCGATGCAGCAGCAACAACATAGACCACCCCACTATCACCAAGGCAGGGGCCAGCAGCAACACCAGGATAGGTCGTAGCATAGGAACCAATAAGGAGACCAAGGGCAGGCATTCAATCTTTCATTGGAAAAAGCATTGACATCGGGAGATATTGTGGCTGGTAACATTCTCGTCGTCTCATATCCCGCAGTAGCATTATTTGATTCGGGAGCATCACACTCATTTATATCTGCATAATTTATGACACGACTATGAATGAAATTCGAGACATTGCCAGGAGGTTGAATATACTTAATGGTAATGGGCTCGTAGGAGTTAGTAGAGTTATTCTAGCGTGTAGAGTTGTAGTGTACGAGCGTTCCTTACCCGCCAGGTTGATAGAATTTTCTATAAGAAATTTTGACGTTATCTTAGGCATGGACTAGCTGAAAGACAGTCATGCGACAATAGATTGTCATAGAGGGAGTGTATCTTTTAATATTTCAGGCATGAAGCGGTTCACCTTAGTCAGATCAGAGATCTACCAACATAAACAAAGAGTAGTGACGGCAATGGAAGAAGTTCAAGTCCCGAAGGTAGTTGAAGAGTTTCTTGATGTATTTTCTGAAGAACTTTCAGGTCTACCACCGATTAGGGACATTGAGTTCAGTATAGAGTTGGCACCTAGAACTAAACCGATATCAGATCGAGTTTAAAGAATGGCAGATTCAGAGCAGGCCAAGGTGTGTCAGTACATAGAAGAACTGAAGGCGAAAAAGTTCATTCGAGTTAGCGAATCACCATGGGCAGCACCATTGGTACTTGTAAAAAAGAAGGATGGGTCATCAAGATTGTGCATTGACTACAGAAAGCTCAACGCGACAACAGTAAAGAACAAGTACCCACTACCAAGGATCGACGATTTGTTTGATCAATTGAGTAGAAAAAGAGTTTTCTCCAAGATAGATCTTCGGTCAGGGTATCATCAAGTGAGAGTTCGGAAAGAGGATATTCCCAAGACGGCATTCAGGTCAAAGTACAGGCATTACGAATTCTTAGTAACGTCGTTTGGTTTGACCAATACTCCAGCAATATTTATGGATTTGATGAACCGCATCTTTATGTCGTACTTAGATTAATTTGTTGTTGTGTTCCTCGACGACATTCTCGTATACTCAGCTAGGGATGAAGAGCATGAATTTCATCTCAAGAAAGTGTTACAGGTTCTGAGAGAGAACCAGTTGTAGGCCAAG
Source organism: Iris pallida (assembly GCA_029216955.1). Lineage (NCBI taxonomy): Eukaryota > Viridiplantae > Streptophyta > Magnoliopsida > Asparagales > Iridaceae > Iris > Iris pallida. Next base: position 5,870,808 of record JANAVB010033420.1, read on the forward strand.
CTCAGCAAGTATGAGTTTTGGACGGATCGTATTTCATTCTTGGGGCACATCATATTAGGGGCTGGAGTAGCAGTGGATCCCAAAAAAGTAGAAGCAGTAGAAAGTTGGCCAGTACCTAAGACCGTCGTAGATGTGCAAATTTTCTTGGGATTGGCAGGATGTTACAGAAGGTTTGTATCAGACTTTGCAAGACTCTCAGCACCCATGACCCGCTTGATACGAAAGGATGTGCCATTCATTTGGTCGACAAAGTGTAAGGCATTATTTGAGAATTTGAAGCAGAAGTTTATCACGGCACCTATTCTTACATTACCGGTTGGACCCGGAGGTTTTACTGTATAATATGATGTGTCAGGGAAGGGACTTGGGTGTGTCCTAATGCAACATAGGAAGGTGATAGCGTATGCATCTAGGCAACTTAGAGACCACGAGAAGAATTATCCGACTCATGACTTGGAGTTGGCAGCAGTAGTATTTGCTTTAAAGCTATGGAGGCATTACTTGTACGGTGATCGAATGGACATGTACACAGACCACAAGAGTCTGAAGTACATCTTCACTCAGAAGGCACTGAACATGAGACAGAGAAGATGGTTAGAGTTGATCAAGGATTACAACGTAGAGCTTCAGTATCATCCGGGCAAGGCTAATGTGGTAGCAGATGCTCTTAGCAGGAGAGGCGGTGCATTTATGTTAACATCATAAAAACATATCTTAGAAGATCTTCAAGATATAGGCATCGAGGTTATACTCCCTAGTGATATCAGAATTTTGGCAAGTCTACAAGTTCAATCTGACTTGGTAGACAGGATCAAGGCAGCTCAGGCACGGGACCCAAGGATTCAGAAGCTTAGGACAGAATGTGAGTCAGGACTCAGGAAGGAGATGAAAATCCATGAAGATGGTACACTTAGATTTGGACCATGTCTATGTGTGCCAAGTGGAGATATCAAACATGAGGTTATGACAGAAGCCCACAGTTCTCAGTATTCTATACACCCGAAGGGACCAAAATGTACAAAGATATCAAGCAGCACTTCTGGTGGAATGGAATGAAGAGAAAGATAGCTAGATTCGTTTCTCGTTGCTTAATATGTCAGCAAGTGAATGCAGAACAATAGAGGCCAACCGGATTATTACAACCGCTTCCTATTTCGAAATAGAAGTGGGAGCATATTACAATAGATTTTGTGACCGTTTACCGAGATCACCAAGTGGTAAGGATTCTATTTGGGTGATAGTGGATCGGCTTACGAAGGTGGCATATTTTCTTCCTTTTAGAGTAGGGCAATCTACAAAAAAAGTTGGCAGAGTTGTATATGTAGCAGATAGTCAGACAGTATGGGTTTTCTGTCAGTATTGTATCAGATAGAGATACATGTTTTACATCACATTTTTGGAAGAGTCTACATCATAGTCTGGGTACCAAGTTAAGATTTAGTACGGCTTACCACCCACAGACAGACGAACAATCAGAAAGAACAATTCAGACTTTAGAAGATATGTTACGAACTTGTAACCTAGATTTTGGAGGGTCTTGGGAGAGTCACCTACACTTAGTCGAATTTTCGTACAACAACAGTTATCAAGCCAGTATCCAGATGGCGCCATTCGAAGCACTATACGGCAAGAAGTGTAGGTTGCCACTGGCATGGGATGATATCGGGGAGAAAAAGATGTTAGGCCCAGAGATGATTGTTCAGACGGTTGAAGTGGTTAAGGGAATTAGGAAGTGACTTCACGTTGCGCAAGGTCGGCATCGTCATTGGGCAGACCAGCATCGTAGGTCGCTAGAATTTTCTGTTGGGGACCACGTGTTCTTGTGGATCTCACCTACCCGTGGGGTCATTAGATTTGGCGTTCGTAGAAAGTTGAGTCCGCGATACGTAGGCCCATTTGCTATCCTCGATAGGGTAGACGATGTTGCTTATCGTTTGTCCCTTCCACCTTTGTTACAAGAGGTGCATGATATGTTTCATGTATCTCAGTTGCGTAGGTATGTATCGGACCCAAGCTATATCTTCGATCATTCTGAGCTGGTTGTTGGTACCAACCTGTCTTACGAGGAACAGTCGGTGTCCATTTTGGACCGAAGGGAGAAGATACCCAAGAACCGAACAATTAGCCTTGTCCGAGTTGCTTGGGGTCATCACTCCTTAGGAGAGTCAACATGGGAATGTGAGGATGATATCTGATCACGATATCCGTACCTATTTGGCTCATAAGGTATATTTTTTTCTGTGTACCTTGATTGTCTTGATTCCTTATGCTTATCACCCTATGAGTAGAAATTGCTTGATATCGTAGATTGATAAATATATATATATATTATATATATATATATATATATATATATTACTTGCTATTGATATTGTAGAATGACTACTTGCTCGCTAGAATTGCTTGTACTTGGATTAGTCTAGCGCTGATGTTTCTGGCCTGCTTGGATTTGAAATTTCGAGGACAAAATTTTTCTAAGGAGGGTAGAGATGTCACTATCCGTTTCCAGAATACGTATTTTAATACGTGTACTGCTTGAATGTATTTATTTAATATTTATCATGCATTTGTTCTGTATTTATTTCCTTAAATTTTATGCTAATTATTTTTCTGTATTTTATTTTCTGCTTTTGCTTAGCTTTTGGTTTATTTTTGACTTGGGTTTGGCTTGGGTTGGTTTGTTTTTGGTTTAGGGTGGTTCATCATGAACCCAACCCCCTACCTACCACCATCCCCATTTAAAGCCCAACTGCTTTCTCTCTCTTCATTTATTCTCATTTACTCTTCTTCTTCTCCTTTAACCTCTCCTCTAACCTAAGAAAACCCATAGGCAAGTGCATCTTGCTTCCACATGAGAACCCATTTTTATGGTTCATTTATTTTTCTCTCGTGATTCTAAGATAGTTTAGAACTTGACATTTTGTATTTTGAAAGTTTTATTTTTGTAGATCTAGAAATTTGCCATTTTCAAATTTTGGTGGTTTGATCTATCAGACTTCCTTACTTTTCAATTATCATTCCAGGTTTTTGAGATTTGTGTTATACCCCATTTTGATCTATGGAAGTCCCATTTTGGCCTAGATTTAAGGTTTTATGGAATTTGGAGTTCTAGAGGTCCTCTACGCCCATGTTTATACGTGCCTGTGTATTATCAAGCTCTATGCCCACGTTCATTCGTGTCAGCGTGAACCTGGATTACGCAAGTCTACTCTGGCTTGGCGTATTTCTTTACGCATATTTCTATACGCGTTCAAGTTCAGGCGTAACGTTATTTCCTTTACGCGTAACTCTATTGTTTACGCATACAAGTTCAGGCTTAACGTTATTTCCTTTACGCGTAACTCTATTCTTTACGCGTACTTCTTTACGCGTACTCCTCTGGCTTGGCATAAGACGAGTTTTACGCATAACCTTATTCCTTTATTGAGCGTACTTCTTTATGCGTAAGCTTTATTCCTTCACGCGTAAACTTTCCTCACGCGTAAATTTTCTTTACGCGTATTTCATTGGGCATACTCTCCTGGCTTGGCATATTTCATTGAGCGTACTCCTTTGGCGTACATGGCACCCTTATTATATCCTTACGCCTTATTGGCATAAACTTGATATAATCATGATGTGTTAATATTTTTATTATATATTGTTGTGTGGAGAGTGCACTGTGTCTTGATTGGTTTATGGATACCCAGTATGACTGGAACTTAACCCTGAGAGTTATAGATCCGACCATACTAAGAATTAGTTTGACTATCATTCCTTGTCACGAATTGACATTGATTGTTACCTTGACTAGTGATTGATCATGTGTTCCTAGTTGGAACTAAGAGACTGGCTAGTCGTCTTATTGAAATTGAATGAGACACGTTCATATTAACCATGAACCATCGCAATCGACTAGCCGATCCCGAACGTTGGCATATGGATTCGTGCAGACTTCAACTTATTTTTTACAAAAGCAGCATGTGTACCTTACAATCAAGGCATGATTATTCCGTGGCTAGGTTTGATTGTTGTATTACACTATGTAAGACCTACAACCTAACCACACGGGCATCGTTGTAGAGTTATGCATATCGTACTCTGTACGAATGTACTCATTCTGAATGACCATGATCCACGGCATGAGATTTCAATTAACATAGGGACTACTAAGCTAAATAAAATAACGATTGCATGGAGAGAATGGATTCCTGAGTTCTTACATGGCAGCTATCTCGGGACAATTAGTACCCCGATATGCCAGCTGGTTTCCACAGATACTACAAACCTGTCACACGGGCAGGGAGTGGTATCTGTTTATATTTTATATATATTGATGACGGGCATCCCGCTGGGACACGTCTAATTCATGATTGGCGTAATTGATTATTGGACAGACTAGCCTTACTTGAACATTGTAAGAACTGAATCCCTTATTGCATATTTTCAGGGCAACTTGGAACTTACAGTTAGCAAGCCGTAGTGGTTGTATTGCTGTCTAAATTGATTTTTTTTGTGTATTGTACCTACTATGTTAACTACTGAGATGATCAGAATGTCAGGACATGACGGGTCAACTTCTATCCTTGTTTGGTTGGGAAGTTGGTTTGAAGTGTCGTGATGTTGTGTGAATCCCAGTAGCAAGCGGAGACTTATTTATCATATTCTTAACTCTTCTACTGGTTCTAATTCTTCATGTCGTGCTTCCTTGTGGTACTTGCTATTTGAGGTCTAACCTCTCTGGTTTTGTATGGCTAGATTTAGAGCCAGCTCCCGAGGACTCAGCTTACTTCCACCTCCAAGATGGTCAATACTAGAGGGATGATCGCAGGAGGACACGAGTGGGTTCCTTGCTTCCCTGCTCGTTTTACTACTTACTTAACATTTTGCCGCTTGGCACCGACATGTTAGTCGGACCGTCTTGCGCTTACTTTACATAATTGTAACTAAGTCAGACTGCAGCTGATAACGATTGTGTATACCTTGTCATATCATCTGGCTATGTTTTGTAAAGCCAGATCTCAAGAACATTTTGACTGAGCGTTTGGGACGCCTTACTATTTTATCTTACATGTTCTCTATTACTGCTTCTTGTTTGAATAATTGAGACAATAGATGTTGAGTAACCCTAGTGAGACTTTCATGTAGTATGCACTCTCTCGTCTTTTAGACAACATTGATCGTATTATACGGTATTCATCTACCCGTAATACGTAGCTGGCTGAGTCATTCCTCTGCTCTTCGGTATTCTGGTTCTGGGCATGACATAAACAAGTGCTCGGAGGCTAAACGCCACAAAAGAATAATGTACATAACCAGTGGGAGAATGATAAAAACCCACTCAGGTACTCTGGTGCTCTGGATGGTCACCGTCGAGTAGATGGTGCGAAAGATCCTCTGGGCTTCTCTATCAGATCTAGTCAAACAAAACCAGTGGGGTCAGACCCCCAATAGCAAGTACCACAAAGGAAGACAAACTTATTGTATGCCCCATCTAATTTTATTATTATTTAATTATTATTTAGTTAATTTCCTTTTTTTTAACTTAGACACCTGGTTATTTAAACACATTATATCTGTATATAAAAATCTATATTGAAAAGGGGTTTATTGTAAACGAATATGATACAGGGACCCTACTGTTATTGTGCAAATTTAAATTCAATCATCAGGATAGGATCTATACTCCCGAATATTAGTAGAATACATAGAGGTTGTCTCAACAGCAATGGATAAGACAGAATCCAGAATTTGAGTAATTTGATTTCGTCTCGAATTCATCCATACAACCTAATAAATGCATAGATGATTCAACTGCATTTTCCCCTTACAAATCCTAGCCACCCATATCATCTCCGCCAGAAAGAGAGCAGAAGTTCGTGCACACAAGGTGAGTATTCGACCTTCTTATCAGTATCATGTTATAATTTCTGTTATCAAGCATTAGAGTAGAAGGGAGGGTTAGGTGTTTGTCATTTTTCCCAAATCAAATCTCTGTACAGAACTGGGAGGATTAGGACTGGGGACAGGTAATATGGCACACATTTAGAAATACATCAACACGTGTATTGAGCCCACCACGGATAACAAGGTGAGGGAAGGATAGAGTCATGTAGGGCCTGGGGATACAGTATCAGGGTTGACACTTAAATCACGGAGGTGTTAGTATCAGATGTAAATACATAATGTCACAGTTGACCTTTGAACCAGAGTGAGGTTGGTAGCTTATTTGGCCTTAGTATCAGAACATAGAGTATCCTGAAAACAGATGGGAACCCAACTCCTGAAGGTAGATCGAATCAAATTCCTGAATTAGAATGGGATCCTGTTCAATTCTTGTATCATCACGGATACAATGGTATCGACCTAGCATTAAGGGAAATCAGACTACCTAGGGTATCAGTGGCTAACAGCGTTGAGTCCCAGGTAGCTCTGTTTTCAATGGGCACTGATACTTTGACATAACAGGGAAATACTACCACCAAGAACAAAGGGTTATAGGTTTTAGTTACCCAGTTTAAGCATACCATGAATTTTTTCCCTAATGTCATATAGAAACCCTTCTTGGTCACTAGATGACAGGACAGATACCAACACTTGCTATCCGTTTGAGTTTAAGAACAACAGGACACTCGAAGTCCATCACAGACTTTAAATATAGTCAAAATCGTATCAATGATTCTTCTACTTAAAGTAGATACTCTGTTGTCTCGACCCGCACCCTAGAGTAAGGGCACGAGAACGTAACAACGCCCAGCCTACGTCGCAGTGTCGGCGGGTAGAACGCTGTCCTAGGTCTCATGCATTTAACAGTATAAGGCTAAGCAGTTTATACTCCCCGAATGGGGGTGACATAGCAGAATGTAAACTCAATCATATCTAGGGTAGAGCATAATGGAAGATAGATAAAACATAAAATCCAAAAGAGATACAGCAGATAGAAGTTTAAGTGTCTAAGATACACAACCCAGAAATATATCTCAAAGCTCAAATACAGAAATCCATAAATACAACTCAAGACAACTGAAAATAAACTGAGCAAAACCCTAGCTACCTATACAACCTCTACTGTGTCTCTCTAGGCTAGCAGAAAACCTCCATGCTATCTGTAAAATTTATCAACAGGTCCAGTCAGGACAGGAGCGAGCACAATACATCTCAACAGTTCATAGCAGGTTAGAAAATATAATCATGCAGTAAAGTAAGATACAGGTACTGAAAGAAATCTAGTATGTAAACAGAGTGAGAGCTGTAATAGAAATATCTACTATACAATAGAGAACTAACAGTGGCTAGTGAGTCAGAGTACAATATAGACATGTAAATGGCATATGAGATTCTGATAAGACACTATGGAAAGATTCTGATAAGATACTACTTGGGTATTATTCACATGTCTACTTCTACTCCCCGTACCCCAATCAATACACAAGGATCCAACCAGGTTATGTTATGATTCCATGCAAAGGCCCCCGAAGGGTGATACATGGATGTCCCACAAATGGGAATTCCAGAAGATTCTAGGATACCCAGTAAATGGGATAAGAGATTCTAGGAGACTCTGTGATCATAAGAGTATATGTCACAAGTGATCAAAGAACCAATGAAGCATAGTGATATGCCATGTAAGTGAAACGCACAGAACATGTAGTACCCGATGCTCCCTAAGGATAACATCTCAAGAAGGGATCCCAATCCGTGTGACCAACGTGACAGTACAAGTAAAGTAATTTAATGCAGAAAATAATTTTAAGCAGGATATGAAATGATCAGAGAATGTACTCGCCTGATAAGTATAGGGGTCCAACTGAAGCCACAGAGTCCTATTTAAAGCAACACAGGTCACAAGGTGTTCAAGTTGTAATAAATGAATCTCTACAAGCAATCTATATTATCCTAGGTTCTTCTAAGTCAAAACAACTCTAGGTCAACTCCGGCCAATAATCTAGCCAAACTAGGTCAAGTGTTGACTTACAGTTGACTTTGGGTCAACTGGTCAACTCTGGTCAAACAGGGTCAATTCTAGTCTAATTATTAAAGATATAAAGTGCACTTCGTTATTGGTACGTCAAAACTTACGACACACAAATCGAGATGAGATAATCAATGGTAAGGTTGATAATCTTATTATAGTGATCCACGTGTTCATTTTGTCAATTTCAGCGATGTGAGATCACTGGAATTGACTGATCTCAGTTTCGTTGTACTAATCCTGAAATACGAACATTATAAGAATTAATTATTAATTAATTATAAAAAGGGTTAAACTCAGAAAAATTATCAACAAACATTGTCGAATGATGAAATGAACATCGCCAACGTGTCCAGAATGGTCAAATTAGCTAGGATAGCCTATCCATCGGTCCAATTTGGACACAAGGGCAAAAAGATAATTTTGGGTCAAAACGGTGTCCGTGTCGGAGCCTTTTGTACCGAAAAATGTGCAAGAAAATAATTCTATAAAATATAACAAATTATGTCCACGAAACCAGAATGACGATACGAACCCAATGGTATCTCCAGAATTGGATTCCGTTGACCCGATCTCAATTTGGTCCGTTGACCAGAACTTGGAATTCCGATTTGCACGAAAATGCGTGCCGGATCTAATGTTCTCAAAACTCAGCAAACTACATGTCAACGAGTCCAGAATGACGATACAAACTCAACGGTATATCTGGAATTGGATTCCGATGAGCCGATCTCAAAATGACCAGTTGACCCGGATATTGGTATCCGACTTGCACCGAAATGCATGCTGGATCCAATGTCCACCAAAACCTAGCAAATTATCTGTCAACGAGTCCAGAATGACGATACGAACTCAACGGTATATCCGGAATTGGATTCCGATGAGCCGGCGTCAAAAAGTCCCGTTGACCCGGACTGTGGGACCCACTTTGTACCGAAAAACGTGCCGGAGCCCACGTCCTCCAAATCTAACAAATTTTAAATGAAAACATTCCAGAACAATGCCACAAGTCTAATGGTGATGTCAGAAATGAAATCTAGAGTCCCGTGTTCAAAAATGGATTTTTACAAGTTGGAAATTATTAATTCGGACGGCCAACTTTGGCGTCGAATTCAACCAATCAAACAAGCTCACAATGAAACGAAACTGAAGGGATAGTAGGAGGTTATATCGGCTTCGCACAGGAACTAGTAGGATGCCAAACGGAGCTGCGGTGGAGGAGGTACAAGCTGACGAAGTTGACCCCGCGAAACTGTCCAAAATTAATACAATTTAAACGGTCAACTTGGTGGCCGGTTTTGATGTATCAAACGATAAAATCAACGGATGAAAATTGACAGGGGTGAAGGTGGATATACCGAGATTATGACGGAGTAAAGAAATCGCCGATCCAATGGTCGAATTTCTTGGAAATCGCACACGAAGTTGCTGCGACGGGGCGCCAAAACGAACTTAATTCCGCGCGTTCACGACGGAACTTCGTGCGAAACGCACGAATCGCCTCGACGGCGCGTCCCGGAGGACGGTGGCCGCCATGAAAAGGCACCCCAGTTTCGTCGGAGGGGGGGCCGTCCACGGCGGCACGTGGGGCGACGACGGCCGTCGTGGCCGCTGCTACAGTCGCACATGCTGCTGCTACTGTACGTTGCTGGCGTTGCCGCGCACGCAGTACGGTGGCTGGCCCGGCCAGGCGGCGCGGCGGCGCGACCAGCTGAGCATGGCTGTGCACGAGAACGACGGTGGTCGGGACTGGTGATGGAGGTGGTGGTGTTGGCTTGGTGGTTCAGATTATTAATGGTGGTGGAGGAATGGTGATGGTTGTGATGGTTATGTTGATGGAGAGGAGGAGAAAAGTAGGAGGAGATGCGGCCAGCCGAGCTTGGCCACGGCGGAGGCCGTATCAGAGGGAGGAGGTGGTGGTATCTCGGGGTGGTGGTGGTGGTTGGGTTGCTGCTGTGTGTGATGAGTGAAAATAAATGAGAGGGAAGAGAGAGAAAGAGAGTGAATAATTGTTTGTGTGTGTTATCAATGTAGGAGAGAGAGAGAAGAAATTCATAGGAGTTAGGGCCGTCCACATGGCTTGGAGTGTGTGGGAGTTTATTATGTAGGAAATGGAGGGTGGTGATGAGTTGGGGTAGATCAAGGGCTAGGATTAAATGTAGGAAAATTGGTCCTTCCTAGGGATTTAAATAAAGAAAATTTTCTATTAAATATTAAAAATAGGTAGGATAAGAATTTGATATTTTTCAAAGATAATGAGGCTGAGGGTGATGGTGATGGAGAGTAACATGGAGCTGGGGTTGGGTTCAGTCAAGCCGGGTTGGATCAAAACCGGTCATTGTGCAAAAATCGAATAAAAATAGGTATTGATAATCATGGGTAAATAAGTAGCACATGGGGATTCCAAAAGATGGGACACAAGTATCATGCGGGTAGTAGGCTCAATGTGGACCATGTCCATATTTGGGGCTGACAGGTTTTGGTCGACAGGGTACCCACAAATCAAGTTGGAAGATGAATACGACACCGTGGAGTGAAATAAAATCGGGTCACGTGTCAGGAAAGTTGTGCGAAGCAAATGGAGCACAAAATGACGTGTCTGAGTAGGACACGAAGGTCAAGGGTGAAGAATGTCTCAAGTAGATCATGCATGAGAAGTTGGTTTCAAGAAAATAACTGGTCTTGTGCTCCCAATTCAAAAGTCACGGTAACGTGCTATAATGATCAAGGAAAAGAGTAGGAAAATTAATTAATAATCAAATGGTCTAAATCGACCCGAAGTTGTGCGTAGCAAAAGAGTATAAGGGAACAAGTTTGGATAGGACACTATATACCATCATGAAGGTAATCCTGTCCACTACAAAACTCGTGAAGAAGATTTCCAGAGTTCAACATCCCTGACACTCCAAATATCAAAGGCACGGGAAAGCACATTAAAGATAAATAAACAGAATAATAATTTATCGAAACTAATCAATCAGAAAATTAAAATAAAAAATAAATAAATAAAAAAATCAACCCAAAATTCAGGGTGCTCACATCCTACCCACCTTATAAAAATTTCGTCCTCGAAATTAAAATGTTCATACTCTTTCTAGGTCAAACCCCCAATCAAGTCCCAGAACTTAAATAAAACAGACCATCAAAAGGACGACATACAGGGTCATGGCATACGGTGGTAGTGGACGTCTCATCTAGGTATACTAGTCATGCTAACCGAAACGGTCATAGGGTATCAAAACACAAGCAGTCTAGGGTGTTAAACCGAAAAAGACACAGAATAACAAATCATCAAAACTGTAAGACAGCCTACCATCCTATGTGAAAATTGGTACTTATCATAAAAATAAAGAAGGGTAACTACCAATTATCTATAAAGGGCTCAGAAAAATCAAAATCAAAGTTAAAGAATGAAAGCCAATTTCACGGAAAATTCCAATCACAATACATATTAAGAATATTTAGTCTCGATACGATCTAAATTGATCAAATTGGGGAAATCAAGATTTAGGCAATTTGGAGGACAGGTTTAACAAAGTCTGAGAGAGCATACGAGGATGGAGATTCAGGTCACAATCAAATTTAATTCAATTGAGTACAACCCAAGATATAATTATGATAAGAAAAGGTGATCGAAGTCGATTTGGTCGTGATTAAGGAAACTAGGATCCAATGATATTGAAAAACCCTTTTTAGAGAAAAACAAGAAAGATTTTGTACGAAGTCAGTTAATCATCTCTCTCTGAAACTATCAGTTTATCATTTGCCAAACCATATTTTTTTCTCACAAGTCCCAATATGAAAATCAACCTTCATATGACTATCATCGAAATTTTATTACCTTCAGTCATCTAAACCTTTACCGAGATCACCATAGACAAAATTTCTAACTTCTAAAACATTTTCCACGAAATATACCCCTCTTATTTAGGAGTCAACACTTATTCGTTTAATCAAATTTCCAAATTTCTTCACCTCATTTAATTTAGATCCGAACCCTCTAAATCCAGTTTATGAAATCCTTGAACTTGTTTAAATCGAGTCTCGTGTTTACTAAACTCCAATACCACTATGTCACACAAAATTTATTCTTGTTTATAAAAACCTTCATATTTTCTTCAACGTTCACCTTCAAATATTATCCTTTTGAATTCTACAATTTTCTCCCAATCATCTAAAATAATTTCTATAACGTAAAATCCTTGTGTTCTCTCTGTCTCTAGTCACCCTCTTACAATATCTAGTTCAATTTTGCATAATTCAGATTCGAGTAAATCAAGGCAAATAAGTTAGAATACAGTTTCTAGAGATATGATAGCCACTTAGATGGAGTATGAGAAAGTCACGATAAATCTAGGTTTGAGTGAGTGTCGAGTGTCAAATTGGGATATCTTCACCTAGTCTGGCAGATGACTTAACTACACTCGAGTACATACAACTATCATGGCAAATGAGGAATACTTGCATCCTATTAGGGTGACCTGCTTGCTTCTTGGTCCTCTACCAATATATGATCAAATTTTAAATTTCCAGTTCCTCCACAGTTTCGAAATAAAATCTCAAGATACTCCATCAAGTATTTAATCATAACTTAAAGTTTAATTTCCTTTAAATAAATTCCAAAAATCCTTCATCATATCTAATACGGCACAACTAAATTTTCATAATAAGCCATCACTTTTAAAATTTCCAATTCTCAAATGTACCTCGAGATAAACTCTTGGCCTATTTTATTATTCGCAAATCGTGTAACCCAAATTAAATCTTTTTTTTACCAAAACTTAATATACATAATCAGGCTTTTAAACTTAAACCTAAATAACTTCTTAAATCATAGATCATATGACACAATTTAAAATTTAAAATTTAAAATTTTCCTTCAAAGTCGCTTTCATATCCTCCAAATATTTAAACAAAATTTTTTTCTCATCATCTCTTCAAATTTAATAAACTTATAAATTGTACGCGTAATTTAAAATCGCAAGTTCTTCCCTTCTAAACTTTGTCTTTCTAGTCATCTACAAAATTATAATTTAAACTCTTTAAAAATCTCGAGATATCCAACTTAAAGTTAACCGTAAATCAAGTGTCACAATATAAAAACTCAAGATATTTCTCAATTGATTTCATATCCCTAATAAATCAAACTATTTCACAATTTCAAAATTCATAAAAAAATTTTGTTTCCTCGATCTAGCTATCCTTTTGTGTATACCACCTTGTAATTTTAAAGTAAAATTTAAACTATCCTTTTGATGGTGGCAATATACTACATTTGGAATAAACTAATACTTTAGATCAAATTTCTAGGGAACATAAATGCTTTTATACACAATTAGACCTCAATGCATACTAATTGTCAAGGTAATCCTTCTAGCCATGTGTTTGACCTATGAGAGATATGAGGGTAGTCATCTTTCTAATTGTCACTAAGCACGAAACTAAGAATTTGCGGTAGAAGGAGTCAAGCAAGATACAAATCAAGGAGGACGAACTAGAGTTTGGAATTTGATGTCAATAAAGGATGTCAAGTAAGTGGATGAGATTCTAGACTCTAATCCTATATGGCAGGCCCACATCGGTACAATTACGTAGCCGAAGTGACAAACTCGACCTGCATGTGCACACACAAAAACATGTAACACCCCAGTCCCAAATACTTGAGACTAGATACGTATCATGCCAGCTGTATACATACGAGTAAATATACAACTCGAATATATACATAAGTTGTAAATGTAGAAAGCCAAGACACTAAATCCCATCTACAAAGATAAATAATAATATAAAGCAACTTCGAGTTTGTTATGTACACAACATTTGGGTGGAGACAAAGTCCACTACCAACCAAATTAAATATAGAAAAATATACAAGGAAAGAATTTAGCAAGCGAGAGCAAGTGACGAATCCAAGAGTAATCATCACGACGGAATAGAGCGCAAGTCATGGCCTTAGCCAGAGCACCTGCAAGAAATCACGAAAACACACACCTGAGAAAAAACCAGGTCCTCAGAGGGACATAACAAGACACTAATAATACCACAAACTGAATAGTAAAAGCTCAATAAAATATACATGAGTAAAGGTTCCTATCTATTCTATGTGATATAAACTTTAAAAAGACAACGTTCTACGCAGGAGCTTAGGTGTTCAGCATAGATGGAGAGAGAGTGTAGTAGGTAGTAGGTAGCGCTCATAAGAGATACTATCGACCATGGGAAGAAAGTAGCTCTCATACGAGAACTATCGGCCCCGGGGCAGTAAGTAGCGCTCATCCGAGACACTATCAGCCCAAATCTATGTGTGTACTGAACATGTAGCCCCTACGCTAATAACTGTCTTCCCCCCTCCCCATGATACTACACATGCGTCGCCTCCATGACACTGTTTAATCCTTATAACTGCCAAGTCTTCTACAAAATCTCTTAGCAGTTACATCCTAACGTACGGCCTTTACGCACCGATGTACGGTCGATAGGCAAGTCTAAAGCTATATGCGACTCGCAGCTCACACCCAATCCATGGCACATTGTGACAGTTTATGAGATGCACTAACATACGGTGGTCCCTTAACTCTAAGCTAATTGCATAAAATATAATAATTTATATATAATTTTAAAAGAACAACATAAAGAAAAAGCATGCATGATATTGAGCAGGAAATTAAACAGTAAAGGTAAGGTGTCTTGCCTGGTGTTACGCCTGGTGTGGTGCAATGATCCGACAAGTTCTGAATAATCCGATGGCCGGGGTTGAGGTACAAGGGTCCGAAGTCCATGAGAAAATAGGGAGGCATGATTTAGTCATGATCAAGTTGATAACCGATGGATTTTGTGTAAAAATACATATATTTTGTAGAATATTTATAATACTTTGAAAACTATATTTCATTAGTCCAAAACATTTTAGATAAATACATAAAAAAATGAGTTTTTAATTTAGAAACTACCATTTTATTAGTTAAAATAATTTTGAGGAAATAATTTATTCATTTTCAAATAAGTTTTAAGGTGGAAAATATCTTAAAATTAGCTAAAATTACTATAATAATATATTTTTGGCAATTCCCACAGTATTACATATATTAATGTCAAAAATTCTATTTATCAAAAAATACTAATCCCATATCGTAAGCATAGTAAAAATTTCTTTATTAAATAAAATTGATAATAATAATGATAATAATGTAAATATCAGAAAAATAATGCTAATAATAATAATAATAATAATAGGAATAATAAATTAATAAATAATAATCTTAATTAACTAATACCTATAACAGTATAGTTATAATAACGATAATGATAATAATAATCTATTAATAATAACCCTCTTCTGTTACTTTCAAAGAGAGAGTGTGTATAGAGAGAAGAGAGGGGTGAAGAGTGAAGGAAATAGGGGTTTTCACCTGGGAGGCTCCGGCGGACGGCGGTTCCCGGCGGCGCTGTCGAAGGAGGAGGCCGTGACTCGACTGGCTCACGGCGTGGTGCTCACGCACGGTCGATGCCGGAAAGCGACGTGGAGGGTTCACGGCACAGAGGGCTCCGGCGGTGGCGCAAGGAACGTGGAGGCGGAGGCGGTGGCTCGGTGCTGGCGGCGGCTGTGTGTCGGGGAGATCGACAGACGAGGGCGGCGATGGGGTTTTCGACCTGGGCGAGGTGCGCGGCTCGCCGGAGATGGGCGGATGGGAGCGACAGGCGGAGGAGGGTCGGCGCCGAGGGCGGCGTGCCTGGCGCAGAGGACGAGGCTTTGTGCGGCGAAGTTCGGCGCGCGGAGGCGCCTTGTCGGAGTGGCTCGGCGGTGATCGCGTGGATCTGGGGAGGCGGCTCGAACGAGGCAGTGCTGAGGGCGGAGCACGGCGGAGGGACTACGGCGACGCAGCCGGGGCGAGACGATCACCGCCGATCCGCGGGCGGAGGTACGTGCTGGTGGTGGTGGTGATGTTTTCTATTTTTTTCTTTTTTTTGGGGGGGGTTTGGATGCGTGGCCGGTCGCGGTGGCCAGGAGGAACTACGGCCGGAGGCCCTTGGTGGCGGCGATGGTGGTGGAGGTGTTCTGATGATTCTCGGGTGGTCGGAAGGAACCGCGGGAAGTTGTCAGGAGCGCGAGGAAGATAGTGCTGGGTGCTGCCATAGCAGTGGCAGCGGCAGAGGTTGTGGTGCCAGTCAGGAGGAGAATAGGGTGGCGACGACGAGGAAGAAGTGGTGGTTGCGACGATGATTTCCTGGGTTCGATGGGGCTGTCGGAGTAGGCGATTTAGGTCGTGATGATGATGATGGTCGTCTCGGTATCCCGGGCGGATAGAATCGAAGTGGAGGTGCTGTTGGTGACCGGGGATGGTGGAGGCAACGACCACGGCGGGATGTGGTTGTCGTGTAGGGTGGTGGACAGTGGCCGAGTCTAGGTTAGGTTTAGGAATTGATTGTGTCGGGATTGTCGACACGGGAAAAAGGTTCATGTATATGTAAAAATATAGAATAAGATGGGAAGGGAACACGGACACGGTGCACGGGGGTTGAGAATTATTTGGTGGATGAATAATGAATTGGAGGAGTACATGCCTATTTATAAGATGTGGGAATTCCCAATTAGATATGGATTAGGATTTAAATTCCCTATAATAGATAATTCAATCATAATTTAATTTAATTCAATAATCCAATCCAAGTTAAATCCAATTCCAAATACAATCAAATTTAAATCTAATTAAATTATTAGTTTAAAATCAATGGAATAATCAAATTTCAAATGTTAACTATTTAAATAAATCCATAAATTCAAATCAAGATTTAAATCTCCATAATAATTTCGAAATATTTTCCAAAAATACTAATAATAATAATTTCAAAAATTATTATTTAAATAATCTAATAGATAATTATAAAATATATATATATGTATACCCAAATGATATTCGTATAAATATACCTTTCTAATAAAAATATTATTTATTATTATAACTGGAGGGCCTTTAAAATGAAAAGAACAAACTTAGCAATTTTTGTATGATAGCAAAGTATTTATTATATAAATTATTTTGAACTATAAAAATAAATAAAAATATTTTTCTAAAAATATGTACGCTCACACATATTCGCACTCGACGAGCAATTACGAAAAACGTAATTTCTTGCACGACGTACAATACGACTACGCGACGTACAATACAAAATTTTAAATCCGTACAAATTAAAAAATAGTAGAAATTTTGGGGTTTTACAGCCTACCCAACTTAAAAGAATTTCGTCCTCGAAATTAAGAATTAGTAGGGGATGAGAAGACACAAGGGGGTATCGATGGGGAACAACAACGATAATGTTCTCACAAAGTCATGTCGTAAGAAATCGCGATCTAGATCATAGAAAAATACGGTATGGTCAGTGGTTAACTATCCCCAAATATATACAAATATCATGGTCATAGAAGAATGGTTTGGTCTATCTATCAATCACAAGCTTTGTCTAGAATAGTTAAAAGACAAAAGCCAACAAGAGTCCAAAGGAGATGTTTTCGAATGTCAATATGTGATTCAAAGGCGGTTGTATAATTCCAGAGAATTGCCAAGGTAATTGCGGAAGAGACTCTAGGGGCAAGTTTAACTATGTCTCCATCCACATAGTATGATAAATGAAAAGTGAACCAAGTGCACTATGGTTGATCAGACCATAATACGTCGGTTCGGATTTAGACAATGTATTAGTGGGCGCCCACATTAAACATATGTCATGATCAAGCTTGATAAGGAATATGCTTGCAAAACTAAGCTATTTTAGCATCATAGGTAGGTAAAATAATAAGTAAAGGGTAATGGTGAAAGAAATCAATTAGTCCATGATCTTATAAAATCTAAGTTCCGTCCGAAATTTGGGCCTATGCATTCGGCTTGGTTGGCTAGATATGTTAGGGTCTACTGAATTCTATGGTCCAAGTGAACCCATCATATGGTCCACAAAATGTTGTTAGGTCATGAGGTATTCTACCCAACTTACAAGAGTTAAACTAATGGTGTGATAGGTCCAGCAATCAAGATAAAATGCAAGGTTAAGCATGTAAGGATTTAAGCAGAACAAAAATTATATATCGGGTTTGAAAGAATCGAGTCAAGGTCGAGTCTCATCTATAGTTAAAAGTATATTGGTTTCACGGTAGGGATTAGAGTCCAGTATTTTTGACCCGAAAGTCGCAAATAAAATTAGAGTACAAGGTGACGTGTTTTAGTGGCACGTGATATACCTACATGAAGGTGGGTTGTGTAGGTCTTACATATGGAATTTAATGGAGGGAAAAGTCTTGTGTTGTGCTCCAAATATCCAAGTCACGGTAAAGAACACAAAAGAATTTAAAATAGAAAGTTGGAGTTCATGGGATAATGACTAACGCACAAAATAATTGATCAAGTTAAAGCACGAAAATAAAAAAATTCAGATTCGAGTAAATCACGGTAAAATAAGTTAGAATACAGTTTCTAGAGATATGATAGCCACTTAGATGGAGTATGAGAAAGTCACGATAAATCTAGGTTGAGTGAGTGTCGAGTGAGTCAAATTGGGATATCTTCACCTAGTCTGGCAGATGACTTAACTACACTCAAGTACATACAACTATCATGGAAAATGAGGAATACTTGCATCCCATTAGGGTGACCTGCTTGCTTCTTAGTCCTCTACCAATATATGATCAAATTTTAAATTTCCAGTTCCTCCACAGTTTCGAAATAAAATCTCAAGATATTCCATCAAGTATTTAATCATAACTTAAAGTTTAATTTTCTTTAAATAAATTCCAAAAATCCTTCTGTAGCCTCCCTTCCCAGAAATTTTCAAAATATTTTTTATTATTTATTGAGTTAAATAGCGATTTTAGAATTTTATAAATAATTAAATAGTTAATTATTACGGTAGATAATTTTAGCCATAGTTGAGATTTGGAGTACAAGATGACTAGGAATCATAGCACGGATAGTGCAGTTGCGTGTTTCGACTAGTGTTTAGCCATGGTAGGGGAATGCCAAGCCATATGTGGGTCCCAACTAGGAAAACCAGGCCAAGTTGCGACTTAACCCCCACCGATGAATCTTTTATTTATTAATTAGATATATTGATTTTAGATAACCCGATTGTACCAACTTAGCTTGAATTGGGCCCAAACCAAATCCAAGCTCAAGTAGGCATGTAGTGAGACCCAATACAGCCATGTAGACATAATCTAGATAGATGCAATATCTTTAGGAATTGGCCACGATTGTCTAAATATTAGTTAACCATTGTTTATATTATTTTGTAAGTATGGCTTATATATATAGATGTGTATGTATATATAATAAATATTAAATATATATAGGTGTGTACGTATATATAATATTACAGATTATATATATGTGCGTATGTGTACATACGTATATTATATTATACGAGTGTGTATGTATTGATTAATATATATATGTATATAGATAAAATTGAGATTGGCATTTTCTAAAAGAATTTAATTAGATTTTTGGAGATTTATAATATATAAAATATGTATTATGTATATAGATATTAGCTGGTGAATATGTACTTGGAATTATATAAATATTATATGTAAGTGCATGTATATATATACAAATGTATAAATATATGCGGATATGAATATGTAAAAATATTAAATATGTGTGTATGTGTATATGTATATGTATATATAATATATTATACGCGTGTGTATGGATATAAATAGAATTATATACGTATATAAGTGATTGTATGTAAATATATATAAATACGTGTATGTGAATACGTATATAAATGAATATATATGAATTATATAATTATATATATACTATAATAATATATACATATATATTATATATATATATATAATATATATATCTATATATAATATATATTATATATATAATAAAGATTATATATTATGTAGGCGTATATGTATATATACATATGTATAGTAGAACGTATACATGCATGTGTATACGTATATCTATATATATATATATATATATATATTATATATATATATATATATATATATATATATATATATATATATATATATATATATATATTATATCTATATATTATATTGTATGAAAAAAAAAAAAAAAAAAAAAAAAAAAAAAATATCTATATTATATATGTATGAAAAAATATATATATATTATATATATATTTATATATGTATGAATATATAGATATATTAGTTATTAATAAATAGAAATGAATAAAAAAAGAAGAATTAGAAGCAGCCGGCCGAGCCAATCCTGTAGGCTAGCCCAACTTTCCCAAGGACCCCGAGCCCAGCTCGATCAAAGATTTCCCAAACGAGAGCAGCTCGGTTGCACCTGTATATAGGTGACGTGCACGCGAGTAACAGGGATCCATAAACCCTAACCTCTCCCCGCGGCTGTCACAACCGTACGCGCCTCCCTCCCCATACATGCGCGCACACCACCCTGGGCTACCGCGCGCGGCTGTACGGTCCACTGGAGGATGGCCCCAAACTTCGGCCGCGTGCATAGTAGCGCGAGAACAAGAGCGGACAGCAGTGGCAAGGGCGGAACTTCGTAAGTATCGTTCTCCTCCCACACTCGATCTTTTTGCGTACCATAAACTGTTTTGGAAAGCCTATATAGCCATCTAGGAACCCTTCCAACTAGTTCGTAGCGAATCGATCCAGATTTGAAAAAAAATCGACCCAAAGTCGATAAAAAATTCCGCCCCGAGACAGGACACGAATCAGTCCAAACTCCCATGTTGGGAGACGAATTGATGATAATCCATTAACTTGTTAGAAAAACTATTTGAAGAGACTTTTAGACAACATGTAGGGCTTCGAATCCCTTCTTGTGGAATTTGAAATCATTGAATGAGCGTCGAGAAATCGAATCCCAAAGTTTTCCAAAAATCTGTTTTAAAAATATTGAAATTGTTCCACACGACGTGCGTCACGCCAATCGGGACGACGTGGTCGCGAACCGAAAGTATCGAAAGCTGCGTAACGGCTTCGTGTTCGTGTGGGCTCTGACGGAATTCAAATTGGTCGCGTAGTGCGCGACGAATTTGATGCGTATCCGTCGAAATTCCCCGTATCGTACACTTTGCAAATTCTCTAATTACTTTGTACACGCTCGTCAGATCGAGACGAAACTTGCACCAACAGGACCGTATCATTTTTCTGGTCATGTATGCCAAGTTTAGTCCGATTCTGAGACAGTTGATAAAATCATCGTTTTACGGGCCCCACGATCCCACTCAACGGGCGATTTTGTGCACGGCCCGCCGGAATCCAACTTAGGACATACGGTTGGGTTTGTATCGAAAAACTGGATCCGTAGACATGTAGTTTGACGACTTTAGAGACTGTTGACTCTGGCACACTTTTCGGTGCAAAGCGGGTCCAACGGCGGACATCATTTTTGCCCGAAATTATCGTTTTGCCTCTGTGTCCAGAATTGGACTTAAGGACAGGCAATCCTAGCTAATTTGACTATTCTGAGAACATTGTTAATGTTTATTTCAGCTTCCGGGGACTGTTGTACGGGTTTTGACTATTGTGGCACATTCAATAGTTCAGACAGTCGGTTTCACCAGCAGAGGACCACAGGCGAGTACAATTTATTGTCTGCATTTCGATATTGATCTTTATTATATTTCATTGATTAGTCATTGGTTATGTGATTATTTTCTATTATAAATTGTTGAGTCGGGAATGAGAAGTACCAAAGATATATGATCTGACCATAGCCCGTGTTAGACATTGTAGCCCGTATTTATTTTCTGCAAGTAGTGTAGCCCGTATTTATTTTCTGCAAGTAGTGTAGCCCGTGTTTATTTTCTGCAAGTAGTGTAGCCCGTGTTTATTTTCTGCAAGTAGTGTAGCCCGTGTTTATTTTCTGCAAGTAGTGTAGCCCGTGTTTATTTTCTGCAAGTAGACATTGTAGACCGTGCTTACTTTTCATGCAATTAGACCTCGTAGACCGTGCATTGTAGTACCCCAGACCGGTCACATATCAAAGGTACTTCTAACAGTCGGAAAAAGTATTTTATGTCTATTTATTATTAGTTTTCCGTATTTACTGTTTATTTTCAAAACTCATGATTGATGTCTAACCTTGTTTTATAGTCATTTTCTTTATTTGAAATTGCATTCAGTGAATTGTGCTCGTTCCATTCCTGACTGGAAACCAATATTTTTAGGTTAGTCGTGGATTCACTTAGCTTGGGGAGTGACGGGAATACTTGCAGACAAAAGCCTAAGAGACTAGCTAGATAGTTGAGTTATAGTCAATCAATATTTGTACAAATTTATATTTTTCTGAAAAATGTAAAACTTGTGATCATTGTAAATTAAATTAATTTTGTGAATGAGTATTATTTGTGATTTTGATCTTCATGGCCGTGACAGCGTTCTACCGCCGACACTGCGGCGTAGGCTGGCTTGGACACGTCTCGTATCCGTTAAAAAAAATGGGTGCGGGTCGTGACAAGTTTTTGTGGTGGCCTATGCAGGCCAGTCTTCGCAAATCATGCGAACTCGTAATAGTACTGTAGTTATTTGTACTACTGCAAGCCTGCGACTAGAAAATGCTCATTCACGAATTAAGAATTAATTTAAGTTAAGAGAATGACTAGGACTAGGAGTCCCTTATACAAATTTACCGATGGGTAGTCTAGGCCATGCAATGTAGATAAGGAGTTATTAATTTTGATAAAGTGTCAGATCCTTATAGGTACACTATTACCTCTTGATATGTCGATTTGATCTAATGTGGATAGGTTATTCACTTGGTAAGACAGGACTCTATAGAATTAATGATCTAACCTTGATGAATGGTGCAAATCCTTCTCTTTGCCACTTAGATATCATCCTTATATCTTAGTCGAATTACCTATTTAGTTTTTATCTGCCCTAGGAATTATTAATTGTATAAATTTTGATTAGTGTTATTCCCATATGAACCTCGAGTTGGTTTCGATTCAAGGTTTTTCCTCCATGGTTTGAATACACACGAAATAGATACTAGAGTGTTCGTATTTCTTTGTCTTCAGTTAATTCCTCCATGTTTAATCTTTTATGGAAGGGGGTTATGACTGATAGGACAAATATTTACGCTTATTTCATAGTTAACCTGTTTAAATCTCTAGAAGCTTAAGGATTTATACAAATATAGTTAAAGGAATATTAGTTAACTCATAATGGAATGACAGCAGCGCACTGTCGCCATTTATTTAAATTTTGGAGACTATGGATTCACTGCAGCCAGCAGCGCACTGACGAGACACGACCCCTAGAGTTGAAATTAGATTAGAAAAATACCGGTTATAGAACTTTGCTGGAAATATGACTAGTGGTCCACTCTTGATCGTAGTTATCCTTGAGCCAATATTGGGTAGAGTTAAGTAATGTTCGATTTGTATCATATTTGAGTTACAAAACCAAGGGTTTACCATCGCTCGAGTATACGGACGAGGCATAATCCTCGGTGAAATGATTTCAGACGTGATTACAAGTTTAGGGTACTATAGAGGATAGGACCGTGCCATGTATGTCCCATAAGATACAAAGCCAATAGTAGTGGAAGTCGGTAAGTTTGGTAGCATGTCTCCCGACCTAGCACTCCGTATGATCCTCGTGATCCATTGATGAGGAAATTGACTGACACTAATAGGTTACCTGGAATATGAAATTTAGAATGTCCATAACCCATTAGTCGACCAAGTCCTTGTGGATAGGAAGATAGTAGGAAGACCGTATAAGCAAGAACACCGGATAAGGTTTGATTCTCGCAAAACTCAAACTATTTGTGCATTCTTTCAAAAACCTCGCATACTTGTATTTCGACTATCTTGACCAATGTTGCTACTACAGCCTAGTTTTGTAAGCTCACTCTATTCTCGAGCTTTATTCAAGACATATGTTTAGTGGGGACGTCTGCTAACACATTGTCTAATCAGAATCAGTGTATTATGGTCTGATCAACCATGATGCATTTGGTTCGCACTTCATTTAATTATCCTACGTGGATTGAGATGTAGAGGTATCTAGGATCTCATCCGCGACTGCTTGACAATTTCTCTTGAATTATACGTTCGTCTTTGGATCACGTGATTGTATTCAGTACCATCTTTCTTGAACTCTTTATTGTTTTGTCTCTCACTGATTTAGAAAGACAGAAATTCGTAATTGGTAGAGAGATACCGAGTATCCCCATGGCTATGGTAGTTGTATACACGAGGGTAGCTATCGTCAGCCAGCCATATGATTGAGTTACTCGTTCTCCTCTCGACCCCAAACTGTTATCGGGACTTTCTAGCTACCTGAATTTGAGAATGATTAGGGTTTTACCCTTAGTCGAAATGCCAACCCAAGAGACCATCTATCCTCAAGGAACAATTGTTGTGAGCCTCTAACTATTTGCTGGAAGCTTGCATTAACTAGCAATCCTTAAACCTTAACCCAACCTTTCCTCGACCAAAGCCCACAGTTAGACATGAGATGAGTGGACAAGAGAGTAATCATTTACCGTGACGCTTATCCCGAGATTAGTTTCCAACAAATATTACTCTATTTATGTAAATTTTATTATTAAGACCTAACTAGTGTTGGAACACCACAGTCAATAGCTTAGCCAATACCATAGCTTAAATACCCTGTCATATTATGATCTACCAGTTGTCAACAGCAATACATGATCACTACAACCCTTGTGACCATAGTCTGGTAGGTTTGACCAAATAGAATTTCTTGACACAATTGTTAGAAATCTTTTCTTATGTTGTGCCTTGGAGTTGGTTATCCCATCGGAAACTTGTATACTGTGGATGAGTAGATCGTTCTATTTTATCGACCAGGTGTCATTGTACACCTTCGATTTCCATCTATTAAGGAACGATCTTTGACTCGACTTAATCTACCGTATTCCATACGTCGTGCCTTATTCTTTATTAACAAGAGTTGAGGTACGATATCCGAGCTTTGTAATCTTTCTAACCTCATTATTCCTAAGGCCATGCCCTAACTTCTAAGGTGGGTAGATTGTAAGCCTTCCAAAATTTTGGGATATATAAGATTTACCGATTGATTTGAATAATTTTCATTAGGATGAAAATTGGTGCCTCTTGGACTCCCACTTTCCATTTAGATCATTTTGTGTCCCCGGCCGTGTCACTAACAATCGGAGCACGAGACCAGTTGTTACCTTTCAGCAAATTTTGTATACAAACTAGACGAGTCCACCTTCATCTAGGTATATCATGTCCCACTCAAACATATCCCCTTGTACTCTATTTTTGTGGTACGACTTTCAGGCCAAAAGGACTAGTTATAACCCTTACCATAATACTCGTATACTTTCCGACTACAATTAGAGACTCTAACTCGACTCGAACCTTTTGACCCAATATATGGTGGCGATCTACTCGAAGCCACTATGCACATGTCACCAGTGTGCCACTCAATTGTGCCTTCTCGTGCTACTTAAACACAAAAGTCACGGAAGGCGCACCTTCAGGGCTTAGAGAACCTATTTAACCAATCCGACTGTCCAACTAGCTCAACCACTTGGGTTGAAACCTATTCTGGGTTACCCTAACCTAGTAGAAATAGTTTATCATGGGGATATTGTTCAGTCAATATAGATTGAAATCCAAGGTTCATCCAACCGAAGACTGATGTCCAATTGGGGAGCCTATTAAGGCCAGTAAAACCCCCCAGACAAACCCCCATAGTTGGTCGAGAAAATCAAACTGTTTGAAATAGGTCCCTATAACCATTTTGTTGTCTCCCCTTCTTAGAAAGTGAAGTCGTTCGTAACCCATATTCCATCTACTTGGAAGTTGCGATACGATCTTGTATTACATTTATATCCCTTGCTCGTGTGTTTAAATAACCACGGATAAGATCACAATCTTAATTCCTCCAATTTCGTTCCATTATGGAACCTTGTTTAAATTAGAATTTCGAGAGCAAGACTTTTGTATTACACGAATTGCAAGCCCCTCTAAGAAAGCGAAAGGTTCTTCGACTTCGCAAGTGACTAGACTAGAGTGGCCCCATCTAGCAAATAAGGCAGTGGTTCATAAACTTCCTTTCTATCTGTAACATTGGATCCTCTCCACTGCCCTTGAAACTTCACAGTTGTTTCCGATTAGTCTGCCTTATCTTCCTGTCCTCCTTACTTTGGAGCGACGAATGGTCGTGCTTATTAGAATCTACCAACATTTCTTAGCTACTTGAGTAAATTGTTGCTGTTAAATTTCGGATTGCTTGATAGATAGGAGAAGATTATAGAGGCCAAAAGCAGTAGATATCCATTTTAGCAAGTAGTTGGAAGATTAAAAAGTTTTAGGGACATACCATTGAGGGAGTAGTGTGACCAAAGGTGGGTAGAAGTCCTCGATGATTCGTAGTTACAAAATGGCAAGGAGGAAGATATAAATACTTTTGAGAAATTAAAAATTCGAGGATATTGTGGTAATAGTGGATTTATTTATTTATTTATTATTTATTTATGTTTGAAATTTTTAGCATATTTACGAGTTAGAATTTCGAGGACGAAATTATTTTAAGGTGGGTAGATTTGTACCCTCCCTTCCCAGAAATTTTCAAAATATTTTTTTATTATTTATTTGAGTTAAATAGTGATTTTAGAATTTTATAAATAATTAAATAGTTAATTATTACGGTAGATGATTTTAGCCATAGTTGAGATTTGGAGTACAAGATGACTAGAAATCATAGCACGGATAGTGCAGTGGCGTGTTCGACTAGTGTTTAGCCATGGTAGGGGAATGCCAAGCCATATGTGGGTCCCAACTAGAAAAACCAGGCCAAGTTGCGACTTAACCCCCACCGATGAATCTTTTATTTATTAATTAGATATATTGATTTTAGATAACCCGATTGTACCAACTTAGCCTGAATTGGGCCCAAACCAAATCCAAGCTCAAGTAGGCATGTAGTGAGACCCAATACGGCCATGTAGACATAATCTAGATAGATGCAATATCTTTAGGAATTGGCCAGTATTGTCTAAATATTAGTTAACCATTGTTTATATTATTTTTGTAAGTATGGCTTATATATATAGATGTGTATGTATATAAAAATAAATATTAAATATATATAGGTGTGTACGTATATATAAATATTACAGATTATATATATGTGCATATGTGTACATACGTATATTTATATTATACGAGTGTGTATGTATAGATTAATATATATATATGTATATAGATAAAATTGAGATTGGAATTTTCTATTAAAAGTATTTAATTAGATTTTTGGAGATTTATAATATATAAATATATGTATATATGTATATAGATATTAGCTGGTGAATATCTACTTGGAATTATATAAATATTATATGTAAGTGCATGTATATATATACAAGTGTATATAAATATATGCGGATATGAATATGTAAATAAATATTAAATATGTGTGTATGTGTATATGTATATGTATATATAAATATATTATACGCGTGTGTATGGATATAAATAGATATTATATACGTATATAAGTGATTGTATGTATAAATATATATAAATACGTGTATGTGAATACGTATATAAATGAATATATATGAATATATATATATATATATATTCTGTACATATATATATATAAATAAAGATTATACATTATGTAGGCGTATATGTATATATATACATATGTATAGTAGAACGTATACATGCATGTGTATACGTATATATATATATATATATATATATATATATATATATATATATATATATATATATATATATATATATATATATATATATAATATATATATATATATATATATTAGTTATTAATAAATAGAAATGAATAAAAAAAAGAAGAACTAGAAGCAGCAGGCCGAGCCAATCCTGCAGGCTAGCCCAACTCTCCCAAGGACCCCGAGCCCAGCTCGATCAAAGATTTCCCAAACCGAGAGCAGCTCGGTTGCACCTGTATATAGGTGACATGTGCGGGAGTAACAGGGATCCAAAAACCCTAACCTCTCCCCGCGGCTGTCACAACCCTACGCGCCTCCCTTCCCACACACGCGTGCGCACCACCCTGGGCCACCGCGCGCGGCTGCACGGGCCACTGGAGGCCGGCCACAAACTTCGGCCGCGCGCACAGTAGCACGAGAACAAGAGCGGACAGCAGTGGCAAGGGCGGAACTTCGTAAGTATCGTTCTCCTCCCACACTCGATCTTTTTGCGTACCATAAACTGTTTTGGAAAGCCTATATAACCATCTAGGAACCCTTCCAACTAGTTCGTAGCGAATCGATCCAGATTTGAAGAAAAATCGACCCAAAGTCGATAAAAAATTCCGCCGCGAGACAGGACACGAATCAGTCCAAACTTCCATGTTGGGAGACGAATTGATGATAATCCATTAACTTGTTAGAAAAACTACTTGAAGAGACTTTTAGACAACATGTAGGGCTTCGAATCTCTTCTTGCGGAATTTGAAATCATCGACTGAGCGTCGAGAAATCGAATCCCAAAGTTTCCCAAAAATCTGTTTTAAAAACATTGAAATTGTACCACACGACATGCGTCACGCCAATCGGGACGACATGGTCGTGAACCAAAAGAATTGAAAGCTGCGTAACGGCTTCGTGGTCGTGTGGGCTTTGACGGAATTCAAATTGGTCGCGTGTGCGCGACGAATTTGATGCGTATCCGTCGAAATTCCCCGTATCGTGTACTTTGCAAATTTTCTAATTACTTTGTGCACGCTCGTCAGATCGAGACGAAACTTACGCCAACAAGACCGTATCATTTTTCTGCTCCTGTGTGCCAGGTTTGGTCCGATTTTGAGACAATTGATAAAATTATCGTTTTGCGGGCCCCACGGTCCCACTCAACGGACGATTTTGTGCACGGCCCGCCGGAATCCAACTTAGGACATACGGTTGGGTTCGTATCGAACAACTAGATCCGTAGACATGTAGTTTGACAACTTTAGAGACTGTTGACTCTGGCACGCTTTTCGGTGCAAAGCGGGTCCAACGACGGACATCATTTTTGTTCGAAATTACCGTTTTACCTCTGTGTCCAGAATTGGACTTAAGGACAGGCAATCCTAGCTAATTTGACTATTCTGAGAAAATTGGTAATGTTTATTTCAGCTTCCGGGGACTATTGTACGGGTTTTGACTATTGTGCCACATTTAGTAGTTCAGACAGTCGGTTTCACCAGTAGAGGACCACAGGCGAGTACAGTTTATTGTCTGCATTTCGATATTGATCTTTACTATATTTCATTGATTAGTCATTGGTTATGTGATTATTTTCTATTATAAATTGTTGAGTCGGGAATGAGAAGTACCAAAGATATGTGATCTGACCATAGCTCGTGTTAGACATTGTAGCCCGTGTTTATTTTCTGCAAGTAGTGTAGCCCGTGTTTATTTTCTGCATGTAGTGTAGCCCGTGTTTATTTTCTGCAAGTAGTGTAGCTCGTGTTTATTTTCTACAAGTAGACATTGTAGACCGTGCTTACTTTTCATGCAAGTAGACCTCGTAGACCGTGCGGTGTAGTACCCCAGACCGGTCACATATCAAAGATACTTCTAACAGTCGGGAAAAGTATTTTGTGTCTATTTATTATTAGTTTTCCGTATTTACTGTTTATTTTCACAACTCATGATTGATGTCTAACCTTGTTTTATAGTCATTTTCTTTATTTGAAATTGCATTCAGTGAATTGTGCTCGTTCCATTCCTGACTGGAAACCAACATTTTTAGGTTAGCCGTGGATTCACTTAACTTGAGGAGTGACGGGAATACTTGCAGACAAAAGCCTAAGAGACTAGCTAGATAGTTGAGTTATAGTCATTCAATATTTGTACAAGTTTATATTTTTCTGAAAAATGTAAAACTTGTGATCATTGTAAATTAAATTAATTTTGTGAATGAGTATTATTTGTGATTTTGATCTTCATGGCCGTGACAGCGTTCTACCGCCGACACTGCAGCGTAGGCTGGCTTGGACACGTCTCGTATCCGTTAAAAAAAAAAAAACGGGTGCGGGTCGTGACACCTTCATCATATCTAATACGGCACAACTAAATTTTCATAATAAGCCATCACTTTTAAAATTTTAATTCTCAAATGTACCTCGAGATAAACTCTTGGCCTATTTCATTATTCGCAAATCGTGTAACCCAAATTAAATCTCTTTTTTTTTACCAAAATTTAAATATCCATAATCAAGGCTTTTAAACTTAAAACCTAAATAACTTCTTAAATCATAGATCATATGACACAATTTAAAATTTAAAATTTTCCTTCAAAGTCGCTTTCATATCCTCCAAATATTTAAACAAAGTTATTTTTCTCATCATCTATTCAAAATTTAATAAACTTATAAATCGTACGCGCAATTTAAAACCTCAAGTTCTCTCCCTTCTAAACTTTGTCTCTCTAGTCATCTACAAAATCATAATTTAAACTCTTTAAAAATCTCGAGATATCCAACTTAAAGTTAACCGTAAATCAAGTGTCACAATATAAAAACTCAAGATATTTCTCAATTGATTTCATATCCCTAATAAATTATAACTATTTCACAATTTCAAAATTCATAAAAAAATTTTTGTTTTCTCGATCTAGCTATCCTTTTGTGTATACCACCTTGTAATTTTAAAGTAAAATTTAAACTATCCTTTTGATGGTGGCAATATACTACTACCCAACTTGGAATAAACTAATACTTAAGATCAAATTTCTAAGGAACATAAATGCTTTT
The DNA here is from genome assembly GCA_029216955.1 of Iris pallida. Classification (NCBI taxonomy): domain Eukaryota; kingdom Viridiplantae; phylum Streptophyta; class Magnoliopsida; order Asparagales; family Iridaceae; genus Iris; species Iris pallida. The sequence continues at coordinate 5,901,518 of JANAVB010033420.1, forward strand.
ATACACAATTAGACCTCAATGCATACTAACTTTCAAGGTAATCCTTCTAGCCATGTGTTTGACCTATGAGCATATATGAGTGTAGTCGTCTTTCTAATTGTCACTAAGCACGAAACTAAGAATTTACGGTAGAAGGATTCAAGCAAGATGTAAATCAAGGAGGACGAACTAGAGTTCCGAATTTGATGTCAATAAAGAATGTCAAGTAAGTGGATGAGATTCTAGACTCTAATCCTATATGGCAGGACCACATCGGTACAATCACGTAGCCGATGTGACAAACTCGACCTGCATGGGCTACCACAAAAACATGTAACACCCCAGTCCCAAATACTTGAGACTAGATACGTATCATGCCAGCTGTATACATACGAGTAAATATACAACTCGTATATATACATAAGCTGTAAATGTAGAAAGCCAAGACACTAAATCTCATCCACAAAGATAAATAATAATATAAAAGCAACTTCGAGTTTGTCATGTACACAACAGTTGGGTGGAGACAAAGTCCACTATCAACCAAATTAAATATAGAAAAATATACAAGGAAAGAATTTAGCAAGCGAGAGCAAGTGACGAATCCAAGAGTAATCATCACGACGGAATAGAGCGCAAGTCATGGCCATAGCTAGAGCACCTGCAAGAAATCACGAAAACACCCATGAAAAAAAACCAGGTCCTCAGAGGGACGTAACAAGACACATAATATCATGCCATAAACTGAATAGTAAGAGCTCAATAGAAAATATACATGAGTAAAGGTTTCTATCCATTCTATGTGATATATACTTTGAGAAGACAACGTTCTACGCATGAGCTTAGGTGTTCAGCATAGATGGAGAGAGAGTGGTAGTAGGTAGCGCTCATAAGTGACACTATCGACCATGGGCAGAAAGTAGCTCTCATACGAGAACTATCGGCCCCGGGGCAGTAAGTAGCGCTCATCCGAGATACTATCGGCCCAAATCTATGTGTGTACTGAACATGTAGCCCCTACGCTAATAACTGTCTTCCCCCTCCCCATGATACTACACATGTGTCGCCTCCACGACACTGTTTAATCCTTAATAACTGCCAAGTCTTCTACAAAAATCTATTAGCAGTTACATCCTAACGTACGGCCTTTACGCACCGATATACGGTCGATACGCAAGTCTGAAGCTATATGCGACTCGCAGCTCACACACAATCCGTGGCATATTATGACAGTTTATGAGATGCACTAACATACGGTGGTCCCTTAACTCTAAGCTAATTACATAAAATATAATAATTTGCATATATATAATTTTAAAAGAACAACATAAAGAAAAAGCATGCATGATTTTGAGCAGAAAATTAAACAGTAAAGGCAAGGTGTCTTGCCTGGTGTTACGCCTGGTGTGGTACAATTATTCGACAAGTTCTGAATAATCCGATGGCCGGGGTTGATGTACGAGGATCCGAAGTCCATGAGAAAATAGGGAGGCATGATTTAATCATGATCAAGAATTGATAACCGATGGATTTTGTGTAAATAATACATATATTATTTTATAAGAATATTTATAATACTTTGAAAACTATATTTCATTAGTCCAAAACATTTTAGATAAATACATAAATTAAAAATGAGTTTTTAATTTAGAAACTACCATTTTATTAGTTAAAATAATTTTTGAGGAAATAATTTATTCGTTTGTCAAAATAAGTTTTGAGGTGAAAAATATTCTTAAAATTAGCTAAAATTACTATAATAATATATTTTTGGCAATTCCTACAGTATTACATATATTAATGTCAAAAATGCTATTTATCAATCAAATACTAATCCCATATCGTAAGCATAGTAAAAATTTCTTTATTAAATAAAATTGATAATAATAATAATGTAAATATCAGAAATAATAATGCTAATAATAATAATAATAATAATAATAATAGGAATAATAAATTAATAAATAATAATAGTAATAATAATCTTAATTAACTAATACCTATAACAGTATAGTTATAATAATGATAATGATAATAATAATAATCTATTATTAATAACCCCTCTTCTGCTCCTTTTAAAGAGAGAGAGTGTATAGAGAGAAGAGAGGGGTGAAGAGTGAAGGAAATAGGGGTTTTCACCTAGGTGGCTCCGGCGGACGGCGTTTCCCAGCGACGCTGCTGGATGAGGAGGCCATGACTCGACTGGCTCACGGCGTGGTGCTCGCGCACGGTCGACGCCGGAAAGCGACGTGGAGGGTTCGCGGCACAGGGGGCTCCGGGGGTGGCGCAAGGAACGTGGAGGCGGAGGCGATGGCTCGGTGCTAGCAGCGGCTGGGCGTCGGGGAGATCGACAGACGAGGGCGGCGATGGGGTTTCCGGCCTGGGCGAGGTGTGGGGCTCGCCGGAGATGGGCGGATGGGAGCGACAAGCGGAGGAGGGTCGGCGCCGAGGGCAGCGCGCCTGGCGCAGAGGACGAAGCTTTGGGCGGCGAAGTTCGGCGCGCGGAGGCTGCGCCTTGCCGGAGTGGCTCGGCGGTGATCGCGTGGATCTGGGAGGCGGCTCGAACGAGGCAGTGTTGAGGACGGAGCACGGCGGAAGGACTACGGCGACGCAGCCGGGGCGAGGCGATCACCGCCGATCCGCGGGCGTAGGTACGTGCTGGTGGTGGTGGTGATGTTTTCTATTTTTTTCTTCATTTTTTGGAGGTTTTGGATGCGTGGCCGACCGGGGTGGCCAGGAGGAACTACTGTCACGACCCGCACCCTTATGAGGGGCACGAGCACGTGGGTACGTCCAGCCTACGCCGCAGTATCGACGGTAGAATGCTGTATATAACGCCTGTAAATACTACTACTAACAGTATAAAGGTACCTGTACAGTATATACTCTCCGAATGGAGGTGACATATCAATACAGTCTCAATCACAGAATAAAACTAAGGTAGATAGCTCAGAAAGAGAACATATGATAGATGAAAGAGTAAATAAGTCCAGAGTCCAATATAAGCCCAAATATATACAACATCACAGGGTCTCAAAATATAATGTAGAAGCTACAGTCTGATAAAGCTAGCTGGATCGCAGTCCAGTCAAACCTAGCTAATCTACACTACTCTGGAAGTACAAAATCTGGTAGCTCTACTATAAGGCCACGATCCAAGGCTACTCCATCTGACTCGAGCCCATAATAGGTCGAGCAGTCCGACTCAGAATCATCTGTAATATATCATAACGGTATCTTGTCAGAAAAATGAGCAAGTACAAGCACTAACAGCAGTTCCATATGAATTGACAAATTCTATAAGAGACAGTATAATGAACTACGAGACAAAGATATATAAAAACTTGGGAACCGTTCGGAAATCGAGTTACAACCCTTAAACCAAATAAGGACCGGGGTTGTAACTCTTCTCCCGAGCAGAACTTAGTCTCCAATCAAGATACAATGTAAAGGCATGTAGAGCATGTGAGTAACGGTATATCATAGCATGGTGAGGAAAATACTGAATGTAGAACAGAGCATGATATACGATAAGATAAAGTAAATATAAAATTTGACTTGAATTATTACAGCGATATATGATCGACTTGGGATAAGTGACAGAGCAGGCTATCCACTTGGCCCGGCAATCCGCGGTCACCTTAACGGAAAGTCATGCCGGCCAACCTGGATAACGAGCACAAGGCAAAAGGATCTCGCTACACCCTTTGTGAGGGAAGAGTGACGCGATCACTTGAATAGTGACAGGGTGGCTTGGATCACATAGCCCCTAATAATTCCCCATCCCCGAATAGTACAATGGATCTGGACATGACACGTCATGGCACGTGATTTCGTAAGAGGGTAGCAAATCTTCTTAGAAATCGGTGTCTATACAAGTACAGGAAATAAGACAGGAAGTGTACCAATATACCCAGAAATCTAGGAACAACATCTCATGTCATGATCCAACGTGTACTAGTCTGTGAACTATCGTGACTGAGAATCAAGTAAGACACTATGACTGAATCGGATATAGCAGATATCAAGACAATGAAAACTATCAGTGAATGTACTCGCCTGCTGTCCTGAGCTGTAGGGTATATCAATGCTCAGAGCGGTAATCAGAAACCTAAAGATGAGATATTGTATGTTAATTTAAGTTTAAAGAAGTTTATGAATGATTCACAATGAATGATATGCAATCTAGGTCAAACTAGGTTCCACTGAGTCACACTAAGTCATGTCAAGTCAAATCTAGGTCAAATCAAGTTATATCAAGTCAATCTAAGTCAGACCAAGTCAACTCTAGGTCATACCAGACATCACAGGTCAAAACAAGTCGAAGAAAGTCAAACGGGGTCAAGAGTTAGCCTACAATTGACTTTTGCTCAACTGGTCAATCCTGGTCAACTCTGGTCAACTCTATGTCAACCCTAGGTCAAACTGGTCAAATGTTGACCAACAGTTGACCTTTGGTCAACTGGTCAACTCTGGTTTAGATTTGGTCAAATCTAGATAAAGTGTTGACTCAACCGAGCCAAAATTGGTTCAAATATGACATTTATAGGGTGTACCCAACAAGCCACCCAAGTTTCAAGTCAATCCGACTACCCGAACTCCGTATCTTGAATTTACCCGATTACCCCTTAACATTTACCCTCAAACCGTTCTAACTCGATGCCAAGTGGCCTTCCCTTAGGAATTCCACTCTGTGCTTCTTAGGGTAGTAGGGTACTAGCCTATACAACCATTACCTACCAAGTTTTTTAGGGTAAGTGGACATCCAGTCCATCTTACGGTCCTTATCGCCCGTTTACCTGTTATCTTGAATATTTCATGATACGGAATGGTACTGTGCGATACCGTCTCCCTAATCCCACACGTAACCCCGATTCCAACTCCGAAGCCTACCCACAAAATCTAAATCATATTATCTAAGTCCCCTCCAAGTTTCAACGCATTCCGAATCACGGAACTCAATTTCACCCCTTAACCAAAATCCTAACTTAACATTCACTCACTCATTCAAACCCATTTTCCACACTCTCTTGGGACAAGTTCTTGGGGCTATTTTAGTGGGTCAAATAGGTATCTAAATAGCTAATATACAGGGGTATATAAATACATATATATATGGGTATATAGTGGGGATCTTAGGGGCTAAAAGGGGGTGGTTTGGGGGTGCTCTGCTGCTCCTACTGCTGCTAACAGTTGCTGCTGCTGCTACTACTGCTATTTTGCTGCTGTTAGGGGGGGAACAGCATCCCTATCCCCTCCTTGGTGCCTTGGTTGCTGCCCCTTTCTTCCTCTCAATCCTCCTCTAATTCTCTCTCAATTCTCCTCTAATTCTCTCTCAATTCTCCTCTAATATATATATCACTCTCACACAACTAATTCCCATTCCCTTCCCCTCTCTATACACACAAATACACACACCTATATATGTATGATCACACACACACACATACACACACACACACACACACACACACACACACACACATATATATATATTTTTTTCCAAAACTCCCTTTTTATTAATCAAGGCTCGAAAACCGAAGCCTGAACAAGTATACAAGGCACAAAATACCGAAGCCTATACAAGTATACCATCGCAAAGAAGAAAAGAGGGGGGAAGCAACGACCAGCGAGAACTAGAGATGGAATGGGGACCAGAATACCCTCGAGCTGTGGGTACACCGGGTGCTTCTTTTACGACATTGGCGAAAGACTTCTCGGATGAGCTGGATGGCCAAAAATTGGATACCTTCATATCTAGCCTTGTTGCGGTTCTTCCAGATGACCCACGTGGCGGCTGCTGCGACGATCTGGTGTCCGTGGGAGGCAGAGCCCCAGGAGACCGCAAGATCGTGGAAGCGTCCACTATCCGACTCGATCCTACACCGATGGTTGAGGATCCTTCAGATTTGACCAGGCAGACCGCCCCGATAGAAAATGTAGTCTATAGTCTTCATCTGACGATCCGAGCAACAATTGCATGCAGATGCTAAGCTGAACCCCAAGGTGTGAAGTATGTCGTCGGTTGGCAGTTTTTTTCTGATGATTCTCCACAGAAGGAATGACCACTTCTTAGGGATGCAAGAGTGCCAAAAGGGGGCAACGGACGGGTTCGGGTTCCCAATAATACGGATAGCGCGTCTAGCCGATCGCATCGAGAATGCCCCCGATGCCTCGAGCGACCACCTCCAACCATCCGCCTCGATGCCGATGCTAACACCGCAACGGCGGATGCTCTCCACAGTATCGTTCCCGGACCAATCACGGATCTTGTCCCAGTTCCAATCATTTCTACTGAAGTCCCACAGGTCGCTGATCTTACAGTTTCTTGGGGTCTCCGTGATACTCGGGATCATGCTATCCCCAATCCATCGCTCCAGGAAAGGGTTCGAATCACCGGAACCCAAATGGAGCCTGATAACAGATTCGGTGCTGTCTCGCCCATCGAGAATACGATGCCACGCCGTCGAAGATCGATAGTTGGAGGTGGCAACCGATGGGTGAATGTGCTTGAAGTATCTGGCCTTCATATACCTGGTCCATAAGTTGTTGCTAGTCCGAAGATTCTACCACAGTTTCAGCGAGAATGCTTTGACGATGTGGGAGAGCTTGGTAAAGCCCAGCCCCACTTCCTCGGTGGGGCGTGCCATAGAATCCCAACTCACCCAGTGATGCTTGTCTTGGCCTTTGTCCTGTCCCCAGAAAAAGTTACAGAAGGTCTGCTCGATCAAGGTCAGAACCTTCTTGGGTGGGGAGCACATAGCCAATATGTGAATAGGGATAGAGGTGAGCACATGTTTGATGAGTATCATCTTGCCGCCAGGGGATAGGGTGGCATTATGCCAACCCGCCAGTTTTTTCCTGATTCTAGATAATAATTCCTCGAAGATGCCAGAGTTTGATCTCCCATACACAAGGGGACATCCCAAGTATGTGAAGGGCGGATGGGCTACCTTGAATGATGTTAAGTGGGAGAGGTCGCAGGCGTACTCTCGATTGAAGTTGTGGTGGGCGTAAATCACGCTTTTGGCGGTGTTGATTTTTTGACCGGAGCATCTGGAGTATCTCTGCAGCGTGTGGTGCACCACTTCCACCGCGCCAATCTCTCCGGACGAGAAGATGAGAACATCGTCGACGAAAGCCAAGTGGGTGATGAAGGGGCAGCCGCTAGTGGTGTGATAGTGCTGGAAGTTAGGAGTGTTGATCATGTTATTAAGATTTCTGCTCAAAGCGTCGGCCGCAATGATGAAAACAGTGGAGGAAAGAGGGTCGCCTTGTCTAACTCCGCGAGTGGATTTGAAGAACCCTGCGGCCTGTCCGTTGATAACCGTGGAGAACCACGAGTTGCTAATGGATCTCCACACAGTGTTGGTCCAATTTTCCGAGAATCTGAACGCTCCGAAGACCCATATAATAAACTGCCAATCCATTCTGTCGTAAGCTTTCTCCATGTCGAGTTTGATAGCGATGTTGCCCCCTCTTGCTGGAAATTTCATGCAGGTGATTAACTCTTGAGCAAGCATGATGTTGTCCTGGATATTTCTATCGCGAACAAAGCCGCTTTGCTTCTCGGATATGAGCTTTGGAAGAAGTCCGGCCATTCTGGTTGCAATAATCTTGGAGATGATCTTGTTAGTGAAAGTGCATAGACTGATGGGACGAAAGTCTCGAAATGATTCAGGGTTGGAGCTTTTCGGGATCAGGATCAGCTTGGCGCTGGAGATGGCTTTGGGGTAGGTAGCTCCCTGGAAGAATGCGATGGCCGCCTCAGTGATGTATTGTTTGATAATATATATATATATATATATATATATATATATATATAGACACACTCACACATATATATATATATATGGACACTCACACGCACACATGGACACACTCTCACCCACACATGGACACACTCTCATGACACAGCTATCACTCTCCTCTACACACACACAAATGCATATATAAATACACACACCACATAATACACATGTATATATATATATATATATATATATATATATATATATATATATATATATATATATATATATATATATATATATATATATAAAAAAATATATATATATATATATATATATATATATATATATATATAAATATATATATACCACTCTAAAAAGAATAAAACCATAATTAATCCTTAAACTAGAATTTAAGGAAACCGACAAAATCTAGGGTCAACTTGTAGAGAATGGTCTCCCCTATAATAAATGTGAAAGAATAAATGAATTATGAGAAGTTGTGATGGGTTTAAAAGCTTACCTAAGATGTAGATTTGGAAGGAGAAGAAGAAGTTGGAAAAAAAGAAATGAAGAGAGAGAGTGGTAACTTAGTGATGAAGAAAGGAGAGGTGGAGGGGGACTATATGACCAGCCATGTAAGGGAGGGTAGGGGCACTTGTAATTACAAGTTTGCCCCTTCCTTGCCTTCTAGGCTAAGTTAAATCAATTTTTGGGTTTTGGGATTAGCAAAAATTAAACAAAAATTATAATTAAGCTTAGATACTTATATGGGATTAGTCCAAACTCCTAATCCTAAAAGTTATGTATGGTGGGCCATGGTTAATTAACATGCTAAATACGACTCAAGTCGAAATTCACCGGGGTCCCGAATTAACTCGGAATGCGATAAAATTCGAACCCGACTCCTATAATAATTAAATAGTAATATTCATGAAATAAAATTCCCAAAAATATTATAAAATGGAAAATTACCATTTAACCCCTAACTTGGAAAAGTGAGGGTGACAAGTCTATCCACCTTAAAAAAAAATCGTCCTCGAAATTGAAGACAACAAGCACAGGAAATCACAAACAGGAATAAAGGAAATAGATTTATACCTCAGGGCGCGAAAAGATAAGGGAAACGCTCCCGCATGTCGTCCTCCCTCTTCCAGTTAGACTCACCTGGAGAGTGATGTATCTACGCAACCCGAACAAAGGGTATGACCCGGTTCTGGAGCACCTTCTCCCTGCAATCCAGAATCTCCACCGGCTGTTCTGGATAGCTGAGAGTAGGTCCCACCTGTATCGCTGAATGGTCCAATACATGGCTAGGATCTGCCACGTACCGCCTCAGCTGAGATACATGAAACACGTTGTGCACTCCCTCGAGCCTAGTAGGCAAGTCCAGTCGGTAGGCTACTGCACTGATCTCTCTATGATGGTGAAAGGTCCGATGTAGCGCGGACTGAGCTTTCCACCGCCGCCAAAGCGAATAGTGCCACGTGTCGGGGATATCCTCAAAAATACTATGTCACCAACCTAGACACAAGACAAAAACTCAGCACAAAGACTAAACAACAAACACAAACAACACGATAAGAACTGAAACTAACCTCGAACTCTAACGGTCTCCGGTGACTATCGGCCCAATGTCGCTGCCTATCCTGAGCCATCCGAAGTCTGTCTCTAAGCATCCTGACCTTCTCGGCCGCATCCACAACCATCTCCGGCCCAAGAAGCGCCCGCTCACCGACATCGTCCCAAGACAAAGGAGTACGGCATCTCCGTCCATATAGAGCATCAAATGGTGACATCTCTATACTGGCCTGGTAGCTGTTATTTTAAGCAAACTCTACCAGGTGAAGATGGTCCTCCCAAGAACCCCCGAGATCTAGCACACATGTACGAAGCATATCTTCCAAAGTCTGGATGGTCCTCTCCGACTGCCCATCTGTCTGAAGATGATAAGCAGTACTAAACTTGAGCGAGGTGCCCAAGCTAGAAGTGGAAAGTGAATCGGCTATCCCGATCTGAAACTATGCTCACCGGAACTCCGTGTCACGACCCGCACCCTTATGAGGGGCACGAGCACGTGGGTACGTCCAGCCTATGCGGCAGTATCGGCGGTAGAACGCTGTATATAAGGCCTGTAAATACTACGACTAACAGTATAAAGGTACCTGTATAGTATATACTCTCCGAATGGAGGTGACATATCAATATAGTCTCAATCCCAGAATAAAACTAAGGTAGATAGCTCAGAAAAAGAATATATGATAGATGAAAGAGTAAATAAGTCCAGAGTCCAATACAAGCCCAAATATATACAACATCACAGGGTCTCAAAATATAATGTAGAAGCTACAGTCTGATAAAGCTAGCTGGATCGCAGTCTAGTCAAACCTAGCTAATCTACACTACCCTGGATGTACAAAATCTAGTGGCTCTACCATAAGGCCACGATCCAAGGCTACT